>VWZZ01002696.1:175081-217863 GCA_013399095.1 Psophia crepitans
CCTTCCATCATCCATCCACCTGGTTACATCCTCATAGAAGGCTATCAGGTTGGTCAAGCATGACTTTCCCTTGGTAAAGCCATGCTGACTGTTCCCAATAACCTTCTTGTCTTTGATGTGCCTGGAGACAGTGCCAAGGACAAGCTTTTCCATCACCTTTCCCGGGATGGAGGTGAGGCTGACTGGTCTGTAGCTACCCGGGTCCTCCTTCTTGCCCTTTCTTGCCCTTTCTTGCCCTCCTTCTTCTTTCTTGCCCTTTCTTGCCTCCTTCTTGCCCTTTCTTGCCCTTCTTGCCCTCCTCCAGGCTCAACAAACCAAGGGACTTCAGCCTCTCCTCATACGTCTTCCCCTTGAGATCGTTCCCCATCTTTGTTACCCTTCTTTGGACATTCCCCAATAGTTTTATGTCCTTTTTGTACTGTGGCACCCAAAACCCTTGATCAAAGGGTTTGATTAAAGCTCAAAAACCCAGGTCCTGGGATGTAATGTGGAAGCTGAAGCCTGCTAGCCAGTTGATGTCGTACAAGAAATCCTTCAAATGTTCATAACTATAGTCAGAGGACAGACAGATAAGAGGTAAAATTCAGTTCTGTTATTTGAAGTTTTCAGGATCAGACCCTACTGAGCATATTTCTTCCTATTGTGGAAGGGTTAAATGAAGCTTCTCTTCGATGGGTGTTTCAGCTCAGCCTTTATGAGCTGGTTAGAAGGGCTGATCTTAGGACCTGGTCTATTTTCATTGCATGTGTTATGCAGATTTCCTTAAAAAGGAATCTTGTGCCTTAGCTAGGAAGATAAATAATGACAAAACATCTGCTATTTAAGCTCCGGACTGACCTATAAATCTTAATGACGTATGCAATCCCAGAAGCAGAAATCATCTGCAGATTGCAAAATTCTCTCACTCTCTCTTTTTGGTTTTCCTTTTAATCTCTTTGTTGATTTGAGTGGGTTTTGTTTTGTTTTGGGTTTTTTGGTAACAATTTTGTTGTTGTTCCTTTAATTCCTGGTAATTTGGGAGCCCAAGTGCTGGGTTTTGTCGTTTTTTTTCCCCCTCACTTTTCATTATAACTGATAGGAGCTGCTAAGAGGAGGGCATGGCAACCATAATAACACAAAAGGGATGGAACAGACAACCCCTACAAGGAGCTGACAGGCAGAGAATAATGACAGAGTAGAGGGCGGATAACTAATAGTTTGGATGATTTACTCTTGAGAAGCTCTGGAGGGTGGGATGCTTCTTTGCCTGTTTATTTCAACCTCACATACTGAAGAAACGGGTTTGTGTAGCTGCTTTAATCCTTTGCTGCATTTTCTCCGACCAGGAGATGGGAATCTGCTTCTCTCTTCAATGCTTCCCTGTGCCTGCCTTCCAAAGACAAGATTGCTGTTAAGAATAACAAGAGGTTTCTCTCTCCTTTTGCATCTAGAGCTGCAACAGAAGGGGCTCAGCAAACATTTAAAACAACTGTATCTGTGATGACCATAAAAATAAAGAGGCTAGAATTCAAAATGCAGTGGAGAATGTCAGGTTCAGTATTCAGAGAAGGATGTTAGCGTGGGGCATGGCTCACCTGCAGTGTGAGCAAAGATAAGGAAACTCTTGTCTTGAATTTGCCCGAGATGCTGAATAGCACTGGAGCACCTCTCACACAGCAAGTCATTCTGTTATCTGTTTGTTTATTGCAAGGTCAGGCTAATTTTATTCTCCATTTCACATTGCTTTAATCTAAACATTGGAAGAGGTGATGTTGGGGCAAAAGTCCCAGGAGATTGTGAGCAGCATATGGACCGTTTCTCTTGATAAATCATAGAGCCATCCCCCTGCAAGTGGGCAGGAATGGAATAATTCTTCTCCTGAAGCTGTTAAGAGATCCTTCTATCCCATGAGTCAGTATTCTTGGTCTGTAACTTCACAGACAGTTCTGTGGGTAAGATGCCTATGGAAATCATTCATTTACCTGTCCCAGACTGGGACAGGAAGGACAAATAAGCTGGGCTGGAAACTCAGCCATCTTCTGGGAGTGGTGCTCCCCGCGCAGAAATTACCCCACTGTGAATTGCACTAGAGAGGAGTGATTGCAATTCTGGAGTGGCTGGGCTGATGCTATTCAGGCACACAAGCAGACTAAAAATAAGATAGTGTTTTATGGTTGAAACAGCAATTCAGGGAGTGAAGGCTAAAATTAAACACATGGTGATACTCTGTTTTGTTGTTTCCTGTGCCCTGAATACCATCTGCCTGAAAATCAGGTGAATTCAAGTGTTATTCTGAAGGGCTGTCCTTATTAGATTGAGATTTTCTTAAAGTGCAGCCAAGAATTTTGTCTAAAAGAGGAAATAAATAGGAGTCTAATAAGTAAATGCAGAAGAGACTGCAAACTGATCAGTGATCAGAAGAGGGTGAATGGGTTTGACTGACATCTGGAGTAAAGCAGTGCTGTGCTCTTTCAATTACAGGTTTAAGACTGCCACAATTGACAGATTAAAGGTGTTCAACCTAATCCAAAATTATACTTTCCCCAGTCAAATTGACCATTGTGTCAGCTTCAATTTGTTCAGATACGTCACCCACAGTGACTGATTGGACTGATTCACTTGCACACTCTTTGACAAGGTCCCTGTTTTGTGTTCACTCCTTACTCTTGCTATTTCCCTTGTCAGACAGATACTCTAGAGGCATTTCCATTATCTCCCACGTAGCTGTACCTCAGAAATGTACTGGACTGGAAAGAAAAATCCTCAGGCCAATTATTCTGACATAAACTCTACTTATCAGAAAGCACTAGAATATGAAGCGTAAGTTAAAATAGCTCAAAAATAGGACACATACATACACACACATAGACACCCCAGGCAGACAACGAAGTAATGCTGTGCTCAGAGTCTCTGCCGTGACTGAGAATGGATGAGCACTTTTAAATAAGAAACAACCCCAACATTGCCTCAAATCCAGATTGAAACAGTCTCTCTGAGAATGGAAGTGCTTTAATTTAAAGCAAAATCAACAAATAGCTTGCACAGACCTGTCCTGTATTTTTTCTGTTAGGAGCAGAAGTAGCATACTGCTTGGAGAACAGTTACCCCGTCATCTTCCTGAATCTTTAAAAATAGAAAAAAAAAACAAACCCCAATGTTTACAAATTTCTGAGAACCATACTGGTGCTGATGCTCTTTGGGTGAGGAGAGAGGGAATAAGAGACGAGTTGCGTTTCTCTTCCACAAACTGAGGGAAGAGGAGATGCTCATCTCATAAGCATAAAGACGTGAAGCTGCATTCAGGTTAGTGAGTTTTAGCTTCAGCCAAATTACTCAGGTGGGCTCTCCCTTGTGAGCCAGACTGAAAGCATGTCACATCCCACTGCAGAAGTTTTCCATGGGGAGCTTTTGGAGAGCTCTTAGTGGCATACCCTAACTTTTCCAGAGTGGTCAAACTCAAGGCAACGCAAAAGGGAGGAATTTCTTTGGCCTTCTCTCCCTCGAGCTTCATGTAAAAAAAGAAAAATCACTTCTTAGCTCTATGTGCTAGCAGTACGTAGTGGTGTGACTGGCACTCAAGCCCCAAGCGTGCGTGACTCTTGCTGAAACTTTACTTGAATTTCATTTCAAGGTGATGTAGATGTGCGTATCATTAATTTCATTGTTCCCTCGGATTCTTTTGCTTCTCCGTTAGTGCTTTGGTTTTTATTTTCCCTGTTGTTTTTTTCTTTGAAGTTATCCATGGACATAAAAATGAAATATTTTTTATCAGTTTACAAGTACATAAAAATGTCCAGTGTTATCTATCTCTGTAATCCATCTGCCAGTTTCACACACGGCCATTAGTGGAGTTTCCAGGCACTGCAATATATAACATTTAGAAGAGATACCACAGCCAGAACAAACATTACTTGCCTATCCACCAAAAAAGGCTTGCACTAAAGCTGAAGGAAGATTTCCCCCCCACCCTCTGCTTGCAGTAGCAGTGCTGGGTGGGATGCACGTACAGGTTCTGCGTAGCTTGCAGGACAGTGGCACGCTCCAGAGGCTTATGGAGCAGGGCATTAAGGACTGAGCATGGTACCACTTGTTATCAGTGCTAGAAAATCCTTTGCTTTGCAGTCTGGAGACTCCCATAGTTAAAATACTTTTATTCTACAGGGCATTTTCACAATGTTTATCATTCTGTCAACATTTTGCCCAAAATGTTACATATCCCTTGAATGACCCAAAGTGAAGTTGCTGTATTTTGGTTCCTAATTAAGTTTTGAATTATAGAGAATGTGAAAAAAAATTGCACTTTTTCTGTTACATTTTTTAGGTAATTCTAATACCTTAGAGAATTGGTGCAGATGTTTGAACACATACATTATACCCAACCACAACCGTGCCTTCGGATTGTCTGAGTAGCTGAAGTTATGAAGAAAGATATGAAATGTGAAACGTAAGAGCACAGCAGTACCTAGCACTGTCCATTTATCTAACAGTTTCATTTGCCTCTATGAGGTCTTAAGCACATGCCTCATACATACTCCTCCATATTTGTGTACAGCAGCAGAATTTGTTTTTAATTCCTGATTTTCCAGCTTTCCATAGTCATGGCTCACACTGCATGGAGGTAAGGTGAGAACCATTCCTTCTGTCTCTTTGGGTATGCTTGCAACCCTTGTGCATAAGCAGGCTGAGCATCTTAACTTTTTGTTAAGCTATTTTTTGTTAAGCTATATGTTCACGTGGAATGCAACCTGTGAGGGGAAGTCTTGGAGCAGCTAGACTCCTTGTATGTTTGTTGACGGTGAAATCAAAAGGTACCACTGGAACCATTTACGTGACTCAGGGTTCAGTTTTCATGGAGATGAGCTGTAGCTGTCACTCCCACTTTAATCTGGAGGTGAGAGATTTTTATAAGCAACTAAACCATGCAAGAAAAGAAGGCAGAAGCAGAGAGGCACCGCAGAGGTAAGCTTGTTGAGTCAGTACCAGTTAGTAACGGTTTGAAGCAGAGAAGTAAAGTCAGCAGAGATTCAGCGGGGGGAAAAAGCAGAAAACCATCATTGACTTGACAAGATCTAAAACCCCTATGAGAAGAGGCAGAGAGGGGGAAGGCAGCGCATCAACAGGACTGAGGATCAGCCTGTTCTAAGGAGAAACAGAGGTTGACAGGTCTCTGCTTGATTGACAGCACTGTGGCCGGCAGAGGCGCACAAGGTGACTGCCCCGCGGATACTGAGCATATGAATGCTTAGCCTAATAATGTTAGTCCTGGCCCACTGCTGTGTGTGTTAGCAAGAAATAAGACTATCTTTATGTACGTACTGTCCTGCTTTTGGTCCTCTGTGCCGGTAAAGGATGCCCAAAACATTGAGGGTTACATTTAATGTGATCTCCTGTATTGTGCAGAATGCAGTACTGGCCTCAAGTAATTCCTCCTTGAATTAGAGCATATCTGTTTGGGGGGGGGAAGAAAAAAAGCATTCTCTCTTGATTGAAAAGTTTTCCAATGATGTATACTCCATTGTAGCCTTTGGGAAACAATTACAGTGTTTCGTTATCCTGAATGTTAAAAATCTGCATCTCAGTTTTATTCTGAATTTGACTGGTTTCAACCTCCAGCCACAGAATGCTGTTATATATCTGCTAAACTGAAAAGCCCACACACTATCAGGTTTCTGCCTCCCTTTTGTAATGGTGATTAAATAAGTCTTTCCCCTTCTCCTTGACATGCTAACCACACTCACACTTTCAGGTCTGTACCCTAGTCATGTGCCCCAAGCCCATCATTCCCCTGCGTGGATATTTTCTGAATGCTCATCAGTGCTTCGGTACCCAGAAACAGACACAGTACTGCAGAGATCGTGCCAATGTTAAACTCAGAAGAGACCCACGAGTGGCAAGAGAAACAGTATTTCCTGTTCATGCAATGGAGCACTGCTGAGATGCTGATGCATCACCCTGAGATGCCACCTACCATCTCACCTGCCACACCTCTGGACACTGACTGTTGTGGTGCCCTGTGCACCCTTTCAGTGTGAGGAATTCTCTGTTGACAGACTTGTAGTGGTTTAACCTGCAGGCAGCTAAAGCAACCACACAGCCGGTCACTCGCTCCCCCCACCCCAGTGGATGGGGAAAGAATCGAAAAGAAAAAAGGTGGGTTGAGATAGAGACAGTTTAATAGGACAGAAAAGGAAGATGATAATGATGATGATGATGATGATGATGATAACAATAATAAAAAACAATATACAAAACAAGTGATGCACAGCTCAATTGGTGACCACCCAGAGCCAATGCTCAGCTAGCTCCTGTGCCATGCCACCTCCCGACCAGCTCCCCCGGTTGTATACAGAGCCTGACGGAATGGTACGGAATATCGCTTTGGCCGGTTAGGGTCAGCTGGCCCAGCTGTGTCCCCTCCCAGCTTCTTGGGCACCCCCCACCTTCTCCCACTTGCTAGGTCAGTTTGAGAAGCTGAAAAGTCCTTGACGGCTTGGCAACAACTAAACTGTCAGTGTGTTATCGACATTACTCTCATGCTAAATCCAAAACACAGCACTATGCCCACTGCTAGGAAGAAAATTAACTCCATTCCTGCTGAAACCAGGACACAGATATGAGCCTGTATCATCATGCATGTCATTCATTAGCTTATGCCCAGTTTAGCAAGTGCTCCAGATCGGTGATCTGTGATCTTTATCACTCCCACTAACTCTTTTTGTCAGGGTAGGCTTAGTCTGTAATGCAGTTATGTTTCCATCCATGACATTGATAAAAGTGAGGGCAGAGAGGCAAAAACTAATTTGTAGGGGAGTTTGCCCAGATCTCACCTCCTTGGCTGATGTTACTCTGCTTTAATTCTTCTGAACTGACTCTCACCGTAGGCAGTGCTCTGCTTACCTGGCTGTTACACAGCAGGGAGAGGGACATCTCTTGACACCAGTTGAAGCAAACACAGGGCCATGACAGGACAGTCCAGTCAACACAAGGCACCACATTGTAAGACAGGTGAAGTCCTGCCCAGCCCTCACACCCAACCAACACTCTGTTACTGAATCTGCTGCTTCTCACATCTTTGATGCTGCAGCTCTAACCCTTACATGGAACCAGGGCCAAGGACTGATCCTGGGAGCTGGCGCTCATAACTCATCACCTAAGTGACTCCTGCTGCTCTTACGTTTGCTGGTGCCAACAGGCTCACTTCAAGGTTGCCGGCTTATGCTCATGGGGGTCAAACGGAGACTTTGTTTAATGAGTCCTGACTTCTCACTGCTTGTTCTTAAAACACCTATGTTGTTACGACATCTGTTGTAAAACCAGAATGATGTATAAATGTGGAAGCCATTCCTATAAACCAGCAAGCAGTATAGCAGACAGTGAGGTACAGGGGATTACATGTGTATCATGCAGGGAATAAATTGTATTAGCTAAATACAAACATACATTTGCTTGGGTTTTGTCTTCTGGAACGAGAACGAAGGGGACAAATCAAGAGAACAGGGATACCCCGGTGAAACTTCACTGAAGCCAGTAGAGTTACACCAGGGATACATTTGGCTGATTCTTTCGCTAACGGCTGTATGAAAGCCTTAATATAGAGTTTCTGCGTGTGTGAAGTGTATGCCAAGACAAATGCAACGTGCTAAATGGAACCTCTTGATTTATTTAAATAAAAAATATGTTACAAAAAAACAGTGGATAATTGGAGTGGAACGGATCCAGACTGGAATCGTCTGTCTCATGTCTCCAGAGTGTCTGAGGGAGGAGCAGTGAGGAATATCTTACTTGTATACCTAAACAATGTAGGATATGCAGATAGCAGATAATTTCTTGAAACTGCTGTGATCCACCAAGGGACTCAGAGCTCTTTAGAAGACAAAGGTTGCAATCTGATGTAAAACAGCACTTTTGGCTGCAGTCGATGTGGACTAAGAGATTACCAAACACAGCCAGTTCTCAGCTTTTCATCAGTTATCTTCCTTCTAGGCATTTGCCTTCCTCTCCCCTTCCAGTTCAGATCTGCCAGTAGCATTGTCTCTCCCTGCCTGGCCAAAATCATCTAAGTATTAATATATATTTTAAAAAAAAATCGTATCGAAAGTGTTAAGGCTAAACAAGCTTGTTTTGCCTTGACTGAGTTGGAGTACAAGCCTGGAGATATCCTATGGACGTGGTAGCCACGTAGGGCTGGGCTAGAAGAGGCAATATTTTGGTGTGGATCAGCAACAGCCTAAACTGCATCTCTAAGCACAGTCAGTGTTTGAGCATCGTGGCCTTTCTCCTTACAGCCCCTAATCACCTGCTAACTGCGGAGGTACCCAGAGCCCTCCAATGGCCAGCCTTCCACTTGTGCTGACCTGCAAAACCATTGAGCTGCTCAGAGACCTACCTCACATCAAAGGTTTGGTGGTTTCTCAACTGCTGGGTTTCCTCTGCCTTCAGTACCTGGTATGCCCAGCCAGACAGGTGCTCCCAGAGCATACCTAACTTGGACTTAATGTCTAATGCTGGGAGGGCTAAGTTTGTATATGGGAAAGCAGGGAAGTGACTGTGCATCCAATAACTTCAGATATGAGAGACCCAGTTTTGAAGGAAGACTGGAATGAAATCTAGTGCTCTGTTGGAAATGGTGCAAAGAAGCTTCTTCAAGACACGAAACTGTTCTACTTAGCATGAAATAATTATGCAAATGCATCTAGGAAGAGGTCAGAGTAATCGTAAAATCTAATGCCCATATTAGCAGCTCATCAAGTACATTGAATGTCTACAGCTCCCATGAAGGAGTAGAGTGGAATAAAAATCGTCAGCCAAGTTCTCAGCCGGGACAGGTCACTGTTAGGAATAATAAGGCAACTTTGTGTCTACACATGCACTCACAGCCAGTGGCAATTTTCTTTAATTTTAAGGGACTGTCTGTGATAAGAAACAACCTGCAAGAGGAGGGCGAGAAACTGGAGAGAAGCTAGAGTGCTCCAGGAAATTCCATCAAATCCCTGGATAGACGCCGCCTCACATGTTGAGAAGTGTGATGCTGCAGGAGTTACCTGGATTACGTAAGTATTGCAGTGTCTGGTGAAAGTACCTGTTGGAAGAGCAAGACAGAGCGGCACTGCTTGCACTTATGTATTGGGATGGAAAAATACTAAAATATGGTCCACAGAAAGAATTAAAGGTGAGATTTTCAAAACTAGTTTTAGGAAGTTGACATTCAATTCTTCTTCATTTCTTGTGGGAAAAAGGTATCCAAATTGGACACCTTTGAAAATGCCTCCTTTTTTCAAAGAGGTGTATATTCATTTTAATTGGTTTGTATTCTTCAGCTGTTTAAGCACTTTAGAAAATGTCACCATGAGTCAACAAAGATGTGCTAATCGATTACATTAGTGAGTTTAACATCAGCATCCCAGTATTAAATTAATTCTTCAAGGTTTATTACATGGCTTCTGAAAGAAGTTGTCTCCTATTAGACTGGGTTATATGGAAAATAGTAGTAACCTTAAGGCTATCAAATCCGAATGCTTTGGGGCAGCGTAAATAGCCTAACTTTGACGTCCTGAAGTTTGAATACTGACATGAGAAATCATGAGATTCTTGCACAGCCTGATCCAGCGTCCACAGAAGTCAGACAGAAAATTTCTGATGACTCCAGCAGGTCTTGACTCAGGCTTTTAATACGGCTTTTCCCAGCCTATTTGATGTCTGACCTCAAACAGCTTTGCTCCTGTAACAAAACTCCTAGAGAATCTCATTCTGCCCAGTACCTGACTTCTGCCTAACTTCTCAGAAACAGCAAGGTTGTTTGCTAGCATTGTTGAACTCAAAACAAAGCCTAAAGGCTGGTGAATATGTAGCTTCTTTAAACACATACACATTTAGACAATAAAGTTTTATAGAGTGTAGGATTCATTGGTTTTTGGCTCATACTAAGCAATTCTGGTGAGAGCTCTCAGTTCCAGTTCCAGTTTGTGAGATATAAGCATTATTACGCACATCTTAAAACACCAAGTAAGGGTGATACAGAATGAGGCCTGTAATAACTTCTGATTTTGGGAACGCTTCCTGCAGCTAAGATCTTCCACTGGATGGTACAACATTGCAGTCCATCAGTTAATGTGCTGAACTGGGCCCTTGGGGCTGCGTACTTTACTTGGGACCTACAAACCACACTGTATGAATGACTACAACTCTGCCAGCCTGAATTTCCCTCTGTTTAAAGGAAGAGAATGGTAATTTTTCACAAAACACTCTGGTGCTTGCTTTGTTTGATTAGGACCAGCTTGCTTATTATTACTCAGATAGCAAGAAAAATTCGAAGCAAGAATTTTTTACACGGTTCCATTATTTTTTTATGGCATGTTTTGCATTGGTAGTGTAACAAACTGAAAACCACAGCTCCCTTTGAACCCCACTTTCTTCCTGCACACAGAGTTTTTCAATTTCACAGCACACCACTGATTCCGGAGAAGGGGGGCAGAGGGGAGAGGAGAAGTGATGATTTTGGCAGCAACACCGTTATGATTTGCTAAAATAGCAGCTTGGCAAATCTGGTTTCTCAAATATCTCATGGTTTGTTAATTACTGACAGCTTTGTTTTTAACTGAACGTGAAACAATGTGGAGAAATGGGCAAGCGTGGCCCCTGACTCACCGCTGCCCGGCTGAGCTCGGCAGGTGGGAACAAGCCGTCTCCAAGAAGGGGCCCAAGCAGCAATTGCTGCCCCGGTTCATGAGGCTCAGCAGATAGATGCAAGGGGAGAGGTCCTGGGACTCAGCTACGGATGCCCAAAAGGCGCTGTTTCTACACTGGGCTTGCTGGTCCAGCAGAAGGTTGAAAATCTTGTCAAAAAGGAATGTGAAGCAGGGTGCTCAGCCCCCAGGGTTTCCTGATGAGGTGCCCCCTTCCCCAACTGTGGTTTGAAACACGTAAAAATGAGGCATGGGATGGCTTGGAGGAACTCATGGACTTGGTTCTGTCCCGTAAGGAGAAGCTGGGGGATCTAGCCACTCTAGACTGCCAGTGACTGGAAGCCTTGCTTCAGGGGCCAGTGTTCTCCTGGGAATACATGTTCAGGGGTAGGTGGATGCAGGTCACCTTACTCATGTTTACTTCAGACTAGGGACCACATCTCATGAAAAGCAGCAAAGTGTGAGATGCATGTCTGAAGTAAGTATGGGCAAAGCGGGCCAGAGTAGGCACTCCTCTTGTAGTTCATCTGTCAACATTTCCTGGCCACCTGGAAATTCACATAGAAACATAGAATAGAATCATAGAATGGTTTGGGTCATCCAGTCCAATCCCCCTGCCATGGGCAGGGACACCCTCCACTGGACCAGGTTGCCCAAAGCCCCATCCAACCTGGCCTTGAACACTGCCAGGGATGGGGCCTCCACAGCTTCCCTGGGCAACCTGTTCCAGGGCCTCACCACCCTCACAGGGAAGAATTTCTTCCTAATATCTAATCTAAATCTACCCATTTTAAAGCCATTAGTCCTTGTCCTATCACTACTTGCCCTTGTAAACAGTCCTTCTCCATGGAGCACTCTCTCCACATTCTTTGATCTCCACACACTTTGAGTGATGTTCCGTCTCCCTGGGTCAACCAACACAGGGCATGCACAAAGCACGGCCTCATTAGGCAAGCTTGAGAGTTGCACTTGGACTGGGATCTCCCAGGCAGAAACATGGGAGCTTTGTATGAGCAGCCACCTGTTCTGCAGTTCCTGCCCTCGCTGCTCCTCTCCCATTGAGCGTGATGGGACCCTGTACCAAAACATGGGGGAATTCAAAGACATCGGAAAGTGGAAATTTCAAAACTAATGAAAGACAGGTGATTTTTTTATGCCTGCATGCATGTAACTAATCTATTCACTGCTCCAGGAGATCTCGGGGGCCAAGAACATAACAGATGAATTTTTTTAAAGGACCCGATACCTTACAAGATAACAAAAATATCCAGCTAGGTTAACAAATTTGACAAAAGCAAAAGAAACTCTTCAACTTCAAGGTTTATACTCATTTCTAATGAGTGGAGACTAGGATTAAAATATTCCTAGGAACCAGGGCTCCTAAGGATGCTTCTGTGGTCACAAGACACTGGACTAGCAAGACTGCTGGCCATGTAAAACTATTTGTGCATAACCGTGTTCCTAATGATCCCACAGCAACTTACTTTTTGACCTATGTTTATTGTATTGGGTAAATGTCACATCCACTTTTTGTCTCCTAATTAGCATAGCTCATCAGGCACGTGCTCTGTGTGTGTGTGTGTGTGTTTGTATATGCACAACACATAGACATAATTACACATAAGTCCTTCGGTGTCACTTTTCCCAGAGCAGTGTAACACTTTGCATATGAAATGAATTTTTATAGAAATAATGCTACAGAGATAATTTTTTCCAACCATTTTTCCCCTTTTTACTAATACATAAGAGAAATGGAAACAGTGAGTCAGAATATATCTGTAATCACATGGCACGAAGAGAAATTCCGTTTCAGAAATGCTGAGCTTTGTGTCTCAGTGCAGGAGGAATTCTGCAAGCTTGGGCTGTACAACGCACATCACAGATCTGGCATTGATGACTGATAAACTGTTTTGAGCAGCATCTCAACCCTGATTAGTCAAATATGATTTGCAGTCGTCCTCTCACTGAAGTTAACTGGGGCTAAGGAAGTGTTCTGGGACATGGAGCCTGTGCAGTGCAAGCAGAGCGCTGGGAATACAGGCTGCTAACCTGGGCTCTTCCACAAACTCGTCGTTTGACCTTCAGCACATCAGAAGGAGGACAGGAGTCCAACAGTGATCTGGGGCTCTTTAACTAGCCCTTGTTTCTCTTGCTGTCCATCAGGATCTCATTTCTTCAGCCCAAAACAAAGAGGCGGAGGCGAGGGCGGGGGTGTGGAAATTCTCTATAACCGAATCCTAAGCTATCCAGTCCAAGCTCCAGTCCAAGCAAACCTTGCTAACAGGTTTCTCCCTTCTTACACAATGCAGAGGAGGATGTATTACTCTGTGACCTCAGATTTTGCTGGGTGAAGCACTGAACGATGTTTCTGCTCGCAGTCAGTCTCCCCATCCCGCACGCTCCCTCCTGCCCTCCTGTCGCTGTGAGGAGAAGACAGACAGCGCTCCTGCCCCACGGACAGGCAAACCTCCCCGTCCCACCGCCCCGCGCTCCTCTGGGCTGCCACTGTGGGCTTGGGGGCCAGCTCTGCACCCCCAGCCACACTCCCCCAGCACCCCAGGAGCAGGCGCTTGCCACGCTTCCCTCTAGCGGGTCCTTGCCTTGACCCCTAAACAATGGAACTGTATTTAAAGAATGAAGGGATAAAAAAAAAAAAAAGAAAGAAAAGAAACCAAGCGATGGCTGGGATTAAAGCAAAGAAAAAAATTACAGGAGTGCAAAGTACAAAGGGGGTTAAAAAAGGAAAGAGAGAGAACGAGACAAGAGACTTGAATGGCACTAGAAATTTGAATTTCTTTTGTTTGAGAGCAGTTTTTTTTAAAGCCGCTTGGAAATGTAGAGGGTTATTTTTTTTTCATACAGGTGTTGTGTATACATTTTTCCAATTAGAAGAATCTCCTTTATATATTTAGCACTATTTAGAGGGGACTGGGAAGATAAGGCTGCTGAGGAATGCTTCAGGCTAAAGCTAGGTTCTCCAAACTGGCTTTTGTTGCGCCAATGTGAATCACTTAATAATTCATATTTCAGAATACATTAATGCAAATGATAATTTTAGCTTGCTATTGAATTTTTAAATATGCAATACAAGCAATTTATGTTTCTGTTCATTTTCGCAGGTAAAACTGTTTAGACGTTTTTAACATATGCTTGGTTTCACTCATCATATATCATCCCATTGTTTTAATTTGGGGTAATTAAAAATTAGGAGCATCACAAATAATACATGGAGCCCTGTGTTCACAGAAGAATAACACGGAACTGATACTGTCTTGCAATTTGAATGAAAGAGATTTTTCAGTGATGCTGCAGTAACAAAATAGCAGTGTCCTGTGTTTATGCAGATAATCTATATCTAAATAGTAATTACTGTGATTAATCTGTCTCTATCTTTAAATCATTAGGGTTTCTTCTGGATTTTTTGTTTTAGATTTACTAAGGAATATTTGGTTTAGGAAGGACAAACATGTTGTTCCTCTCCTACTGGGCTGGCTAGATAATTAGAAGACTGAAAATCAGAGGTTATTGAAGATTCCCTTTCTTTTTTTGTTTCTGAAACTAATTGTCAGCTTTTCAGAGACGTGGTGGGAGCTCAAGTGGCAGGCAAGCTGTGAGACCCAGAGAGCCCAGGCTGGGCTTTGCCCAAGGAAGGGTAAGAAGCTCTGTGACTCTTGCATTGCCCTCACCCCACCAGGCTCCCCATGAGGCAGGAGCTGGTCCTGCCTGCCCATGTGGTGATGGTCCATCAATATGTCACTTTGTAGGAACATATTTAAAGCAGCGGTTGGGGACAGGGGGTGCAGCATCCTGCAGTATCTTGCTCTTCCACGAACAGTGCTTGTGCTCTCTGTGATTTGTTGCGCAGAAATTGAATTTCCACAGAAAGAGGCAAGGGGTGAGGAGGACATCCTGAAGCCCAGCTGTCCTTTCTCTCTTCTTCACACTTCTGACAGTGGTCCTCCAGGGCCAGAGTGCCTGTGGGGATGTTAGCTTGGCCTTTGCCACATCCAAGGGGTATGGAACTTTTCTCCCGTTCAACTGTGCCTTTAATGAAGGCCCAGAAAAAGAATTCCACACCCTATTCTCCACCACGGGGAGAGATGCACCACCCCCTCACCTTCCCACTTTTCCCTCCTGGGCAAGAGAAATAAAAAATGTTGCCTTCCATCCCTTTTCAGGACAGCAAAGCCATCCTTTACCACTGATAGCGTCAGACCGCATTCAACAAACACCTTCTAGCCCCTGGCTTCCACTTGGCTGTGACTGCTCAACTGTGATAAAGTGGCAGCATTTCCTAGATACAAGATCTACAGACAGATATGACCCACCTAACTGCTGGACATATCCCTGAGCTCCCATATGCAAATCTCATCCTGTACTTAATCAAATATCATTCATCCAGGGGGGAGGAAAAGAAAAAATGAAGCGGCTATTAGAAAGGAAATGGTAATGAGAAGAAAAGAGATATCAAGGAACCAAAATAATTTGTTATAAATTAATATTACAACCTGGGGATATAAATATGTCTGGTTATTGGAACGCATATTCTCCCCCTTAAACCACTGCTAGAAGCATAAAACTTCCCACGACATGCTGTATTGGTCAATGTATCTCTGTAAGAAGGTGCTTTGTATCTCAGAGGTAGCATAAGAGCCATTAGATGTGGGTGTTGCTATGGTAACTGCTCTTTTTTTAATTGAATAGCATAGTAAGTAGTCTTGTAAAACCCACCAACCCGTAACTTGCTGGTGCCCTGAGGCAGCATTAATGCAAGCACCTTTTCTTTGTCTTATTTCCTTCCTAGAGAGATGCAGGTATCTCAGCATAAGCTACATCCTTACAAGGGTAGTAACTGCCAGGAGAATATGTCCAACTGCCTCTTAGTAAAGGGATTATAAACAGAAGGTCAGGCAATATATACCAGCTTTATTCCAGGCCACTTTATATACCATGGGGTCAGGTAGAAAGAAGACTCTCCCCTTCTTCTGCAGCTGAGATGGGGAGCCAAAATCTTTTGCTAATGTGCCATCTTTTGTGTCTTCCATGTACAAACTAAGACTGCCTCCCCACCCCAAGCCACAGTGCTGTCTTGCAGCCAATTAGCAAACCATCCAAATGAAGCCTTCCAGCACACCAGCCAGTTGGATGAGATGACTTTTGTTTGGTGTAAGATTTATTGTTTTTCTCTTTCTCTGGACATGTGTCAAGTGGACATGTGTTGTGTGACTCTTTCTAAATTCCAAGACTTTCCGCTTTTATAACCCTCTTCTTTTCAGAAGAGCAGTGATCTATTTGACTGCAGAGGTGGATCACCCACCTGGATCTTAGATCCTGCCTGTTCTTGCTGCTGTTCATGTTTTAAGTCAGTAGCACAGTATTTTTATAAGTACAAGGGTACCAGCCCTCCTCTGAGCAGGGACACTGTTTCCTTCCCTGGTGGAAGTAAGGCTTGTTTAATTTGGTCAAACACATACATTTTTCAGCTTCAGAATTCCCCTGTGCCCTGTCACGGTTTTGCTGTGGGATGCTCTGCACGGGGCTGTATCTCCGGTTTCATTGTCCTTGGCACTTGCAGCTCTCTCCTGGAGTCACCACCAGACTGTACTTGACCTGACCAAAGTGTGCTCATACACCCAGTCAGAAAGCTGCCAGCAGCTGAAGGAGAACAGCCCACACTTCCCTTGCCCTTACCCTCCCAGCCCAGCCCCTTGGCCTCGGCACAGCAGTGATGGTTTTGGTGGTGCTCAGGTAGGTCCTGCCCCTGGCTGACCAGAAGAGCTCCCACGTGAACCTGCAACTGCTGACTTTTCTCTCTCCATACATGACAATGTTGTTTTGCTTTCTCAATGTTTATAATTCCCCATGACCCGTTATCCCCATGTTATTCTGCGCAAGCCCACTGAATAGAGCACTTCAGCGTGACGAAGTGGAGATAACTGGCGTTGGTGCTGAAACTGTAAGGCTTCTTTCGTTTGGGATCTTCATTTATATCTTGTCTGGGGCAAAGTCCACAGCTCAGATCTAGGGAATCCCCATTCAGGTGCTGCCAAACAAGGGTGGCGCTGGCACAGATTTTTGAGATAACCATGCTTTTTTTTTTTTTACTTTAAAGGTGTCCTGGCTCAAATTGATCAGATCCAGGACTGTGCGTTCTCCTACCTCATGTCCCAAGAAGCTCTCAAAGCACCTGACACGTGCTGGCAAGATTGAGCTGCCCACACAATCCTGCTTTCTAAAATGCTGTTGAGAGAGTGGGCACTCTCCCACCTTCAGCCTGTATCCGAGGCTGGGCAGTTCTCCTAGCCCCCACTCCCCCAGTTCTCCTAGCACAGTTGTTCCACTGTGGGAAAAACAATTCAGGATTTATTGGGTTAGACTTCGCTTCAAAGCCCCTGCCTATGTATTTTTTCAATGCCATTTTGATGTCAAATAAAAAAAAAAGGATAGACAGAAATGAAGCCAAATACAAATCTCAGCTTCAGACAGCTGTAAACTTTGGGTAGATCAGAGACAGGAGCTGAGCAGTACGGCCAGAGCCCATGGTGTATTTCATAACCAAAAGTGAGAAAATTCATCCTGCTTCAGAGAACTAAGTGAACACTGGGTGGCACGTAAACCTGGCATTGCTCTGCTGTTTGGGAAGTCAATTTCCCCCTAGAAGGAAGTTACGGTCTTTAATCAAAGGCGTCTGAAAAGCAACTCATTTGCTAGGGTGGCAAAGGCTTCTAATTTGTTTTCATATTTTTGATCCTATCTCAGGGATGTCCTTTATTGGAAAAGACAGATTAAAAAAAATAGATAAAAAAAAGAGGAGGAAATGCTTGATGTGTGCTTGAGAAGCCTGGATTTGTTCAAATATGAGCATGGAAAGTCTGAGTGATCTTCACATTCAGATCACAACTTCGCTCTAAAGGAAAGGTCACTTTTGCTTGTGTTCTGGGGCAGCTTTTTCTCTTTTGTCCCCTTGGTAAGATCTCTCCTTTTGTATTATTATGGATGTACCTTGGTTTTGAACTTTTCCTTTTTTCTTTTTTTTCTTTTCTTTCTCTTTTTTTTTTTTTTCAGTACAGAGAACTGATATTCCATCTTTTAAAAGATTTACAAGAAAAAGAAATAATATATGCACCACTGTGGAAAAGCANTTTTCAGTACAGAGAACTGATATTCCATCTTTTAAAAGATTTACAAGAAAAAGAAATAATATATGCACCACTGTGGAAAAGCATGTCTCCGTTCATACCTTTGCATTTTACAGGAAAATATGTCATTCCTTTCAGATCCATGAATTAAGATGCACTATTTTTTGCTGAAGGCTATTTTAAATTAGGCTAATAAATTGCTGCTCTCTGCCTTGCGTGATAATGCATTACATTATCTACTGATGTACACGTATTGTTTGACTCTAATGGTGTGGAAATTAAATGTTAGACATGGGCCAGATGTTCCTATAGATGAATATGAAGTATGACTCTGTCGTAGCTGAGTCTCAATGGGACAGAAGGTAGACGGTGAGGTTTTCTGAACAACAGCAACAAAAAATCTTAAGTGGGTCACTCGCATCGGCACCCGAGATCCAGCCCTAACACTGAGCTGTTGAGGAGCGTTACCAACCTGAGCTCCGTTATTATTCCTCAGCCAGAGCGGGTGCCTTTCTTATTTCGAATGCTTCAGTGCTTATAAAGCCACAACGAATGGCTTGTAGAGCTGGTAAATGTTTGTCGTCCCTGTCAGACTGACAGGGACAGCTTAGGGTGCACCCCTGGCTCCCGCCTCAGCTACAAACACCCCGAAGCGCTCCCTCTGCCCTTCCCCCTCTCCCTGTGTATTTTCATGCAGTGGCTGAGGGGGCAAACAGATGTACACTACAGTGAATATTAATGAAGGTCCCCCACTGACATCTCCTCTCTGGAAAAGGCAGGGGGAGAACAGCTTACAATCTCCCTCGCAGGGCTAAATTACCCAGTGACTCATAATCTGAGTACCAGCAGAATGCTGCCGAACACGGGTATTTAGGATATTTGATAATGATGGACAGGGGCCTTTTTCAAAATTGGTAATAAAGAAGCTTTGCTTTGGGAAGGTTCTGACTCGCTACAGCCCACTAGCACCTAAAACCAAAAATCCTAGCACTGAGATTAATTGAATGTTTGTATTTGTCTGTGCCCATGTGCACGTATGTTCATATCGTGTGTGAGGTGGGAAGGAAGGACGATTTTTGCATTGCCAGTAGAGGTCTGTGAGCAAACCAGAAGGACAGTGAGTTGAAAACGCATGGACGCTTTATCAGCAAAAGGGAGAGATGAACTTCCTTTTCTTTTTGCCAGCCCTGCTTGCAGGAGTGGTCCCCTTTGACCACTGAGCTCAGTGCTACTCTGCACTGAGTATTTTTTCACACTGACCCAGCATGCAGATGGCCCAGACTGGCATGAGAGGGAGGGTGGTGAACTGCAGAGTAGGTGTGGGAATGAGCAGTGGCACACTGGAGCAGAAAACAGCTTTGCAGGCAGGGAAAGGGCTTGTATAACTGCTTCTGGAAAAAGGTGCTGTAAGGTGCCCTGAAGAGTGAGGTGAGGTGAAGCAGAGCTGGTTGTGGCCGTAGTACCACGTTGCTGCTGAATGGCAGTGGTGTTCAGCTGCGTTCTGCATGGGCGTGCAATGGTCACAGCATCACAGAATTATCAAATATCCCGAGTTGGAAGCGACCCATAAGGATCATCGAGTCCAACTCCTGGCTCCACACAGGACCAGCCCAATCAGAGCAGATGACTGGGAGTGTTGTCCAGACGCTGCTTGAACTCAGCCAAGCTCGATGCTGTGACCACTGCCCTGGGGAGCCTGTTCCAGGGTCCCACCACCCTCTCGGTGAAGAACCTTTTCCTGATCTCCAGCCTAACCCTCCCCTGTTGCAGCTTCATGCCGTTCCATCAGGTTCTATCGCTGGTCACCAGAGGGGGGAGATCAGCGTCTGCCCCTTCGCTTCCCCTCGTGAGGAAGCTGTAGGCTGCCATGAGGTCTGCCCTCAGTCTCCTCTTCTCCAGGCTGAACAAGCCAAGGCACTTCAGCCTCTCCTCATACGTCTTCCCCTCTAGACCCTTCACCACCTTTGTTGCCCTCCTTTGGACACTCCCCAATAGCTTTATGTCTTTTTTATACTGTGGTGCCAAAAACTGCATCCAGTACTTGAGGTCGAGGCCAAACCAGCACAGTGTAGAGTGGGACAATCACGACCCTAGACCTGCTGGCAATGCTGTGCCTGATGCACCCCAGGACACGGTTGGCCTTCCTGGCAGCCTCGGCACGCTGTTGACCAAGACCCTCAAGTCCCTCTCAGCATGGCTGCTCTCCAGCGCATCAGCCCCCAGTCTGTACGTACAGCCAGGGCTGCCCCCTCTCAGGTGCAGAATCCAGCACTTGCTCTTGTTAATCTTCATGCGGTTGGTGATTGCCCAGTTCTCTAATCTGTCCAGATCTCTCTGCAAGGCCTCTCCACGCTCAGTGGAGTCAACAGCTCCTTGTCAGTCATTTCTGAGGCACCAGCCTTATTTGGCTTGAGAGCTCTGAGCTACTACCGTGTCCTGACCCCACCTCCTTTTCTGCAAAGATTTTAGGTATAAGCTTGGTTCTACATGCCCAAGATCACCAAAGACCAAGGATCACAAGGCATTACATTATTCCCCCTGCTGAATGTGGCAGTCACCTCCAAGGGCATCAGGCTCTGACGCCAAGCTCTGTGCTAGCCACATCCATGTCTCTCACAACTCTGAGTGGTGTGGCGCGGTGGAGGGAAGATGGGCACACAGAGCCATGGGCATCATCACCTGTGCCATGGGTATAGGAATCACCAAAGGGACCTCACCGTGAACATGTCTGAGTCCCTATCAGGGACGATGCTGCAGCGCTGACCCCAGCTCAAAGCCACCATCAGGTCTTCAGTGTTCGATTTGCAGAAAGCAAGGCTCATTCCCATCTAGTTGCAGTGTTTCTCGGGCCTCTTCAGTGGCAGGCACCATCAGAAATACTGGAGAATGTTTTCATCACAGCTAACAGAGGGCTATCCAGATTGCTCGTAACTGTTTTTAGCACAGTAAACATGTAAACCGAGTGCCTGGGGAAAGGAAAAAAAAAAAAAAAAAGGAAAGAAAAAGCCTGTCCTCGCAGTAGCTGATCATTTTTAATTAAATCTCAATCTATCAATCTAGCTACTGCGTGAGAGGGAGAGAACCAGCCCTGAATGATTTAGGAGGTTGGTGATATGAGATGGCTGCTAACTCTGTGGCCCTGCGCAGCGGCCAAACCCAGCCAAGGCACTCCTGCTGCCAGCAAGAGGATATGGCACAGAGGCAGGATAGTCCCACCAGCCTGGCCTCCGTCATATAGCTCATGGGCCAAACGAGTCTGTCAGAGCCTGGAGCGGGCTGCTGTCAGGAGGTGATGTGGTCCCCCACCTCACTGAACTCCCACAGAAAGCAGGATTTGTAGTGTTTTGGTGTCTGATGGTACCACAACAAGCATGAGCACTTCTGCCTGTGCTGCTGCAGTGCTGGCTTCCTTCCTGGCAAGACATGGGATGGGCACCAGAGAACCACAGGTCCTCATGGGCCCCTACACCTTTGACATCTACAGTCCTACTCCTCCATGCATAGGGAGAGGGTGAGGGGGGCGTGAGTTAGCTTTTGGTCTCTGGGCTCAGGGATTTACCCTTTCTAATGAAATTGGTCCAAAGTCCTTTAAAAAGTGAAGGTAGAGAGGGTTCATTTGACAAAATGTAGTATTTACTGTCTTCACATCTTTTCTCTCCCAGAGTCAATGTTAGCCATGTTGTTCATGAATGAAGGACAAAAAAAGAAAAGTGAAGACAGATGCCAGTTTTGATACCAGTTTTGGGTCTGAGTGGAGGCGGGAGGGGGAGGGAATGGCATTCGTTCATCTGCGTTTCAGGAACAATGAACCTCAAACCTGAAATTATTTCCTATTTGAAAATAACACTTAGATAGATTTTTACTGACAGAGCCAATCTAGCTCGCTGTATAGTCCCCAGCATCAGAGCTCTTGTAAACCACCCGCAAGCTTCTCCTCTTCTCCACCAGTAGCACAGCAGTGAAAACTGTATTTGAGATTTAACTGAAGCTGATCACCATGTCGCTGCAGAAACATCTGAGAGAAAGGGAGGGGACAAGAGAGAGACTCAGGGACTGAAAACATGCAGAAAAAGTGGGAGAAGGGTTTTAAAACCTGAAACCACACAAATCTTTCTTTTTATCTATCTAGTCTTTAGACAGCAAAGGCCACCTAGACCAACACATTCATATATACATGGTCACACGTGTATTCACAAATCACCAGAGACAACCTGAACCAGACACTTATCCTCCCCACCACGGATGGAGTGAGGTGAGAATTACCTCAGATGTGATTTGATAGTCAAGGTATTTTAGTAAACTGTTCCTGCCACTGAAGAGGATCGTGACAGCACTAGGGTTTGTGCTGGGTCTGTATCCTCCCTTCATAAGAGGAAATTTTTTGCCTGTTAAGTCTGACTACACATTACTTTTATCCTCTGTGGGTAAAATGTATGTTTTCAGCAATCTTATCACTATGGCCTACTCACAATGTGCATTTCATCTTTTGCTATCCATTCTCATGAGTGAGCCGGCCTCAATTTCAACTCTTAGTTGTCCAGTTCTGCGCTCACCACTGATAAAGGCTATGAGTGAGAAAAGGAAATTCTTCTTCAGAAGTCAGTAAAGTGGCTCTCAGCTCCATCACATTGTTTCCCCTTCAGGGTCTGCCCATACAACCAGCCACACACAAGTCTGCCAGAAAATATTTGCCTTGAAAACAAACATGATGAGAAACTTTAATGTTCACTACTGCTATCTCTGCTTCACGAGTCCAGAGTGAATAATCCACAATACTTCAGAGACAGAACTCAAGAGCTACCCAACCTCATTGGGTTAGTGGTGACGAGATGGGGAGCTCTTCCTGATGCCCTGAGCACTCGTTGCAGGCTGTGCCATGGGCAGTTCCAATGGCTGCTTCCTGCTCCCCGCCACAAAAGCCTCTCATCAAGGAAGCAGGGCAGATGTTCACACTTTTTCAGCTGTACAATCCCTGGCACGTTTGTGATGATGTTATCACAGTGAATATTGTGGATATGGTGGATGCAATGGCTAGTATGTACTGGGATTTCAGTATGGCCTTTGACACTGTCTCCCTAGACAAGTTGTCAATGTATGGGCTGGATGAGCAGCTAGTGAGGTGGATTGAAAACTGACTGAACAGCCAGGCCCAGAGTTTGGTGATCAGTGGCATGTAGTCTAGCTGGAGGCCAGTAACTAGCAGGGTACTCCAGGGGACAGTACTGGGTTCAGTTCTGTTTAACATCATCATTAATGATCTGGTTAATGGGGCAGAGCGCACCCTCAGCAAGTTTGCAGACAACACAAAACTGGGAGGAGCGGCTGATATTCCAGATGGTCATGCTGCCACTCAGAAGGAACTCAACAGTCTGGAGAAATGAGCTGACAGGAAGATCATGAAGTTCAACACAGAGAAAGGCCAAGTCCTGCACCTGGGGAGGAACAACTCCCTGCACCAGGATGGGCTGGGGGCCACCCAGTTGGAAAGCAGCTTGCAGAAAAGGCCCTGGAGCATCCTGCTGGTCACCAAGTCAAACATGAGACAGCAATGTGCCCATGCCGCAAAGAAGGCAAATGGCATCCTGGGCTGCATTAGAAGAAGCATTGCCTGCAGATCAAAGGAGGTGATTCCTCCCCTCTGCTCAGCACTGTGGAATCTTCTGTCCAGTTCTGGGCTCCTCAGTAGAAGAGAGACACAGACATATTGGTGAGAGTCCAGCCAAGGGCCACAAAGATGATTAAAGGACCAGAGCCATCTCTCGTATGAGGAGAGGTTGAGACACCTGGGACTGTTCAGCCTGGAGAAGAGAAGGCTCTGGGGGGATTTTATCAAAGTATAAAAATACTAATGGGAGAGTGCAAAGAAGACAGAGATGGGTTCTTTTTAGTGGTGCCCAGTGACAGGACAAGAGGCAACAGGCACAAACTGAAACACAGAAGGGTCCCTCAGAACATAAGGAAAACGTTTACACTGTGAGAGTGACCAAGCACTGGTACACGTTGCCCAGAGAGGTGTTGGAGTCTTCCTTCTTGGGGACATTCAAAAGCCATCTGGACATGGTCCTGAGCAGGCTGCCCTAGGTGGCCCTGCTTGAGCAGGGTGGTTGGAGAAGATGACCTCCAGCAGCCCCTTCCCGCCTCAATCCTTCTGTGATTCTGTGATCCCAAAGATGTCACAAAAGGTGAATAAATGAAGCCTCTGAGATCCCGTTTTATTAAGATGTGCACTGTCACAAGAGGGAACTGAGGCATGTAGTCATGTCTCTCAGTATACAGTGGATTGATTGCTGTGCTGAGGAGCACTAATAGGACAACTTGATGTGCAGCCTTGCTCGCTTAAACAAGCAACCAGAGCTTGCCATCTGGCCTTTGGCACTCGTGGTCAAAATAAGGGTAGAGACAGTCTTTTCTTATCACTGAGAGTGCCTGAAGTGGCCTTGATTACCTATTAAGGCATGGATACCAAGTTTTGTACCCACCTCATAACATCTCCCTTGGTTTTAACATGACATGTGCCTTATGTATTCATTAGGTTTCCTGCAACTCGTATTTCAAAAGACTGTAGCTCTTCAGAAGGAGGAGGCCACAGCAAGCCAATACGAGCTATTCAGATAATATATCTCGAGAAACCATCAGGTTTTCCACACTCACACAGTAGCAGGAATTTTGGCAACAGTAACTTCCATTTACTGTGGTGGAAAAAAATGTCATAAATTCCTAATTCAGTGGAAAGTACCAAATTAAAAATCCTTCAAGTATCTGCATACAGGGAAATTCAGGGCTTGATTCTGCATCTGTCAATTGAATGGGCTTATTCCTCTTGTACTCTGTGGGACCAAGACTAGCCCTGGTTAAAGGAGCTTCAGGTTAAGTACAAGCAGTATTTAGTGACAGGGAACAACCAAACCAACCCTAAATCTTTTCCTTTTCTAATAAAGGTGAATTGTTGTCATTCTGGAAACCCTCACTTTGCTATAGGTCTCTATATGCAGTTTTCTCTGAGGGAGATGGGCAGGTTTTTTCCACATATTTGCCTCATAATTCTACATCTTTGCTGGATCTATAAATCACAGAATCACAAGGGTTGGAAGGGACCTCGAAAGATCATCTAGTCCACCCCCCCCCCGCCAAGGCAGGGCCACCTAGAGCACATCACTCAGGAACACATCCAGTCGGGTTTTGAATGTCTCCAGAGGAGGAGACTCCACAACCTCTCTGGGCCAGCACAAATTGAAGTGATATGATCACTGTCCTTTGTTATAATGATTTCTTACAGCACAAAGGGACTCCCACGGCAACCAGGCACCAATAGAAAGCGAATGTCAGTCATTTTCTGTCCCTTCACCAGAAGAAGGTGCCCAACGATCCTGCACTGGAGGTTCTCTCCTATCTGTGACAGGTCTGTGATGGGCTTACCTTCTTCTGGATGGCAAGTTGTCCACTTCGTAGGATTTTCTCCTTTGCCTCTGTGCTTTCATGGTCTCCACAGAGAATTCCATGGAAACTCTTAAGTGAGAGCTTGTCCTTTCTTTTTATGATGTGGACCTGTGACCAAGAAAAACTGGGCCAAGATCTCCAAACTCGCACAGGCCACCACCACAAGCAACATCCAATCAGAACTGATACCATACAAAGCTGAACATATTTCAGTTGTTGATCCAGCTGACTGATCACTGCTCACATAAGCCATCCATCCCTCTTATTACAAACAGCTTTAGCTGGAACTGTTACTTAATTAAAAATGACCAGTCCCATCACTGTGGGAAGCTAAGACAAAGAAGACCTTATAAGAAAAGTCACTGTGACTCCAAATGAAAAACTTACCCTGTTGTTTCCCTTTGCTCTTTAATTCCCACTGCAGATCCACGTCCTGGTGAGTCATGACACATGCACAGTACATATGTATGAAATAAGTTGTCTCTTCTGCCCTTTCTCTGCTGCAGCTGCTTCCTCACCCCCACACCTCATTCTGGTTTCTAGACCTTAACTTTCTAAGAAAGAAGGAAAGACAGAATTTCCCTACAGCCACCAGTGCTGTTATGACAGTACAAGCTTTTAGTGTGGATTTAAACCCACAGCCCCAGCCCAGGACTGCGAGCCTGAGCTCTGACTGATGGTGTGCGCAGTCTCTCTGCCACACTAAGCTAATCACAGCAAGCCAGCTTGAAGTGTCAGTGCAAGACGGACAAATGCTAAATGGCAAAACAGATGGGAAATAATGTCTTCACACTGTGAGCCTACCAAGAATTGTTTGCTAGTGATGAAATCTCTGCAAACACATCCGTGCAGATAGCTTGAATGTGGCCTCATTTCAGAGCTGCTAAGTGAAATAGTGAGCAGTCATTTCCTCGTTGCAAATAAATTTTTGTTAAAAAAAGAGTTGAGGTTAAAGTGTTTAAGAGTACCAAATGCTTTAGGTTGGAGCCCTCTCCCAGATTTTGGAATTTTGTCCCATTGAAAGTGACTTTGACAACATGGTCCCAAGCACCTTCCTCCTGCACCACAGGGAGGGCAGCCATGGGTACGCAAATAAAGAATGGTTACATTGGAAGGAGAAAGCTCAGTGAGCTGGCATAAGGGATGCCACCAGAGCTTTGCTTGTTGTATAAAGCCTGGGGGCCTACTTCTGGCCAAGGAAGTAAACAGAATTTTTCTGCAAGCTTATCCTCCTACAGGGCTAAAATATATCCTTCCTGCACTTTTTCATCTCCTTATTTTTGATTAAATACCATGCCTCTGCTGTCTGCTGCTCCCTTCTCCCTTCTCCAAAGGTTCTCTTTTCTTCCAGCTTCTCTTTTCACCATTGTCTTCTCTCATTTGCTTTCCTCTTGGACATTTTGTGCGACATCCCATTATGTCCCATCATGTTTTATTCTCTCTCTTCTCTGTAGACTCCAGCTAGTACATGTAAGCACCCCCGGCAGTTGTCCTGCAGCAGTGTTTCCATACTAGCATTTCCTTCATCCTTTGCCCCTAGCCAATTATGGGCATTTGTTTGCATTTGCACTAGGCACAGGCACATTCTTTTTTGAAGATCTTATCCCACAGCTATGTCAAGTTCCTAACACCATTTGCATCATCTAAAATGCTGCATTCTTCGTAGATGAAACGAGGACCTTCTGGCTGCTTACAGTGACTGATAAAATGGCAACGACAAGAAGCCTAAAATACAAAATTAATCTGTGTGGGCTGGTTCATGACCCTGAAAGCATCTGTCCATGCAGTAATCCTTGTCTTTGGTCTACCACTGATCTAAGCGTAAAGAAACTGGCAGATTTTTATTACCTAACAGCATCCTTTTCTGAGAGATATATAAAGAAACTTAAAAACAAGCCTCCCTGGGAAACATACAGTATAGCAGCAGAATATTGTGACTCCAGCAGTGGGACTCTGCCACGGTGACCTCACTTAATCTGAGGAATACTGTGCCTTCACCTACTTGGTCCATGCTTTCAACCTCTTTTAAAGAGACAATAATTTATTCAGGAATGGCTTCAGTGGAGAAATCCTGATGCCCACATGAAAATCCCATACATTGCAAAGAGAGGTCACTTTCTTGGGGCAAGACTTCAAGATGCTTACTGAGGGTCTCCTGAGGCTCTGCTCTTACAGGAGTGTGGATGGTTCTCTAGTGCATCTCAGGCTCAAGAAAACCTGTATTCACTTTTTGCCAGATCCTGTTACTTAAACACAGACACTTGGCTGGTTTTGCTCATAGAGTAGCAGCCAGCATCTTGTCCTGCAGCCTCTATTACTGGTGCTCCCATTCTTCTGAGGGGGAGAACTGGTAGCATGAGGCTCAAGGGGGGCAGTGAGGAGAAGAAAGAGGAATTCCTGCCAGACACTGCAGGGATGTCAAATTGTCCCTTTGGGTCCCGGTCTACGCACTGCACACATGACAATCTGTGAAGCAGGGTTCAGAAATCAATCCCATCTCAGGTACTTTGAGCAAATTCTTGAATTTCAGCCAAAGCTACGCTTGGATAACCAATGTAAGATGAGACAACCAACCCATACAACTTGCACCAAGCCACACACATGGGGGTGCTAGGCAGACCTGTTTAGTATGGCGTGTAATTGGTGGCAGGGCAGAGACGTGTGTAAACATTTCTAGCAGTGTCTCACAGCCTCTACTGTGATAATGGTGGTGATGACTGTGGGGAGATTAGGTGTTGCTATTAGGCCTGCTCAAAGATCATGTGGATGAGATGACCCATCTCCAGCCTCTCTTCCATCCTTGATGGATATCTCATCAGTCTAGGTGTCTTCCCACACACACCAGTGACATTTAGCTCTAGGGTGTCATATTGCTCCGCAGTGGACAAAGTCTGCAGACCAGATTGAACTGACCCACCTGATGGGTAGCTCTGCTTTAGAGGACACACAGGTCACAGTTTCTACCATGACAAACTTCCCATTGCAACACCCTGCTTTCATGTTCTCAGAAATTTACCAAACTTAATCGTTTGAACTAAATTATTGATCTGAATATTTTTCTTTTCCTGTTATCCCTCCAAAGCTCAGGATCTTCGACGAGTTCTAACAGAATACTATAGCCTTTTTTTTTTTTTTCTTAAGCTGAGACTGAAATCAAGGAAAGTTATTTGTTTAGGAAAAAAAGAAATCATACAACCTTCATTAAGATGCTCTAACACTGCGCTATTTGAAACTTGGTATCTACTTTCAGGATGTTACTGTGCATATGCTCGTTTGCCATTTTAGTGGACATTTTTCTCAAATGTGGCAAACTATATATATATAAAATGAAAATCACCATATGTTCATGTCTGGAGAAGACTTTCTGAAGCTTAGCAACTGAAGTATCTGGAAAGTCCCACTTTCAGACCCTTCCACTGATGACACCATCCTCTCATGCCTTCAGACCAAATCATATGGTCTTGCTATCAAGTGACTTGGCATGTTCCGGCCAGCAGTACAACCTCGTCCTTCCTTGCAGTTGCTGAAGGATAGTGTTATTATCACTGGAGCACAAAGCCAGAGAATTATCGCTCAATTCCCAGTTCTTCATCTGCTCATGCCCAGAAGAGGAGCGAATGGGATGAGGTAGAGTTTTGGGAAAAGGTTGAACAAGGGAGATCATCTCAATCTTAATTCCAGTATTTTCTCATTTTTTAACCTGTTTGATTTTGGCATCTTTGTATTCTTTCCTTATAATGCAATTATATGCTATCCATTTAAAATATCCTTTTTATTTGCAGGCAAGCATAAGAGTAAAATAAATGCATCATTTTCTTTGCACTATAGCTGCATAAAAGGTTTATGAAATTGTCTGTGACAGTTTCTTGACAAGGAAAACCAGAGATATTACTATAGTAACATACCAAGGTGGTTGAAATGAAAATAAAATAATTCAAACTAAGGAAATATTTGCTCACATAACATGAGTCATTTGGATTGTGAATTCCTGACAATGGTGAAGAAGAGGAAAGTTATCAAGGAAGAGTGACAACGTGTCCCCACTTTATAGTGCAGAATCCAAAGGTTCTTACTGACAACCAAGAAAGAGACAATAACACAAAAGTGGAACATATATTTCTCTTTAGCAGACTTAAGATATGCACTAACAGTGGGCTGAGTTCTGCTTTCACATATGCTTTGGATTGCCTCTTGATTTCTGTACAAGCACCTGTTTGTAGCAGTGATTTATCTGCACAGAGAGGGGCTCAGCACCCTTTGGATCAGGCTCTGAATATGAAAGACACCACAGAGATCTTCATGACAGATCAGAGTTATGCAGAAATAATCTGAGAGCAGATTTTGCCCTGCACAAGAGCATGGGAGCAAATGTGGCCATTCCTGCTCTGCCCCTTGCAAAGTATATGTAATAATAAAAATATGTGTAAAGCCTCTGTGCTCCTGTAGACCTCTGAGCTCTTCAAGAAAATATAACTAAAACCAACGTGCCAAATTGTGTTCTTCCTGTGCAGCTCCATTGATGTGCCAGCGATACAGTCAGACATCAGGAGATTAGCACAGTGCAGGTGGATCCAGAGCACCACAAAAAGACAAGGTTATGATGTTTCTATATAGATGAGGGACTTCTGCTCTGAGTGATTTCACTTTAGATGACAGGCAAAGAAACAAATGGAACAGAAGATTGTGTGTATCTAATGTGCTGTCGCAGTTTGGCCTGATACAGTGGCAGCTGGGAGTTTGGGGAGATACTCCTTGGAACTGCAAAGGCACAGGGAAAATGCTGTCATATCAGACACAGAGCCCTCCATCTCTCAGCACTGGAGCGATCTGCCCCTAATATATGCTGCATTTACTCAAGAATGGGCAAAACTCACTTCAGATTCCATAAACATGCCAAAATAAATTGTAGCCTTGTCCTGTAAAACTCGCAAGGGCACTGATTTAAAGTTGACCTGCCTGACTGCCTTTCTTACCCTACCAGAGAACCTGGTTCCAGGTGAGGCAGCTCCGCAGGCAGCTAGCTGCTTTCGTGGAGGGGAATGCATTTATTCAGGGGAGGGGGGATAGGGGGGAAGGGAATGGGGAGGAGGAGAGGCAGAAGGACAGGATAGGAGCAGAGGAAACATTTCAGCTTTACCCTCTAAAACCAATCCTCTCCTTTAAGAACAACTTTTTCAGAATCACCTTGACAGCCAGTGTTGCCAGCTCTGATGTAGGAAAGTTCAAAGATATTGTGCTTCTATTGCTTAAATTTTAATTAGTCTGTGGCTAAATGGGGGAACTTTGAAGTTGTCTACACAGCGATTTTCATGTGCCCTGTTGACTTGAAGAGACCAAAGACTCCAGCAACATTCAAAGCTGCCCTCTGCACATGTGCAAATGATTCCAAAAAGTGCAAATGTGGTGGTTTAGGTCTTAGCCTGAAAGATCTTTTTAAGGACGTGCATGCTAATTCCAAAAAGAGACCTTCCACGCAGACCTGTAGGTCCCCAAAGAACAGCTGCAAAGTCAGGTTCCAAAAAGCACTGAAACCTGCAGACCTGGTACAGACCACTGTGTCTTAGTTTAGCCCAAGATGCTCTGAGCGATAAAATAGTGCAAGTGACAAAATCACTCAGTTTGTAGAAAAATCAGGTTGTGTTCATTTCTATGAAAATCCCTGCTTTGGTTGAGCTACTTTTGACTTACAGTGAGAAATGAATTTGACCCACTCTCTCATCTGTTGGGCTGCAGCTGTGCCCTCTAGCACTGTGTATGTATTCCAAGCTCATCGAGATGTCAAAACAAAAGCACAAATTAGATGACAGTCTTCATTCTTTCTGTGCGCTGCCAATACCTGTTTGTCACTATAATGGTATTAATCATCTTTTATTTATAGCGGAACACTGGAAGGTTCCATTTTTCCCTTTTGATTTATTTGTAGGACAACAGGTGCACAACTTAAGCAGGTGTATGGATATGTGCATATGTTGTGAGTTTGCTGATAGCCACAAAACCTCTTTAGTAAATTATTACTTGTATCAAAGCTGCCATTATTTTTATTTCATGCCTAAACTTAATTCCACAGCTGTTAGCTCCCACAGTCCATTATCTGCTTTGTATTGCAACTGCAGTAACGCAGCTCATAGGTGCAAGGCCTCTTCTCTTGCCCTCCAAAAGCCCCCACAAACAAAACATCCCTAAACCACACGCTGCTTCCAGTTTCTGAAACTTGGGAAAGGTACTGAAAATGTATCAACAGTTTCCATTGGCAACTGCTGCAGAATAGCATGGTACCGGCTCAACAGCTGACATGAAATGCCTTTCCATATGTAAAGCCGTGCCTTAAACACACAACGGACACTAGGAATAAACTTTGTACTTTCTTTTTCTTTTGTCTAACAGCAAATGGGTTGTGAAGAAGTGCTGGATGCTTTAAAAAAATGCAGTTATAATTTTGGATCCAAGCTGTGAGAACACTCATTGGAGACAACTGTTCTCTCATGGGCTAGCCTTGAATAAACAATCACAGCTCTGTGTGATATTACTTCTTAACCAGATTCTAGCGTTGAGCTGCTGCCTTGCCATGGTTACTTGCCTTTTAAACCAATGTTTCTTTTCCTTCCTTTTTGCCAAGATTCTTGCTTGCTTGGCAGTGGCTCGTTCTCTTTTGAACTTTTGCCCTATTTTAATCTCCACCAAATTTTTACTCCAAAAGAACCTTTTCACTGATATCTTTTTTGTTGTCCTGAATTTCTTTTCTGCGTGTGAGAACTTACTTGGGGACATGGCTTACGGGAAAGAGCCCAAGTGACTGTCTTCTTCTGAGTATCCAGCAGCTGGCAGGCATCCGTGAGGAGATTAGAAAACAAAGACCCAACAGCACAAGACAGTAGCCACGCCTGAAATAAAATTAAAAAGGAAAGAAGGACACACACGTATACACACACAAACTGCCAGGTCATTCACTTGGAGATTTATTTGTGCTTGTCAGCTCCTGAGCTTGCCTCACTTAAATTCATTTGAGGATAACAGCACTAAAACCCATGTAAGAGCATCACACTGCCTCGTGGGGGTCCGAGGCAGAATCCTTCACTTGTGTTGTGCCTCTGGAATTGGCAGAGCACCCGGGTCCCATGGATCACATTAGAGTCCTAGGGAAGGGGAACATGTATCTGGTTGCTTTGGGGTAATTCTCCAAGCAACCTGGAAGAAACTGACAGCTTCTATAAAGAAGCTAAAATTCCTCTTACACGAGGAGAACAGGTCATCTTGAAACAGCTTGACTATTTTTTTGTAATGTGTTTTGTGGAGATCCTGAAAGGAGAAAATAAATGGGAACTTGCTGAAGGCTTTCTCCAAAATATTTCTAGCTACATAGTTGACTAATATTATTCCCACTGCTGAAAAAGGAAAAACCCACAGCATCCTCTTACTTGCTCATTCAGTTTCTTATTCACTGGAAGATGTCACTTGCCTAAAAGAATGGCAAGTATATGCATATAATATACATGTGCATACGTGCTTACATACATACATACATACGTACAACAACACAGCGAGGGTATTTCTCACTAATATTTGTTATTGGTAACATCCACTTCCTTACCAGAAGCATAACTGCCAAATTTCTGGTGTGAGTGAAAGCACAGTTGTTGCTATTTAGAAATTTCTCTGTCGTTAGGCTGTATCACTTTTGGCTAAGTTTTTAATGTAAAGTAAAACCTAGTTGAAGCCTCTAGGACAACAGACCCCTTCAGTGTGCTGTACACACAAAGAAAGATAGTAACATCCTTCTGGTACGTGCATCAGATATTCTGATAGACAAACCAGAGGCTGATGATTTAGCCATCTTTATTCACAGATTAAAAGGGAGCTGGGTTCATAGACTAAGCTGTGTTCATACACCTAAGAGCGGCTTTTCACCACGTAAAATCTTCTGACATGTAAATGTAGGAAAAACATCAAGTTACCTCTTTCTTTTAAAACACAATCTTACCAATATTTTATACGTTAGAAGATTTTAAATTAAATCAGACAATTAAAATTCTATCCTTGCTTACTCTTATTTATTAACTCTTAGGGAGCAATTTTCTTCACAATAGCAAAATCAATACTCTGAGATAAAATTTCTAACAAGAATTTCCTTTCTCATAAAATTTTATTGGCAATTTAATTTTTCATCTGTATTGAAATGTTAAAATGTAAAGAACAATGCTCTTTTTTGCTAGTAAAAAGTCTTTATTTACTTTGGAACACAAGCAGGAGGTACATTTTCAGCTGAGTTCAATCATTTTCTATATCCTTGATATCTCTTCATTTGCACAGAATCCTGGCTGACAGAAAAATCACTAGCTAATTGACTAAAGCATGCTTTATATTCAACTATTGGTCACAATTTGCTTGTCGACTCCCCTGTGTCTGAGTTGGAAGGGGGCAAAAGTGCCAGTCCAAATACAGCACGGTACTGCACAGAATCAAGCTATTACCTTGGGGCAATTTACCCCTGAATGCCTAATGTACAAACTTCTAGTTGCATCTAGCTGGATTACTGTGTTTTGCTGTAGCATATGTACGGCAGCAAATCATTGCACTACCCTGGGCATGGAGGGGCAGTAAAAGGGCCCAGTGTGTTGCTCAGTCCAGGGTGGGAACATAGACATTTCTATGAGAAGCATCAGGTCCTTTCCCATAACAAAGCAGGAGACAGAGAAGGAAAGGTATTCGAAGCCTTGCACAAGGTTTGGCCACACAGTAGTAATGCTTCGCTCCATTCTAGGCACTGTCATCCAGTGATTTCAAAATTACCTATATATTTTGAATCATCAGAAGATGCCAAGGTGGACAGAGATATTTCATGCCCTGGCAGGAAAGCGGGGACACAGCCAAGTTAGGTAACTTCAGTCCAAGACTTGCAATGAGACCCACACCTAATGCAGCTCCTGCTGCACGCTCATTTCTTATGCTAGACTGGCTCTTCCAGCAAATAGAAACCTCCTTTGATAGCTGGCTCCTGCATGGTGAGCAAAACCAGCACAAAATGGTACCTCGCAGAAGCGTGGATGAGAGCACACACGGCCACGCTCTGTCACCGGCTCCATGGTTCCCACCAGGTAGCAATTAGCACAGAATTTGCCCCACAACATGTAGGCACAATAATCCTAAACCCCTGGCAAACCCTCTCATTCGGCATCGCAGCTATTCTGGTAGTAAGTCAGACTCACACAGCCCAGCCTTTGGGAAGGAGGCTTCTCCCCGTACAATGCTGCCTTCAGACCCAGTGCGGAGTGTCACTTTCCCACACTGAGTAGTCCCTTGATCTGTGAGTAGTGCCTATGACTTCTACAGCGACTACTTGCAAAGGACAATGCGGCTCAGCAGGCTCTTTGTAAATGTGTGGCCACCACTCATTCATCAGTAACAATGACCCCTGTAATCATTTACAATGCCTTTGGGCCCCCGTGTGTGTAAAAAAAAAGTGCTGCTATGCCAAGCCAATGGGAGAAAAACTTGTGCAGCAGTGGTGGCTTTAAAACTGGAATTGTGAAGCATTATTTGTATCGAGAGATAAAATAACAAGAAGTGGGAAGGGTGAGAAAACATGAAAGGAAATAGGCTTAGGGAAACAGAAGCTGGAAGTAATCAATAAATCATAGAATAAAGTAAAGAGAAAGAACCTTTAAAGTGCCCAAGCTTAAATGTCAAGAGTATTAGAACAAAAGAGCTCCAAGCAGGAGAATGTGTGACAGAGGAATATGCTGAAACTCTGACAGAAAGCACGCTCGCTTCTGAGCGTGGAAAAGAGTTCAGCCAACGAAGGGCAGCAGCGAAGAACAGAATAAGAAATTAGGAAACTGCGTAGGTTCCTTTTCCTTAAATAATTTGTACACACAGGATTGATATTATTGCTTCTAGAAGATTCTGAGGAATAAAACTGGAAAAAAACATCATCACATCGCAGTGGTGGAAAAGATTAGGTTTTAACTATATAATATGCTGGGAATGTACTATCACATATGCATGAAGGTATGCCATCAATATTGCAGAGTAAGAGGATCTTGCTTACATTGCACTGCACCAAAAGGAAACAGAGTCAGCCAAGGCAGAGCTGTTGTTGCAGTTATGCCTAGACAAATTCATACAGCTAAAATTTAGGGGGTTTTCTAATTACACTCCTTCAGTGATGCATTTAATCACACATAGCTCTACTCACACATAGCTTAAGCACGTGTGTTTGTCCCACTGAGATCTATGTATATATACATACACTTAAAGTTAAGCTGGTACTTAAAAATGTTTTTCCAAGCTGAAGCCTATGTGCTGATGGATTACCTAGTTAGCTATAAATTGCATGGCTACATCTGGTTTTGGCTACTGGCTCAGAAACAGATACCTATTCTGTTTGAAGCAAGTTTATAACGACTGTTATTCATGTAATACAATGGATCCGTCTGGCACCACAAGCATGTAGATTGTAAAAACAAAATTTTCTGTTTAAATGGGGTTTGCGGTCATCTGAGCAAAGGCTGCTTATGCTTTCCTCAGCAGAAACCTGCATGGAAAGAAACTACCACCCTTTGATATACCTTGAAGAGCAAAATTTGAGAAGCCCTCACCACGGCTGCTGGGACACATCTGTCCTGGTGAAAGGCAGACAGACCTCTGGCCCTGTGTTTTGGGTGATGGACTTCACCAAGCGTGGCAGGTCTAAGGGCTCCTGCAGCTTTTGTGCCACACTGATGGGCAGCAGAGCTGCCTCACAGATATTCTTAAGAGCCCTGGTGGCACTGGCCGCTGCACGGGCCTCTTGTTTGGGGCAAGGGCCAAATAGATACCCTCTGCAAAATGTGTGAGGTCAAGATATGGCTGTAGTAAAAAGTCATTAAAAACACACACTGAGTTGTTTGTTGTTGTGGGACTAAAGCGCCACCTAAAATTCATGTGGACCTCTCACTCAGTGGCAGGGGAGAAAAAGTACATTGAATTGGTTGTAAAATGTCGTAAGTTTGAATCAGGTGGTGATACTGATGGGAAAACAGAGAAGCTTCATCTGTTTGAGTGTTCATTAAACTATCTTGCTCTTTTGCTGTGTGCACACAAATGACAGTACTGATGTGCATCAGTAATGTCACCAGGTAACCTGAGTGTTAATGCTCATGTTAATTTTGCTGAGCATGCCCACTACAAAAACGAGATGTTTCCAAAAATCTGATGGGTGGGATGTGAGCAGAGTGCTGAGTCAGACCAAAAAAACCAAAAAGTTACTTGAAGTGCTCATTTGACAGCAAAGGATTTTATGGTATACCTCAACGAGACATTTAAAATTTCACTCATAATTTTATGAAATGTCTCTCGTTCAAGCTGTCAAAGCCTGACAGGCTTGTTAACAACATGAAGGGGTGAATGGTCCTTCATCTTCTTGCTCTTGCTCAACTAAATGATCGACGAACAAACTAAAACTGACAGCTGTTGCAAAGATATCAAGAATTAAAGGAGATACAGAAGATGTTTCTACTCCTCCCTGTCTACTCAGCCTAAAGAAGCTGATATTCCATTCAAGAAAAGGTTGGAAAATCTGGAAGAACAGTCACCTAGGTCCTGACCTTAAGTCCAGCTGTTCTGCCAGCTCCAAGCAAGGCCACTAGAGTGGCATGAGGCAGCGCAGCTCATGAGACTGGGGTACATTAGTTACCTTCTGTTTCCAGGGGTCTACTTCCACCAGAAACCAAGGAGCTGGGAATAAACATGAAAGGTTGTCAGAGCGTCGCCAGTTTTTGCACAGTATCTTGACAAATTTGACTCTAAGAACAAGCTACAGTCTTTTTGTTAAATATTTGACCTCCATGAAAGTTTCAGGACTTTTTGGTGATGCTAGGAATGTCTTTGGTCCACATCTTAGTTTCCCTTAATTCCCCCCCCCCCCAAAAAATAATAAAAAATAGTGATGTACATGAAATACTGGTTTTTTTCACTGCACATCAATATCTGCTGAAAGGCAATTCTGACCAGATGTACTTGAAACCTCATTCTAGGTATTAACCAGGGAACCAAAGCATGTAAATAAATGGCCACACAGATCAGCTAAGGTTTTGAACATTAGATGAATATTATTACAAACCATGTGAATGACATGCAGACCAAGAATGACTCCAGTCTCAGGATGTGAATTACATTTGGTGACACATACAAAGGGACACGGGGACACTCCACACAGTCTGCTCAGGGGCGCTTTGTGATCAGGAAGTCAGACATCATTAATTAAATGATTCTTTAGAAGTGATTCATCTCTCTTCTATCAAGCCAGTAAGGTCTCCACTGAAGCTGTTGCATGCTGTTGCATGCTGTTGCAACCTGGTAGACTTCAACAATGAGATGACAGGATTGGCATATTAGGGGGAGAGCAGTGGATATGACTTCTCTCAACTTTGGCAGGACTTTTGGCACTGTCTCCCATAACAGCACTCACATAACATCCAACAAATGCATGAATTACAGAGTAAATAAATGGACAGTGAGGTGGACTGTAAACTGGCAGAACTGCTGTGCTCAACTGGCATATCCAGTTGGAGGCCAGTCAGTAATGGTGTACCCCAGAAGAAGACACTGGGACCAGTACTACTTACCATCTTCATTAATGACATGGACAGAGTGCATCCTCAGTGAGTTTGCAGATGCTATAAAACTGAGATCAGATGCTTGTGTCACCATTCAAAGGGACTCTGACACACTGCAGAACTAGGCTGAAAGGAATCTCATGAAGTTACATAAAGGTGAGGAACAGCCCCATGCACCAGGACAAGTTGGGGCCAGCTAGCTGGGAAGTAGCATTTTAGAACAGTCTCTGGGGGTCCTCATGAATGACAAGTTGACCATGAGCCAGTGACACGCCTTCACGGCAAAGAAAACCAAGAGCCTTCCAGGCTGCATGAGGCAGAACATCACCAGCAGGTGGAGGGAGGTGATCCTGTCCATCTGCTCAGCACCAGTGAGACACATCCTGGAGTGCTGGGTCCAGTTCTGGGCTCCCCAGTACAAGCAAGACATGGACTTACTGGAGCAGGTTCAGTGAAGGACCACAAAGATGATTAAGGGTTTGGAGCATCTGACATACAAGGAGAACATGAGACCTGAACTGTTCAGCTTGGAGAAGGCCCTCAGCAAGGATCTTATCGATGTGTATAAACATCTGATGGGAAACAGCATGGAAGTTGAAGCCAGACTCTTCTCAGTGGTGCCCAGTGACAGGACAAGAGGTAACAGACACAAATTGAAATACAGAAAATTCCTTTAAACAGAAGAAATTCTTTTTTTACTGTGAGGATGATTGCACAGTGGAGTAAGTTGCCCAGAGAAGGTGTGGAGATTTCCTCCTTGGAGGTACTCAAAACCTCAATGGATGCAGCCCTGAGGACTGTGTTTCCTCTGCTTTGAGAAGAGGAGTTGGAGCAGATGATCTCCAGAGGTCCCTTTGGACATCAGCCATTCTGTGATTCTGTGACAGCCACATCTTCATCTACACCCTGCAGATATTGTTATGCTGCATGTCTGTTACTTTTATTCTAGGGATGGCATATATAACCAGTGATTTGTCCAGAAAGTGTGTCAGTTTATTGTCATGTCCTTCACATAGAGGCTGAATTTACAACTCTGTTGCCATCCTTATTTTTCCTGCTTCTTACTTCAGCTTTGCAGAGCGCTCTCTAACGAATAAAGTCTACAGTGTATCTCACACAATGAGAAAAGCCAAGAACCCATTACCCTTTACTGAGAAAGAGCTATTTTTAAAGCTGCATTTGTTACCTAGTTCTGCTGAGTCAGCACAAAGCCTTTCTTATTTCGCTGCAGAGTACTTTGTGTGCAGTGTCTATACCATGGTGTCCTTTCTAAGCGTGCAATATTTAAGGGCTGGTATTACTATCCTGGGGTTAGCGGCTCTGTGTGGTGCCACTGTCCTGAGAGAATGTCAGAGATGAAAGACGCTTTCAGGAGCTGCAGTTTCTTCCTACTTCGTAAGGTCAGCTGTCCATCTCTGACTATCACCAATGGTGGATATTTCTTTTGGGCCTCTGCCTGCTCCTTCAGTATCTGTATATAACACAAAAGAGTAATTTCCTCCTCTCCACTTTGTTGTTTTACTACAGGCAGATGCTCTTCCTAACTGTAGTGGTAGATCTCAAATCAAATATATATCTGTTTCCCCTGCAATTTTAGGACTTGGGACAATTCACAGGCTGCACTCTTAATGCCTCAGTTCTGATTCAGATGTTCCCCTGAACCACTGTCTTTGTCCATGTCCCCCGGGGAGGGGGGGAGCATCACAGTTGTATAAAACTGCCACATTGCCAAAACTGTGAAACCTCACGTCAGTTCTGAAAAACTTGCCATGACTGCCACACAGAGATCTCGGCTACCTCCCAGAAAAAAATCTCACTGAACTTCAGACAGAATTTGTAGTAAAATTGACACTTACGCTTGGAGATAAGAGGGAGGCACAGATAGCAGGTGAGAAAGAAGTGTTCATGAAAGACTTCAAAATGGAGGGAATTCATTCTTGCTGATGAGACAACCTTGAGGAACTCAACCTACAAATTATTGCATTGTTGCAAGAATGAGAGAAAAATTACTCATTACTACAAAAGCATCATAGAGCCATTCAAGCACACTGAAAGCTTTTCTGAAGACATGCCTTCTGTGGAGCTGTGGAGCCACAGGAAATTTTTTTCCAACTTTGTTCCTTTATAATTCAATTTTCCCTGTTACGTTACCTGCTATTTAATGTGATTATACATACACATATACAAATGTAAATACAAATATAAATGTGTGTATATGCAGGAATATAACCATATGAGCATATGTTTGTTTATTTCTGTTCTGTGTGTGTACAACTACTATAGCAAAATCCTTTAGATGCAGAAATGTTTTATAATCCGTTAATTTTTGCCTTCTCCCTGCATTTGTAATGCCAGCACCAATTAATTTACGGGGATTATTTCTAGCACTAGTCAGTGGCAGCAGAGAGCAGAGAGCTCAAAAATAATTTTAGGCCAATATTTGGCCAGAACTGTGTGGTAAAATAAATACAGGGCTTGTGTATTTGTGTACGACGCTCATCCTGCCCTTCACTGCTGCCCAGCTGCTAAGTAAACAGTTCCCGGCCCTTTTCCCAGCATGGAGCAGGACGTTTGGGAGCAGGGAGGCAAGGTCCCCTCTGGATGGCAGGGTGCTCGCCAGCACCCCAAGCAATTCATCTCGCACCAAGCAACATGTGCTCTCTGCCGGAGCTCGATGCTGGTCACACACCTGGAGACCCGGTCACACAGGCAAGGCTGGGGCTAAGCCCCTCTGGGCAGCCACATCCCGCCTGGCCCTGAAAGCCACCCTGCTCCATCCAAGGCTCCAGGGTAGCATACGGCTGAAACAAGCTTGGGAGAATCGCCGGTGGGCGGGCAATCAAACAGGCCACCCAGTCCCCCTCAGCCCCGCTCCGTGCATGTGCTGAAGTTAGTCACTACCAGCAGTTGCTATATTTGTAGACGTATGTCGTAAGTTTGATGTAAGATACGATTTGTTTTTTCTGTGCAGCAGGGCAAAGGTGCCTTTCTCCTCCACTCCTTCAGTTTTTGGATAAACCCTTACTTGTTTTCACAGGAACATTAGCTCAAATCTGCTGCTACTGTGCGCAGCCGATAAAACTATTGCTTGGAAAGACCATATGTCACACGGAATTGCTCAAGAGGCATGAAGCCCTGCTTTTTGCGATCCTTTAAAGATACGATTTTATGCTCAGTTAAAATGGAAAAGAGCATTATGTTTAAAGATAAACCCATTTACTGTGCAATCTCTTTGCTAAATTCTGTCACCGAATTACTTGTTAGTAAGACATTTGGACTGCCTGTTTAAAAAAAAAAAAAGTTGTTGTTACACATCTCTTTCTCCTTGTTTATCAGTTGCTATGACAATGCTAATGACAATATCATCACAGACAGGGACTACAATCTTTTACTAGAGGCAAGAAAAGACAAAATCAGTTCTGAGGAGAAAGTTCCCCCTATGAATATACTTCTCGTTACCCTCTTTGACTCGGGTGGTTAGCCAATAGTTAGGGTCCCTACAGGCTGTTTCTGTTTGGAGAACAAACGGATGAGGGAGTGAGTTGGGTTTTTTAATGCACTTCTGTTTGTTTAGAAAGAATGTACACAATGTCCCCTTACTCTGGGCACAGCAGGAGTCAAAACAATAGGCAGTGCTTTCTCTTTTCACAGTTTCAAGTTTCTTTTGAGCCAGAACTCAAGCTCCTTCACTCTTAGCTTTCTCTCAGGGTCAGGCTGCAAGGGTTTTCCTCACTGGCTCTGGTGCGTCCTTGCTACTTCTGCTGTCTGCTTCTCTGATGTTTCTGCTGTCACTTTCTGAATTGCTCCGTTTTATCATATGCCACCTTGCCCCCAGTGTCTGCAGTCAGATCGTGGAGAAACACCTCAGCCCCCACGTTTTGGCACTGCCAGGCATGTGTGCTGCAGTATGTATGGTGCAGTATGCGTGGTGTGGCTCCTGGGGTCTCAATGAACGTGTCCCGCAAAGAAGGTAGTTCCTAGGCTTTTCCTTAGGGAAGGAAAGTCTTCTCACCCACCACCTTCACTGAGGTTTCAGCGATGACTTCCAGCATAACACCGAATTTATTACCAATAGTGTATTTTTGCTCCCTGTCAGATCAGTTTCTGTACAGTAGTGCTATGAGGTGGGGGAGTAGAAAATATGTTACTATTTCCTAACAAAGCAGCCTCTGATGCAACTATAATAAAGTTGTGAAAAAGACCTAGAGGAGTTAAACAGATCTGATAGCATTTAATTTCCATAAATTTAGGGCCTGATCCTGCTTTTATTTTGCTAATGAGTACTAGAGGGACATAATGCATAAGCTCCAGACAAACTAAAGACAGAAATGATGGCCCAGCTCAGCAATGAAAGGCAGGTGTGCCATGGAGCTGTTGGGCTATTTTCATGCCCAACAGAGGTAACTCTAGTGTTCCCACTCTGGGTTCAACCCATCTCTGCTGTGACCAACAAATCTCCTGCCCAAGCCTGACTGAGCTACAGAGATACTGCTTTTGGCAGCAGCTCTGCTGCTGGCCCTTGGGGCTTTACTTTTTCATTGGAACAAAGGCTGCATATAGCATAATCTCTGCTCAGGCTGGGCAGAGGTCTTCGATTTTCAAGAGAAAAAACTCAATTGTATTTTCTTTTGCTTTTAAGAAACAAACTCAAGGAGTTTTAATATATCATCAGGTATTTATCGGCTATTAACATGGCCTACTCGACACATAAGGAAGCTGCTTCTAGTTGTTCTCAGGCAACACACATCTCTGGTTTCCATATACTTTCTTTTTGTCATTCCTTCATAAACCCACTTCCTACTACTCCCCACCTCCATCTCTATGTAGATGATAGTCTGTGATGGGGTTCAGTGTAGATTCTGAATGGAAAAGATGCTCTGGTATTACCTTGCACACCTACAACTTTGAAAACAACTCCTTCACTACTGCAGATCATAGAATTGTAGAATCAT
>VWZZ01002697.1:0-90827 GCA_013399095.1 Psophia crepitans
GGCGCCGGGGGTGCCGCGGGTGCGGGGCGGAGGGAGGATGCGCGGCTGTGGCGGTGCCAGACGGCGAAAGCCTCAGCCCGCCGCGTAGTAGCGCTTGGTGTGCCATTATTTACGTTTCTATTTCGAGATAATCTATATAGATAGATATGTTTTTACAAATTGTAGAAATTGTCATGCGAATGCGTTTCAGGTTCGCGATCTTTATTTTTTTTTTTTTCTCTCCTTTTTTCTTTTTTCCCCCCCCGTTTTAGCAATTGAACAGGAGAAGCAAGCGGGTGAATCGTAATGAAATCTGCCCTTCCAAATTATGCACTGTACATTCCACAAGCATTGCCTTCTTATTTTACTTCTTTTAGCTGTTTAACTTTGTAAGATGCAAAGAGGTTGGATAAAGTTTAAAATGACTGTACTGCCCCTTTCACATCAAAAGAATAGAGAGAACTACTGACACTGAATGAAGGCGCTGCCTTTCCCTCTGCCTGTCTGGCTTTGGTCCTGGTGGCATGAAAGAGCTTGCATGTTGATGAAAGAAGAACTTGGGTGGGACTACAGTAAACTAGAGTAACACACGAATAAATGCAAAGCTGTACCAAGGTCCTGCGAGCTGTAAAATGCAGTTAATCGAGTGCCATTTTTTTTTTTTTTTGTTCAAATGATTTTAATTATTGGAATGCACAATTTTTTTAATATGCAAATAAAATGTTTTAAAACCTGGATGGTATTTATGTCCTCTGTTTGGAGAACTGTATCAAAGGATATGAAGCATAAAAGCCGGTACTGAGACACGGGATGCTATAAAACCTTTGGAGATGACTCAAACCTCAATCACCATTCTCATTTTTTTTGAATACATGCTCTGACCATTAGATAAATTTGCTTTCCTCGAAGCTAGCTTTTAGACAGTTTCAGTAAAAAAATTGCATGTCTTAGAATTTGTTACCATGTGAGTATATCACTTTAAATATTTCTTCAATATTTAATGTAGCGATTGATAAAGGAAAAAAACTTGGCTGCATTTATTGCTTTGCCCCACCCATAGCATAGCTCTTCTAATTAAGAACCGTTCTGTACTATTGCAGATTACAACCTCCGTTGTATAAATCTGAAATTGATTTAATTAATTAAGCCTTCTGATGATAGAGTATTTAGAGGAAGATACAACTTTAAGCCCAAGATTGAATGTAACCTTTTTAATATTGTAAAGCTATTTTAGTGGATAGCGCCCCATGCAAATAAAAATGGTTCTACTAAAATATTAGTCACGGTTTGAACACTGCTTTATAACCTCTTCATGGCTACTTGAGTGTAAGAATCCGTGTCAAGGACTAAAAAGCTACAGTTTCTATACCAATTCAAAACTCGCCATGTAGGGGCAAAAATATCATGGTAACTTAGAAAATGAAGATGACATTCCATCCTATATGCAAATAGCAACACTCCACGTTGTTAGTTTATGGCAGTTCATTCAGGTCTAGGACACTTTGTGGTTATTTTTACTCAAATGACAGCGGCTAACATCTGTGATCCAAGGAGGTCAGTAGGAGTTGACTTCAGTAGTCATGGAGTTAATCCATTACTCACTTCAACATTCTGTAGGAGGGTGCGAAGCACAGTGCCTTAGCTGTATCTTCAGGGATTGCAGCCAGTTCCTATAAAGCAAAATCAGTCCCTCTGGGGAAGCCTGTGTTTTGCTGAGGCTGCTGACTTGGGAGGGTCACGTAGATTTGAGGTTTCATCCTACCGCTTCTCCTTAGCGGCATCCGACTGCAGCAACAAGCTCTGTCCTTGAGTTTACACCAGTGAGAGCAGTGGGGCTCCCCTGCTTGGAGGTCTGGTGGATGTCCGTGCTGCTGGAGAAGGAGGAGCCCCAGGGTGCTGTGCATTTGTGGGTGCAGTCCCCAGCCCCCCAGCAGTGGAAAACCTGCAGAGCTCAGTGTTTGGTGAGAATCTAGACTTCAGGCCTGAGATATTTTGATGCAGTCCATGAGAAGATTTGGAAGTCCTCGTGGCTCAAGGACCGCCACAGTAATTTAAGCTGGTTAGTTAGGAATTAAGTGAACCACTTCTTGCGCTAGTAAATGTTTCAAGTGCTCGTTTTGTTCCCCATATATAATGGGAAATGCATAGGAAACTTCTAGCTGAGTTTCTAAAAAGTCAATTAAACAATCACCTCCCAGCTACTGATCTTAATCAGGTAGCACAGGATGTAACATGACTAAATTCAGAACTGTACAGTCTGAACTGTACGTGCGCTAAAGAGAAGTGTGAGCCCTTGCTTACTGTGGATTCATCTATGGGAAGAAAACCAAAGCAATTTGGTTTCTGAGAGAGGCAAACAAAGCATGAGATACACATAGCTCGGTGTAAGTCAATGAAAGCGTGTGCTGTAAGACAGCATAGTTCAGCAAAATTGCAATGAGATACAAGGTGCTGGCCAAAGGGTACCATGGTCTGCCACGTGCCCGGTGGCCTCAGGCGCAAGGTAAGAGGTGCTGTTATGGAAATAAGCTGTTACTACTGTTAAGAGCTCTGGTTTTGGGATCAAGGACTGAATAAAACACGAAATCAACTGGAAAGTAAACCTTCCAGGTCAAGTTCAGGAACTGCTGGAGCCTGTCATCCCCTGCTTTGCTCCTTCTTCAGCTCTTTGCATATATTTAGAGAAAATTGTCGCAGATATTCACCATGCTTTGCATAGGCAATATCGAGGTGGTCACATCTGACACCTGCTTTACAGCAATGCAATTGATGGCATGAAAAATGGAGGCTTGGATGGATCGATTGTAATACTTGGGGCTGTGCCTGCACTGGTTGTTGGCTGTGGCTAATAAAGGAGACCAGTCTCTTTGGCTGTCAGTCTATAAGCTTTCATCAGCGAAAAATTTACTAGAAAAAAAAAATACAGCCCAAAACCTGGTTATGATAAAGGGTCATCAGAAACAAAAGGCCACATATGGTTTTTGATCTCACACGCTGTGCAGTCACATCATGCCAGCCCTATGAGATGAAGGCTTTACGGTGTCTGGTGTGCTGCCTCCCCTCCCTCAGCAGAGAGGCAGCTCCGTGGAGGCTCCGTGGTGAGTAGCTCTGCCCTCAAGGACTGAACCAAATTCTTCCTTTCTTGGTATTCAAGAAAAGATTTTTTTTCTTTCTTTCATGCACCTCCCCAGATATCATTAACTATGCATATATTGGACAGAAAGCATATGCTAACGATATCCAAAATAGATCATTGTGGTATTAAAACTAATTACGGAAATGTGGGGACTTGAATGCAAGCATTTTTGGTCTTCTAGGCTATTTTTGTGCAATGTAGTATGTGTGATACAACACCACTTCCCCTAGTAACCCTTTACTTCCCTAGAAACAGTGAAGAAACGAGCAGTTCCTATTGTGTATTGTAATCATATATGGCTGCCACATACAGCTGCTGCACAGCGTAGTTTTATCAATAGGGAACCGTGCGCTAACCCAAGCATCGTGTAAAATACAAGGAGCACATAACACAGTGTTCAGTGCCATAATTCCACGGGGCTGATACTAAAAGGGGTGTGAGGAGATAAAAAATGCAGCTCACGCTTATTCAGTTCGTTGATATACAGTAGGACGACTACGCAAAGCAACCTATGGCAGTCTTGGCAGAGCTGCTGCCGTGAGACCATCTGATGCGCCAGCTTTGTGCGTTTTCAAGTGAACTGGCAAGGCAAAGGAATTGTAAATAAAATGGGCTATTTTGTTAATTTGGAGGAAGGCAATTCCAGACAACATTTATCCATTATTTGTACGCTGTCTGACAGATTAATTTACTATTGTTCCTGCGATATGATGATTTTTTTTAAAAAAAAAGAAAAAAGCTCTGCCCTTTACTATACACCTATTTCAAAATTCTGTGACTTATGAGAAGAGCGAGCCCATTTTTCTCTGTGTTCAGCTGAAGTTAATGACCTGAATTCTGGCATTGCTTTTACCAGGTTTTAAGAAGTCAGTCCCCTCTCTGACTTTTTCTCCTTCCTGCTTAGAAAAAACCTTATAAATTCACACATAGCGGGTTCTGAGAGATGCTTAATTTTGCCTCTGGGTTAATGAGACTTCAGCATATTGGGAGCAGAGCAAAGATACATTTTTTTCTCTCATGTCTGCAGTCATGAGGGCTACAGCATTCCTTTTTTCCTTGTAGTCAAAAGCCAAGGTTCTCAGGAGATTTTTCAGTCTCCTGGAGCTTGGACTTTATGAAAACTGTCAGGCACGATGAGATTCATGCCATGTAATGAGAACTGGCAACTGGGAGATCCTCCAACCACTGCTCCCTCACAATGAGAGGATGCTGATGGCAAAGCACAGTCAAACCTATAGCATTAGTTTCAGGCCCTGGTATGCAAAGAAGGCAGACTGAGGCTGTAAAGAGTAATTTTTTGTTATTTTCTTTTTTTAAACTCAAAAGTCCTATGGCCTGAGGTTTTCTGATGGCTCTGGATTTATTGTTTACTTAAGATAGATTTTTCTTTCACCAATATTTTGCAGATGAAGTGGTGGATTTACTCTAACTTAAATATGTTTCCAACATTTGAATAGTACCCAAATATTCACATGTCCAATCAAAACATTGTCTTGAAAAAAATTGCGTCATTCCGTTGACCAAAGGCTTCTTGGTGATGAAGAAACTTTTTGCCACTACTGTCATTCTAATAATTTAATCTTTGGCATGTGGTCCATGGCTTGAAATTTGGGCCTGGAAACAATCTCATGTGACTTTGTAGACATTGCATATTTGCATAATATGGATGAATATTGAGTACACTTACAAATTGACTAGAGATGTGTTTGAAAACGGAAAAAAAAAGACCAAACCAAGAAGGGGAATGCATTTGCATGTTCTGTAATATTTGCCATGAATAATTTAATTATCCCTAGTATCTTCTTGTGGTTTGAAGCTACAGCAGCAACATTCAGTTCTCTAAAATTAAAGACAGATGAACTAGCTGAAATCTACTTCTCTCTTGACCAAAAGGATGAAATTCAGGCTCTCAGATGGTTCAAATCTCACCTAAGATATTTTACAAATTTTCATAGATACTACTTTATGTTTTATTTCCTATAATGGTGCTTCCTTTCCATCTGACATATAACTATGTATGGTATGGTTCACATTACTCAGGTATCACATTTTAAAATGTTTTAAAATGGAGAAATATTTCTTCAAACTGCCACTTGCAGCTTTGGAATTTATCTTTAAGGCCCTCTGCGCACCTAGATTTTGATGCAAGATAATGTAGAGAATTTTGGATCTCTATAATAATCTGAAAAATCACTTGCTGGATTAATTTTTCATGCATCTTGGTTCACCTCAGCTGCTCTATATTATCTGGGCTGTGTAAGAAAATTGAGCCAACTGAGGGACATTCTTCATCCTTCCCTCTAAACTGGGTATTGCCTCTCAGAAATGGCACCGAACCACTGTGCAGTGGGAACAGCCATCAGCATTGGTATGCGACGAGGTCCGATGTGGTATGATATTTCCCGATGGATGGGAACTTCAGCTTTTTGGCAAAGAGCACATAACACTTGCTTACCGCTCTGAAGGGTCCTAATTTGGTATTGGACAACACTACAGATGAAAAATAATTTTAGGTTGGCTTTAGAGGCTATTGTGGTCCTCTTTGAGACTACACAGTTATAATTATCAAAGCCAAGGTGTGAACCAAGTAGAAAACTTTCCCTAAGACATTCCCAGGATAGCATGTGTGTGATGTCATCGCTTACAAAGGATGTGGCCATATCAAACTCACACCATAAAAATAAGATACCAGCTTAGACCCTCGTGCCCAGTAAAGCTGGGCAAAGGAATACCTATTTGGACTTTATTACTATTATTTTTTCAAGGTATTATGGTAGCACATGGATGCTTGTCATAAAACTAGGGATATGAAGACGTCCGTGGTGAAGACGCTGTTCCTGTGGGAACAGAGCTGACTTGTGGGAACAGATTTGGTAAAATCAGAAGTCTGAAGAAGTACTGCCTGCAGCAAGCACGGCTGTGTCATGCATGAAGCAGTCCCGAGGCTGCAGCAGGCCATAGTCTGTCTTGAAAATGTGACTCCCTGCCTTCCTTTCTCACCAGACGACGGACTCTGCCAGACCTCCGACACGCAGCTGTCCCTTTACGTGCATGCCGCATCACAATGATTTGGCGTATCCTCACCGTTTGGTTTATTACTAAAATTTAGCTTTGGTTTCTAGGGTTGGCATAGGAAGCTGATCCTCCACTGGAGAAAAGAAAGCCCAGAAAGGAGCACCAAGAAAGAACTGACTGAAAAAAATCTGTTCTTTGCATTTCACCTTTTTACTAATGCAGGAGAGCAACCAATGGTAAGGAAAAGGAAGGCAGTTCAGAGTGACACCCCCAGACAGAAAAATGGATGTGGCCGCCAAGCATCTACATTCCTAAAGTGGAAAACATCCCCAGCATGCTGAGCACCCACCAGGCTCACAGCAGGTTTATTCGCACCATTTTGGGTTCTCGTGAAGAGGGACTGCGTGGGCAGGTCACCCACAGTGCCATCCAGCAGTGCACACCTCTGGCAATATCACAGGGCAGGCTCCCGGGGGTAGCCCCAGGACACTCCCTCGGGCAGCTGAGCCTTTCTAATTTTAGCACTTCTATTCAGCTTTCCCATCATCTCAGTTATGCAGTTTCAGCTGTACAGAGAAGCAAGGTAAAATGCTTGAGCTCTCCCAGTACTATGCAGGAACACAGACCAGCCATAACCTTACCATTCTATGCTCAGTGATGGCTTTAGGGCTGCTTTGCATCTGAGGAATGGGGCAAACCAGCTCATATGTAAATCCATTACTTAAAGAACCTAATTACTAGATTAAGGGTACTATATGGCGTATGAAGGTTTTTCTTGATAGGGAGCCTGATGCCTAGGGCTTCAAAAACTCTTATCCTTAGTCAAAGGCTAGAAGGTCCCATGAAAAGTTATCAAGGAGGGCGTATTAAAATGATTACAAGAAATGAAATGAGTTGATGAAGGCATCCATGATTTTGGTCCCACCATATTGTTTCAGCATGAATTAGGAACAAGAAATGTCCTGGCGAATGAGCTATACCCCACTGCTCTGACATGTTAGGGCAGAATAGATCCCAGACAGTCTCTTCTCCATAGCTCAGAACTACAAAAGCAGCTGATGCTTACTTGGATCTTGTAGAGAACACTGCTCCCAGGAAGAACTTCACACTTCTTTTTTATTATTGTTATTATTATTATTTTTTGAGCAACTTTAATTACCGCTCTGGGAAACACACAACAGTCTGCCGCGTGTTTTGCTTTTGGTAATTGGCTTGCCAGCATTAAGTGGAGTGCAGAAGGGAGAGCTCTGAAAATGAATGAGGTTATTAGAGGTGACACCAATTCTGAGCATGAGGAGTTAATGTGACTCCAAGAGGAACACAGGTGAAAAACCTTTCTAGGAGAAATGCCGTCTTTTACAGAGGTCCATAGGCTGTATGTACCCATATACAGCTGCTTCCCTGACACTTTGCTTGTTAAAGTCATCTCTGCTGTATGTGGGAAGTGTGGGTTACGCTGAGAAATGCCAAAGCAGCTCTCAAAATCCTTGCTGCATTTTAAAGGTTAAAACTAGGAACAGTCTGGCATTCTCTGAAAGGCCTTTAAATGGAACAGAGCTGTTTAATCACATGCGCTGCAGCAGGAGTATATCCTTTTCGGCTGAATTTTGTGAGCTGATAGGCACGGAGTTTGTTGTCAGCAAAGGAGACCCTGTGGCTATCTATCTACGGTTTGTGCACTCTGAGATCAAGAAGTAGTATTCTACTTGGTATTCTGAGACCAGAAATGGTTTCACACAATTTTCAATTTGGTATTCTGAAAGGCTCGTAAATGCACATTTAGGGATAATGCTAACAGAGCGGCCGGATGCTCACAGCTTCCTGTGAAGCTTCCCTCCTTGCCAAACATAAAGGCCCTACGAAGTGCCAAGGTGCTGAGCAGGTGTGGTTGCCTTCATTTCAGTGGCTTTTCTAGATGTTTACAGTACTTGCACATCAGGCCATTTTCTACTGGAGTGCCTAATTAAGGGTAATGTGGTTTTAGTCCCTTGCAACTCCCCCCAGTTTATGATACTAACTTGTACGGGGCCTCTTAGGCAGGGCTGCGTTGCGACGAGCACTTCCCAGAAGGAATGGGAGTATCCCCTCTCTTTGCATGACGTATGAAGTGCAAGTGCACATCTCAGACTTTTCTCACTATCTCCCTTCACATATTTTTCACCAAATCCTATTTCCCTCCCTATATTTGTTCCCCTCCCCCTGGATAGGCACCCTAATACCACCACTGTTACTTGCCCAGAAAGCTTGGTCGCCTTCTCAGCCCTCGCTTGTCATATCCAAACTGTGGGTGTACCACCCCTGCCAGCAACTGCTCCCTACTTCAGATTGTACGTCTGACTCCATTATACAGTCTAATAGTCTGTCAGATTGCTCGGTGTCTCCAAATCGCTCACTCTCAGCAGGAGGCTGCTGCCAACTTTTTGACAGTGGGACTCCATCAAATATCTTCTGCCTGAGACGTCTGTGCCTTTAAAATAGTCCCATTTAAAAACTTTACTCTTTCCTTTCCCCTCTTTCTGGGGTCCCTCAGAGCTGACGCAGCAGAGGAACCAGCAGCATGTCAACAAACTGGAAGGGTTAGGTGCCGGGTAGGCTGCCCCTCAGGAAGAGAGAGCTCTTATCTAACCTTTATACAGTCCTTCCCCTTGTTCATCTCGGCTTCACAACAATAAGTTTTAGGGTTTTTTTAATGAGCTTGTTTATCTCTAGTGCTCAGTCCCTAGACTTATCCTCTTTCACGCTGCTAGCCAGCAGTGGGAAGGTTAAAAATGCAGTCAGTTACCAGTGGCAACATACTAGTGTTGTAAATCCTGCCCACACATCTTCAGATCTACTGACATTTGAAACATCTAGGCCTTTTCTGTTAGCTATACCAGCGTAATTATGTCTCAGCGTATCTTTTTTTCCTACATGTCATCCTCCAGGAGTGCTCAGACAAGTATATATGAGGGATATATATATGGAAGGAGAAAGAAAGAAGGAGGCTGAAGTTATAGAGAAAGAAAGGAAGCCATTGCAAATCGTTCACTGGGGGTTTTTGAAGAGCAATATCACATATTAATAGTTGCAATCTAATAGCAGATCATTGATCCCTTTAAATTGTTTCAGTATGCTGCTTGTGAGCTGTGGGTCAGGCTGGGCCAGTGAATCAATTACATTTTGTATCTGTACCGTATGCTCATCTTGCACAGCGGGGATATGGAGGTGCTGTACGTTCTTCCAGACTGTATGTAGCGGGACTGGCATATATGCTAAGGCTAACACGTACGAAATCTCCATGTGGAGTCCAGTGCACCGTTGCTGCTTCTCATTAGAGTCAGCAGGGACAGCAGACAGCTTTGCTTTTCGTCAGGATTTTATCTGATGCAAAACTGGCCTGAATGAATGTGAGACCCCTTTGCACACACACTAAAGATGTGATTTCTAATGGGGCATGCTTCTAAATGCTGAGAGTAAGGCTTGTACGATTTGGTTGGGGTTTTTCTGCCCTGATCACTGCCTCGCTCAGTGCCTAGGACCACTGTTATTTCTGCAGGACTTTGCGGGAGTCACCCCCAGTACAGGTGACAAAAAAGAGCGGCAGGTGATGGGAAGGGCAACCGTGACTTCAGCTGGATACGTCCAGGGAAGCAGCAAGCCCCAGCTAGAGTCGCCTCTGGCAACTTTCTCCTGCGCAGCTCCACAAAGGAGGGCAGGGGGAAAGGCCCATCCCCTCATGCCCAGCTCTAGCGAGTGGGCTAGAGTGGCCGGTCATTTTTGCTACTCACTGCTGACCTAGAGACAGAAAGGAAGGGACTACCTGGAGCACTGCTTCTCCTGGGACAGAGCATCTTGCCCATCATCCTTCACACAGAGCTGTATCCAAAGATGCATGTGGCATTCAGAAGACCGACAGAAAACTGCAGTACCATGCAGTACTTAATGTCTGGTTTAAAATTCCCTTTTATTGATTTTTATACATAAGTAATATAGCTTATATCAGCGCTGTATTATGGCCATCTTATTCACACGTGTCTTCAGGCGTGGTATCTTTCTAAAATGTTATTGGTGTTAAAAGAAAATGGGCCACTAGAGAGCAAAAACTAATAAAAGTTTATGATTATAAAGAAATCACTAGCAGTTTACATCCTTGCCCACCCGTGTGTGGGGGGCTATTTATGGGATGGGCATGCTCCAGGCTGAGTAAAGGTAGCAGTAACTACTGGGACTAATTACATGAGTAAACACAACATTGATGAACAAAGATTTGCCAGGCTTAAGTAGCCAGTTCTTCACTGCTCAGATAAATCAATTTATTATGTGATCAAGGCTTGTGCTTTGGTCTTTGCAGATGTGAATTATTTATAACACTATGCTGAATTTCCGCCATATACACTGAATTCTTAAAACAGATTTAATGAAGTCCAAGAAATTACCTTTTGTGATATGTCTTCCTGTTAGTGAGCCCTTACAGATTGCTTCTTCCATAGATGCAGAGCACAGATTTTTAATCTGGTAATGGACTGTCCAATGCCTTCAGCCACTATTCTTGCTTTTGACAGTAACAAGGCCAATATTACAAATTCAGCACAATTTCTCCAGTTTATTGCTGGAGCACAGGTCTTATGAGGAGCGGCTGAGGGAACTGGGCTTGTTTAGTCTGGAGAAGAGGAGGCTCAGGGCAGACCTTATTGTCCTCTACAACTACCTGAAAGGAAGTTGTGGTGAGCTGGGAGTTGGCCTCTTCTCGCAGAGAAGAGGCCAACTCTTCTAGTGACAGGTCACTCTTCTAGTGACAGGACAAGGGGGAACGGCTGCCAGTTGTGCCAGGGGAGGGTCAGGTTGGAGATTAGGAGAAATTTCTTCACTGAAAGGGTGGTCGGGCATTGGAACGGGGTGCCCAGGGAGGTGGTGGAGTCACCGTCCCTGGGAGTGTTTAAAGAAAGGTTAGATGTGGTACTTAGGGACATGGTTTAGTGGGTAATAGGTGGTGGGGTGATAGTTGGACTAGATGATCCTTGAGGTCTCTTCCAACCTTAATGATTCTATGATTCTATAGAAGGGGCTTACCACAGGCAGACATTCCTTCCTCATATGCAAAACAGTATTTCCCGTGAGGCAGACAAACATACTGAGCCCTTATGAACATTCAAACATTACAGTACTTGATAGATGAAGAAATATCTTCAGTGAAATTTTGTGGTAGCCGATATATTAGAGTGTCTACTGTGCTGCTTAAGGCAAATGATATATGTAGAAGATGAAAACTGACTGTTAATTTCCATATACCATTCTTGATAATATTTTAAGAATTACTATGTATTTGACCAAGCTGACAAATATTTCTGATATTAAACCATGCTTCCATTTTATCTCAACATGCAAGGAGATGTTCAGCTAGCTACTGCAGGCATCTCTACTGACTTTAAAAGGCAACTTGTCTGCTCATTTTGGTCTTTCAAATTGCACAGAAGTTAGGTCACCAAACTGGCCTAAAATAGATGGTGCAGATACCCTTATAACAAGAACCTGTTATTGCACTCTTTGTTTTGCGGGTTATGTTTCAAATACTCAGCTGGAGTAGCAGGAGGTGGATGCATCCATGAATAGAGCTCAGAGGAATTGTGGAAATTTATATCCGCCCTGAGTCTTGACACATTATTTACTGCCTGATATTACTAGGCTTGGTTAGGAAAAGTGCCGACACAGATGGCCTTTGTTACAAGCAGAAGGAAACAGATGTTCCTTCTGTGGGACTGATCGCCATCTCCACTCCACATTGCCATCCCCGCTCCTCCCCATCGCCATCCCCACCTCTCAGAGGTGAGGAGGCTGGTCCCCAGTGAAGAGCATCCTTCCTTTCCTCAACCCTCAGCAATCAGCAACGCATTCACCAAAATAAGAAGGTAGCCTGAGGCTGCACTGTCATTGCTTAGAGAAATGTTTCATTTGTAGCTCAAGGTTTGTCTGGAATGAGACAAAAGTTATGAAATCAATGCTCAGGCACATAAGGTGCCACCTTGTATTTCCTCTAGGTCCTACTGCGTTAATTCTTTGCTTTTCAGACATTCAGTCATACCTGCATTATCCCTTAAGGCAAGATGATTTTTTTTAAAAACCCACACTTTTAACTCAGTCAGTAGTTTAATTGACAAGAATACACATACTTTACCACCTTCAGAAAGCAGGCATGAATATATAAGGATTAACTGAAATTTCAGATAGGCAGTGGTTTTATTATTCTCATCGTTTTAATACTTTTCTCAGTTGTGACCAGTGATTTTGTTTCACAGCAGGAAGTCATATCTCAGCAGCAAAATAATAGGACTGGAAATGAATAACTGCCTTTTTCCCATGATATCTTATGAGCCTCTCATTTCATTTCTCTTTTATCACCTGTCTAGTGCTGGATCTTCTGGTTAGTTTACCTTAATGGTAAACATTCAGTCATTTTAGAGCAGCAGTGGAGCTTGTACCATACAGTTGTACACCTTTGTTATGCAGTATGCTCCTTTGATTTATATTCTTGATACAATTTCAACAGGTACCAATATTAGCTAGAATTTCCATCCTTTAGAAGATAAAATTTGGGGCAGGGCAATGCCTTGTTTCCGCCTATGAAAACCGAAACTTATGGGTGTTAGTTGTTTGATTACAACTTTTGACTTCAGGGTGAGAGCATAAAAACTTAGTCCACTTTAGGCAAAGTAATCTTAGTAAAACATTGTAAAATATGTGTCTCATAAATCCTCCATGAAGTGAACCAAATATCAAGGGTTGTTACTGTCATTAACTTCTTGTTGTCGTGATTTTCTCCCAGTAACTTAAAAGAACATTAAAATGTGTGCATGGCCGATCTCCCGTATAAAAAGGTCTAATTGATGGTATTATCTTGTATTTTTTCTAGATCCTGTGCAATTGTTTTAGTAGGGATATTTCATTTAGGTCCATATGTTGGGTGAATGCCACATTTAGAAGCACATGTATGTAAGCCCCACAGAGTATTAAAAGTTCTAAGTATAGACCTTCATAGTTATGTGAAGCATTTATTGGATAATATATACCTTATACACCCTATTTAGCATTTGCCTAGCCCTCCTGCCTTTATGAATATGGTTTTCCTCCTTCTTTGTCTTTCACTTCTTGAGTTTATTCCCACATGTTTCCTGATTTACAGTGTTTCACGCTCTGTTCCTTTGTGTTGGTCTGCAAGGACAGGCCCAAGCGCTCCCGTGAAAGCGAAGGGTCCCACACTACCCAAGCAAACTGACTGAGGGAGGGGACTGTAGTGCATAGCTTGCAATTAAAAAGTGTGCTCAGTGTGTTAACAATATCAACAACTGGTATTTTCTTCTTTAAAAAAAAAATAAAATAAATCTAAAAAACTGAATCATACTGCCACTCTTCTTGTTTAGACTGGAAACTGCCCTGACTGCCTGGACTATATTTTACGTTATGTTTCTGTAGGGTCTCAGAAATCAGTTAAGTTGCACAGGTAGGGACAGATTTGCGAAAGTATCCAGATAATTTAGACACATGTATGTGCTGAAACCCTGGCTTTCAGTAGGAGTTCTAGTTGTTCTGTAAAGTGGTCCTTATAGAACTAGGTGTTTAAAAACTGGTCTCGGGACAAATTTGAAAGAGCTGACCCTATGGACTCTACCACGTTCTTCCAGGTGTAGCGTGATCTGTAGGTATTACGGTGGCTTGGGGAAAAAAACATCACCTCATCTCTTCCAGTAGGTAATTCAATACAACCTTAATTCTGTGTGTACCTAGGTCAGTTTTTGTCTATTCATATCAAAGGCACAGCTCATTTCTCTGTTACAAGGCATTCTCAGATCCCTTCCTCTTTGTCCCTTTGTTCACAGTTAGCAAAACTCCCAGTTATTCTGTGACATTATTGTGTTACTTCTGACAAAAAATAGCTCCTATAGTTCCATTTTGGATGAGTTTTTACCTGAAACTTCCCTATCGGTTTTGTTTTCATTAGCTGACCCTATGGATAGGTACCTCCAAAGCAGCTAGAAATTGATTCTGTTTGATCTGGTAGTTGTGTTGGGTATTTTGCCCTTTGTTTGATAATGCACAGGCAGGCTTATCACACATTTTTATGAACCATTAGCCATCAGGATTTCATAATACTTTGAGATAGCATACTAGGAAGTATTTTTCTGTGCCCAAATTTAATGAAGCAAAAGAGGAAATGCAGCCCAAGACTTTTGAAGCTGACAAAGCTCTCCTGAACAAGAACTTATTTTTGTGCTTGGCATCTCAGACCCACAATTTTCCACCTGGAATCCTGGCTAAAAAGGTACCTTAGAAAACTAATCATTGAAATCTGCTATGTGGGGTTCTACAGCTCCACTAGAAAGGTTTAGAGGCGTGCAAATTAAAAAGGATTTAAAAGTCCCTGCCTTCTTTCAAAAGTCTCCCACAGCAGCAAGCATCCCCAGCAGAGCAGCAGCGTGTGAGGAGCACGCTGACACGGGACTGGAGCATGCAGGAGGGCATACACCGGCAGATGCCAGTGAGATGCTGGAGGAAGGCCAGCCGCAGCTCTGGTCCCTGGGAGCAGGCTGGTAAACAGGTTTCACCCATTTTAGGCCACACTTACACGTTTAGTAACAAGTTTAAGTAGTCCTGCCTTCTCCTGCCTCTCACTCCCAGCCCTGCTGAGTTACATCCACTCTAGGGCCATTTCCTCCACTGAGCTGGCGGAGCTGTTGGTATGGGCACGTAGTGACCCCAACTGAGATGATAAACTGCCACTCAAAACCTTTTTCTTTTCTGGCCAGAGCATTTTCCTGCTCCAGCTCTCTGGGCAGTTGCATGAAGACTTGTGGCAGCTCAACAGAGGGGTGCAGGAGGGAAGTGGGGGTTGAAGGACTGGGGCCCGCCAGCAGTAACCAGGGCTGGGAACCCAGTGAAGCCAATGTGCCCACACTGCTACTACAGCTTTCCACGTTAGTTGAATGGATGTTTCCACTTTCCTCCTCATTTTATTCTCTGAAGGTGCTAAACAGTCAGCAAGTGCTCTGTCATTTTGGCTATTGTAATTCTGAAAAACCTGGGGACTCTAGTCTTTGATAACTAATGAGTATACTTATGCAAGTATACTTATAATAAGTGTCAGAGAAGAGAGAGTTGCTGCTACTTCGGCCCATACCATTTCTATATGCTACCTGCTGGGTTCATCATTTGATCTAACGTCCTCCTCTGAAATAGCTGAAAGAGAGGCTAAGTATGACAGATTTATTCTGAACCTCCCACCAAGATGCTAATTCCAGTTTCAGCAGCTATTTGTTCCCTTGCCTTCAGCCTGTTCCTTCCCAGATTTGCCATTCCCCTCCCTTCCCGCGACATGGGGTTCCACACCGCAGGGAAGGAGAGGCAGCAGCCTTTGGGAAGGAGTATAGCTGACTCCAGAAGAGCACAGTTGGGTTTGCTTTGCACCTTCTTTGGCCTGCTAAGCATGTAATTTTCACCCTCTGAGAAGTGGATTCTCCTCAACTCCTACTCCCGCATACTGAGCGAGACTTGCTGACACGTAATGTATGGCTGCTCGAGTGGGGACCACAGGACTCTGTTGACTCAGAGCTGTCAGCCCCCTGCCAAGGGGCAAAGCGAGAGGTGCGAGTTACAGAAGGTAGAATTCAAAACTACGCCACTCAGGATAAATAGCAAGCTGAGCCTGCCATAAGGCAAGCAGATGGATGCGGTGCCCTTTGGTTCTCTCCAGCTACAAAAGTAATTCTTTTTTCTTGAGTCATGCCTAGCAATGGTACAATTATTTTTGGACTACCACCGGGACATCACTGATATAACGATCGGGTCTGTGGTACAACCGCTGGCAATTACTTGTGGCAGCAGTATGTAGCAGTGTGTTTACAACCATTACTTTTTATTTTTAGATGTTTTCGTAGCTCAGCTTTAAATTTTCATATTCTCTAGGAAGATAGAGCATGACTCTGTTTAAGCACCCAACCTGAGATACTAACGTATCTCAAGACTCTGAATTTTGATAAGCACCAAAAACTTCTCGTCAAAGATAACCCCATGAGAAGTCAGTGGAGCACTCCAAATGCACATTTCTTCAGTACTTTTGCCCAGACACCTGGGTGTATTTCATAGACATTGCTGCCCACAGTTGTGTACTTCGTAAACGTTTACTTTTCCCGGTGTGTTATTCAAGGACTAAGCTGGAATTAAGCTCATCAATATTGATGTCATGATGATTGTGCGTTATTGTTGTGCATTGATTGTATTAATATGTGTTGGCTGTGCAGCATTATTAGAAATGGGACCCTGGGATGCATCTTGAGAGGCACTATTGGAAGGGCTAGGGGTAAGATCCCAGCGCTTAATTTAGCTGAGGTCAGGGGTCTAATCCTTAGGCAGAGTACTGCGTGAGTATAGTGCTGAGGCTCTCCCTATGGCTAACAACAAGAAATAATTCCCTCAAAAAGACAGGGACCAGTCTAAGGTTTTCCACTATTTGTGACAGGTATATAACTGCTGCCGTCCTTCCCATCCTCATGTACTCACGTCCGTGTGGGCTACTGCCTACATCCTTACCTCCCTGTGAACTTTCCTGTCTTGCAAGTGGCCAGTGCCACTTCTCTGCTTCTGTGGTCTCTCATGAAGCTGATTTTACTCTAGAATGAGCCATTAGGAGATGCTACATATTGTGGTGACTTTCATCCTTTGCTGAAATTTATTTACCTGACAGATGACTGCAAAAAATGTCCCTGTCATTTAAAGATCTGCAGCAGATAGGAAACACTGCAAGAGGCTCTGGTGCCAATTTCCAGGACACTTGGGCAGGATTATAAAGCTCTATCTTCCCTCTTCCCTTTGACACCAGCAGTTGTGACATATGCTCAGCATTTGACATGGCCACAGCTGAGCAGCTCCCCGTTTAGATCTGGGCTGCATCTGCCTCCAGAGACACAGGTGGAATCTGAGCCATCTGTCTAATGCTAAATGCAGAGACAGGCCAGGGATTGTGCCCTTATATGACTTTTTCTTTTATTTCCTTCAAATAAATAGATTAACCATTCTTGATCTTCTTGCAAGTTTGAAAACAATAGAGGGCTGGAAACTGCAGCTGGGAAAATGTTTTGGGGGGCTCCTAAGTGCAATAAGGTCATTGACATACTGGAGAAAGTCCAGTGGACAGCAAGTAGGGACTGGAGCACATGATGTAAGAGGAAAGCCTGAGAGCAGCTGGGTTTGCTGAGCCTGAAGCAAACCCAGCCTTAATGGGATGTTACAGAGAAGGTGGAACCAGTTTTGCCACCTACGAGTTGCAACTGGTTAGATGTTGGGAAAAAAAGTTTATGACCATCAGAATAGTCAAATGTTGGGAACAGAGAGGTTGGGGAACCTCCAACACTGGATATCTTCAAAGCTCTGAGGGTCCTGAGCATCCTGATCTAACTGCAAGCTTGGCCCTGCTTTGAGTGAGGTATTAGAGCAGATGACCCGCACAGCTCTTCTGCAAATTAAATTATTCTGTGACTCTGTGATAATTTAGCTCATGGCGTGAAGGCAGGAAACCAGCAGCTGCATGTTAGGGGATAGCATGATCACTGGGCAGCACAAGCCGCATACAGCTTATATCATATTGTCATCATGGCATGAACTATTTCCCTGCTCTTTCGCCAGGTGTGTGACCAGACTAGAGCTATCATATCAGATCAGTGCTGCAGTGCTTCTTGGAATGCATCACTTTGGCTGTGGCTTGCAGTCATTCCTTTTCTCCAAGGAGTGAGATGAGTATTGGCAATGTGGTGACTCGTCTGGCATTATTTAAACCAGGCAGGCAACACCCAGTCGTATAACTACATCAGCTAGGTTCACATGTTGTTATGTGTGACTGGACTCTCCTGCAGGGACTATGGGTACACCAGCCTCAAAGACAACTGCGTAGTTCTTCGACTTTCAGTATTTAAAAGCTTGTGAAAGTATTAAGGTGAACAAAAGTGTTACTTGCATTTCAACATTCTCACTCGATGCATGAGTAACATTTTTCATCTGTGCTGTCCCGTGACAACCATCAACTCACTGCCAGTGGCAAGGACATCCTTCTGACTCTGAAGTTTGGAACAGACAAGACCCACCAAATACCTCACACACTCGAGGAGCTAATGGTACCCTCTCCTGCCTAAGGCTGCAGACCCAAGCTTGTACCCATATCAGCCAGTGCCCTAGACCCATATTCCTTCCACAGAGATCCTTGCCTCATGATGCTCTGAACTTGTGGAGTCAGTCATGATTTTTTCTTAATTTAAGAGACATTTGCCTGGAGTTGAATCTGTCTACCTCACAACCTCTCAAAGCTCCTTCCAGCCTTATTTTCCACAGTTATGCAGTATAAAACATAAATCAAAAATACTAGCTAATACAGGCTAATATTTAAGAGATCATATAAGGGAAGGCCATGAAATGACGGAGTCAGGCAGAGGCCACGAAGAGGGAACTTTGCAAGTGCTTGGAGGTCAATGCATATAATCTGTTCATTATAAACACAGGAGTCTTTGCTGACTTAATAAGGGTTCAGACACCTGGAGAACTACATGTGATGCAGGGAGCACTGAAATTTGCACTGGAAACCAAAATTTTGTGCTGTCAAGCTGGCCTGTGTAATTTTATTGTGCAACAAGACAATTACAAACAAGTTTAAAACCCTTGACCTAGAAGTCTAATAAAAGGTAAGAACTGATACAGTACCAGACAGTATAAAAAAGCAATAAAAAGTTATACACAAAAGGGGCATGGCTTCATAGAGGCATGAGTCATGGATAATTTAAGGGACTCTGGAATAGTTTCTACCAGTTCCATCAGGCACCTCAGTGAGCAACACCTTAAACCCCGCCACCACTTCTGGCTGACTGTTTCAAGAGCTCTTCTGCTGGATGGTAGGCAAGCAGAAAAGGAAGAAACCCGCCCCACCGGCTGTATTTACTGACACGAGTCAGTCTGTGCTTCTCTGGAGGCACCTCTGTTTCACCTTGCTCATTGCGTGGGGGGAGGAAGGTGGCTTTGGCCTGTGGCCACACTGCAAGAGTGGTGACATCTGGCTGGGCAAATGGCTGTGTGAGCATGGCTGGGTCCACCAGAGCCATTTTCAAGATGACTCAGAGGCTACGCACAGTGGATATCGCAGCTTCTACCCAGCAGGGTTTTCCCTCCCACAGTTCCCCCATGTCGTTTTGGTCCCTGAGCCCATGGGTGTAGGCTTGGGCTGTGGAGGCAGGGGAGCCGTTGCGGTCCTGTCCCCAGACAGGGCGCTGCCACCCAGTCACCACCCACCACACAGGGCAACCGTGGATCCGCGAGGCAATAAACTGAGTAATATTTGATATGACAAACTGAGGGATGGCTATACCTGGTGCTCCCGGATCTCCTTACTCTTTAATTCCACCAGAAAACCTCCACAGGCGTGGTGGTCAGGACCAGGCTTTGAGCCACCACTTAGGTGGCGGTGGGACTGGGTGGTGCCACCACCTACACTGTAAAATCTTTTCTTTTAAACTTCTGTCCCTGAAAATGCTGCTGCTCATCTTTTAGGTGCTTTATAGGATGCAAACAAAAGCTCATGGTTAACCTCAGCTGTCTTGTGCTCAGGGTAGTAACCGCCACTAATGTTTTTCAAGAGTTTTGCTCTCAAGCACAGGGAGCACTGAAGCGTGACAGGAAGTGAGGAGAAAATGTTTGCGAAAACAGGAAAAGGAGGGGAAACGGGGCGTGAATTAAGGAGGCGAGGGTGGCACTGAGCAAGGCTGAAGAACAGATTGAGCCTCAGGGTGGAAAAGATGAAGTGGCACGTGATCTCAGGTGACATGCAGAAGGCAAATACAGGCAGCAGTCAGGCTGTCTCGTCCCTTCCACTGGCAGTGCACTTCTCCCTGGCATAAGGGTGTCACACACGTTTGCAAGGACCTGGGGCTGGGAATCTTTATTTTCATCCTGTGAAAATGTTTGGAGTTTCAGAGCAGGAAAGCATTTGGCTGGAGGACAGAGGAAAGACTGTCCAAAGTGGCTGGAAAGAGCTCCAAACTGGCTGGAAACTCGTAGCTTGGGTATAGGAGTAACCCTTCTCTGTAGACTGGTACTTGTAAAAGATGTTTGGAGAATGCAACATTTTCTCAGGAAAAAGAGTTTGACGGAAAATGTCGTCCTCGCATAGGATCAACAGTAGTCAGAGAAAGGCTCCTTCTCATTGCAGAGCACAGCCCTTGCACCCACACCTTCTTCCCAGAGGTGCACGTTTGGTCTCTAGCTATGACTTGGGCAGGACTCTGGGGCTCCGCACGTCTGCACATGGCCGCTAAGGAAGGCCACAAGCATCCGCAGAGGTGGGGAATCACCAGCCTTGAGCCATGAAGCAGCTGCAGACACAGAGCGATGATCCTCCTAAACCTGGGTTGAATCTGAGGGAAATCAAATAAGCTCTAATTTCCCAGAAACCATTAATGCAAAACTAAGGCAGACCACACTGAAAGCATTTCAGTGCAGAGAATGATGAATGCAATCCGTTGCTGTTGCTGCTGCCGCCATTACTATTATACTATTAATAAAGAATTGTTCTTTCTTCCCCATAATTGCCTTTTAAAATGTTTCCCCAGTAGAAACTGGATCAACGTTCCCAGAGAGGGGTATTTTTCTGCCCACTCCTGTGCTGTGACGTGTCAGGGCAACACAAAGCATGGAGCCCCTGCCCCGCCGGTGGGAGGCTGAGGGGCAACGGCTCTGCAGGCATCCTGCTCCCCGGGGCTGCTCTCACCAGCACTGCTCCCGCGCCTGGGAGGGAGCACCGCCAGCTTGCGGAGGAGGACAAGAGTGTATCCAGCCCTACTGAAGAGGATTTATTTAGTCCAGGATTCTGAAACGAGTAAAGCAGCAGGCACACCCTCCCAAGCCTCGGTCCTGTGGGAGGAAAAAACCAAAGTGCCCCAGCACATGTGGGGCTGTCCTTGGGAAAGGGATGGATTTCCTCTCGCTGCAGACTTCCTGCTGCAGTCGCAGGGTTGTGCAAAGGGAGGCACCGCACCGCCCAGCCTGTCTCAGGCCAGGCGTCTCGGGCACCCGTAGCTGCACGTGTTGTCTGGTTGTTCTCACCTCCCGCTTCTCTTTCTCCTAGGAAAAGGTGTGCTGAGAGCAAACCCAATGATTTCCTGCAAATGCAGTCATGCTGGCACTGTGCTTTTTCGGAGGCATTTCTCGTGGGGCAGAAGGTGTGCATGGGGGACGGGAGGCACACAGGCACCCAGCTGGGACATGAGGGACATCCCCTCCTGAGCAGGCTGCGGGACGTGCCCTAGCAGCCCCGCTTGGCACCCTGCAGCCTTGCCTAGGACCCTGCATTTCAGCCTGAGGCCTGCTCTGGCTTACCCTACTCGTTTGCGGTGCCAGCAAAACCTGGAGCACCAGGGTTTCAGCACTCACTGAGCCCTCATGGAGCCCTTTAGCAGTGGGAAGCCCGAAGACGGATGGGGCAGAGGGGCTTGCTCCAGCTTCCCATGGCAAACGGGCACTGAGCAGTGAGTGATGGGGCTTGGACCCTATGTTCGCTCGCACCCCATGGGTGCTGTTTACACTAAAGACACTAACAGGCACTCTGCTCTCAAGGTGCGAAACTAATTTGAATTCTTTGAGACACTGATCTTTTAAGAGACAGAAAAAAAAAGCTGTAAGTAACAGCTTTGGTAGCATTTAAAGCTGATGTCCAGCTAGCAGTACACATCCCAGCAGAGCTGACTTGAAAATGGAAAATGACTGCATTTTAATTTCCTTTTCATACAAAGACTGCTAAATCTATAGGGTTTTTTAAGCACTCCTTTACTCAGTGTTTACCGCTTTCATGCCCAATGCTTAATTTCTTTCATATCCTAACGGGTTTTGTATCCATTATAATACAGCCTCACTTAGGCAGGGACACATGAGGTGCTTTGATCCCTTCACTACTTTGCTCGGTAAGTGCCCTGGGAGCGTTTGCTGAAGCTTGCACTGTATTTTAGCCAGTTTCAGCTCAATCGCAGAATCCCACTTTGTCAAATAAAACTGTTGAGACAGGCCTGAGACGGCTCAGCCTTTTGTTTTCAAACAATATAATGTGGAAGTATATTCCTCTTCCCTTTACCAGAAAGAAACAAGAAAAGGGGAGGAAAAAAAAAAAAGGAGCAGGAAGGCAAAAGAGATGTTTAAAATATTTTCCTGAACTGCACAATGATGAGTGCGTCCGGGTTTAGTGCAATCTCTTTCTCTGGCCAAACATGGTAAGGAAGTGACTCTGTCACACGCTTGCAGACAGCTCCTTTCAGCAGCTGGAGGAAGCGAGAGACGGCTGCTCTTCTCTACTGCTGCTAGCTCGGGTTCAGAGAAAGCCAGCAGTCTGCAGACACGCCGTGTTTGTAACAAATACAAGAGGAAGTGATTAAAAATTACTTCTTCCAAAGATACGTCCGAATCACTGAATTGTTCTTAATTTACCCTGAATATGAAAAGAAAAATGCAGTCAAGTTTAGGATTTCCATAAAACAGAGCCCAGAGCAAGAAAAGGGGCCATGCTAGCCCTCCCTCGCCTGGAGCGGGGATCTGAATGCCTGGGGCTGGTGGCAGCCTCTTGCTGCCGGCTGGGCTTTCCCTCCGCCCCTAATCACAGCACCGCGGCACCTAAAACATGCACAGAGCCACATCGTCCCCATTTCTCACCTGGGGCGCAGCAGCTGCTCGGAGCCTTTACACTGAGGCTGCACTGCCTACCCCAAAACAACATTTCACTAGGGGAACCGAATCAGAGCACCCTGTCACTCCTAAGTGCATCCACTGGAGTGTTTTTCACAGAGATCTGGGAACCGTGTGGAGAGGAAGAGGAGGGTTGCTCATTGCTGTGGCTTTTCCCCCCAGCTCCTGCCTGTGGCTCATGCTGCCCTGCCATGTCCCCAGCAGTGCAGGCAGCGGGGTGCTGCCCGTGGCTTCCTTCTCCGCGCTTGGCCTCACGCTTCTGAGTTTGGCCACTTGAGTTGCTAACTTGGACAGTGCTAATCTGTGAACTGGGTTATGAAATAAATGAATGGCGTATATCTTTACTGCACAGTGTGAAAAGGTTCGCATTAAACTAATTTTCACTATGCTTGCTCGATTTCTGGTGAAACCTGCCCGGAGTAGAGCGAGGGCTTTGGAGCCATGACAGTTCACAACTACAGCGGTGAGGCTCTCGGCGCGGCTGCCAGCACAGCCAAGGACCCAGCCAGGTGATGCTGAGCTGGCAACAGCAACCAGGGAGTCCTGCACCTAGTAGTGACCTACGTTAAAATCTCGACTCACTGAAATAAATGCCAGCTGCCTCTGAAGGGGGGAAGGCAAAGCTTCAGCTCTGGGGGAGAAGGTTTCCTCAGCTGTAAGCATGTTAAGTTAAAGCCTTCTCTGCATCAAGTCACCAAAGGCATGGTCTTCTACCAGTAAGAGGAGACGTCTACAACGGCAGGGGAGGATAGAAAATATTAGGAGCAGTAGACTTTGTTTTGCGCGACAAATTTGCAGTGCGCAAATAATAAAGCGCTTAAAGTGAAAAAGGCTGGTGGGGGAAACCTGTGACCCCTTGATAGGAAGGAGGCTGAGGCCCGCTGATCCAGACCCTGTATTTCAGCTGGGCTCTGCTCGGAGCCTCCTCGCCTGTCAGGAAAGAGCACCACGCAATGTTTTTGAAAGATAGGGAGAGAGAGCTTCAGGGACAATGGGAAGAATACGCACAAAAGTCAGCTGCCTCTTTCTATCCCGTATTCAGAGCTGCCAAAATTCATACGCAACTATAAATCTATTGCTTTCTAACCATAAAACTCCCTTTTTGTATTTTAATAGGAAATGATCTGAGAATTTCACTGAATGGTATTTTTAGATAATTTAAGAAAAGACTGTTGATTGTAGACCTTCCTAAGTGGTTTAGTAAATAAATAGAAAACTGAACAAAAGGATGACTTGATGTTTTCAGTGGCAATTTGGCGGCAATTTTTGCAGATACAATAGTGCTGCATGCAAAATGTAATTCTTTTCATATCATGGCTGGCACGAATCAGATATCGTACTGTCTTTTTTCCCCTGCACATTCATCTCAGAAAATTTGCGTTTTGAGTATTAATAATGTAATGTTAGAAGAACTCATTGACTACTGCTTTTTGCTCCCATTAATAACAGCTTCTGGAGGTAGTTCCTCATAACTGAATAATGTATTGATTCCTGTACCAGATTCCTGCTCCAAGTTCTTTAAAGGTAATTTATGACTGTAATATCCTGTAAGGATTAGCTGTTTCAAAACTCTCACACTTACAGTTTACAAAACCAATTTATTTCCAAGCCTCACAAAGAGAGTGAGAAATAGAGGAGGATGGAATAAGTTTCAGTACATATCTGCTATATGACAATTTCCAAGGTGTTATTAAAGTGCATGACTTTCCTTTTAAGTCATACTCAGTAGCTGTACGATCGCAGAACAATTGTTTTACCAAAGTTAAACTTTTTAAAGATACTTACTGCATTCTGTACTTTTTCTCTAGCTTTTTATTCTCATTATTTGCATATTATTTATTGTTCTCATTAATGCATTTGAGAATGCATTATTCTTAGTATTCTTAATATTATTTATATTGAGCAGAGATAGCCCAGCTTCAGTCATTTTAGAGTTCACCAGAAAACAGCAAAAATGGTATTTATACCTCATTTCAGTCTTCTGACTTTTAATTTAAAAGAATTAAAAGAGTAAAGCTTCCTCTGTCAGCCTTTTCCTCGATTACGAGAGGTCTTGTCTTCCTTGTTACTTCTATCAAAAGCAAAAAACTATGATGCTTTTAAACCCTGCAGAATGTTTTACTGAGCACTTGTTTTCTATGCTTTCAGTGACTAAGTTCATGGGCCCTGAGCACTGCTGAAATTGTGATTGCAAGCATGTATGTAATGAAGTTCTGCACAGGAATTGGAGTGGGGAGCAGGTGAGCGTGTCGGGGCAGCCAGGACGAGAGAGGTCATTAGTGGTGTTCTTTCTTCAGGGCCAAGTTTGGAAACCAGTGTGGTCCAATTCTTTCATTATTGACCTTGGGACAAGAACTTGCTCCAAGCTTAAGACACTTGTAAGTAATATGAAGTGGCACAGGCTCGCTGATGCTGAAGAGGACAGGAGCGTTGTTCAGGGAGGGCTGAAGGACCCTGTGGATTAGAGCAGCAGGAACAGGGTGTATTACAGAAGCTCAAAGTGCAAAGCCATGGGCATGGACTCAGGAGAAGCCGGGTCCCTGTGTCAGAGGTGGCCGGGAAGGCAGAGGCAATGTGAATTGGTGGCTGAAGATCTGTGAACCACCAGTGTGATACTGCTGGGATTCAGTCTCAAGAGACTGTGAAGAGCAAGACTGAATGGCTGTCCTTTTCCTATGATGCATCAATCCAAGCGTGCTCAGCAGTAAAAAGGAAGCTTCAGTACAACTATACAAGGCATATGTATGAATAGCTGGAGATTATTAGAGTTGATTTATATTAAAAAAAAAAAAAAAGAAAAAGAATTTAAACTGAAATGAGCAGAGAAAAGCCACCCAGGTGATATGGGAACCGAGAGTAACTAATGACATGAGATTACTGGATCTTGGCTTATTTAGCTTAGCAAAAAGAAAGCTAGGAAAGAATAGGATTGCTTCTCCTAAATACATTACTCTGAAAGTGCATACTAAAGAGGAAGAAGCGTGACTGAAATTAGAGGATAAGGATAGTGATACAGGCAGTCCTGGATTTAGAAACTAAACTTGTGAAACACCACCTGCCAGCTTCCTCCTTGATGAGTAACCAGTTTTGGGAAGATGCGTGAGGGGATTTCTACCTTTGCCTGTAGCCAGAGAGGCTGGCCACAGAGACGAGGAGTGGGCACTGCTGACAGCTACTTTGGCATGCCTTGCTGATTTGCTCAAGGTTAAACTAATTAGCTGAATCAGGGCTCTAAGACAATTTTCTCTGTCAGATTAGGAGGGACAACTGGGAGAGGGAAAATGCAAACTTTGCACAAATAGAGGAGAGAAATCTCTATTGGCACTTCATAAGCTCGCTGCTAACACAGGCACCCGGAATGGTAATGCTTACACGTGATTTCTCATTTTCTCTGTAAATCTGTAGGACTGGCCCTTGTGTTTGAATTAGGATGCTGAACAGACTTTTGTGGACCTGTGGATCGGGCTGTATTGCACCTCTCCTGCCCATTGCCTGTGACTGGGTGGGATGTGGTGGACTCAGGCCCAGGCAACACTATGCTGCAGGTGCCAGGTCCTCTGGGAGAGGCACCACCGTTGGGACAGCTTGTGCTTGGGTTTTGTGGGGGCAGCAGCTGCGGAGGCCCAGGGTGAGCTGGGTGAGGGTGCGCTAGGCTAGGTGCGGCCTCGGTGATACAGCCTGCCTGCTTGCCCGTGAGTAATTAAATCTTTCACATAGAGGGCAGTCCCGTAACAAACGAAGCCTTATGCTTTCTAGCACTCTTGGGGTTTTCTCAAAGATAGCACACCAGAACCGAACTGGCCTCATCCTGCGTACCTTGTGAGATAAGGTGAGCTCACACGTGGTGATTGCCAATTTGTGTGCAATGAAGCACACTAGAAGGAGAGGCACTCGAGCCGTGAGCCCTTTTCAGGGCATCTACACTTCAGACGCAGACTGGAGAGAAAGGTTGGATAATCTGTATTAACTGACTGGGAAAGCACTATATTTTTATCCTGTAAATGTAAAGGACTGGTCAGAGTCATTGCCAGCCTGAAGAGCTAGTGATTGCAGAAATGAACTGCAAACCAGCATACCTTAGGAGGTGAGACCTGAACTGTTGCTCTGATAACCAGCTCATTCACCATGTTGCTTGCTCTTTCTTTACCTCCCTCTTCTTTCAGGAGTTCAAAATCAGCAGCGTGTGTCTAGGCAGAGGGAGATTTCATAAAGAAAAAAGAAAGACCTTAAAGAATAGTTCATTCCTGGGTGAGGTGTGTCCTATCTTACACAGGTCTAGCTGAATAGTTAGGTGGCTGAAAGATATTGTTAGGAATAATTGCTGGTGATGAGCAATTGCAGACTATCATTTAAACTGTACCTGTGTATGGAAGAAATAGTGGCTACAAAAAATACGGAAAACAGTTCTTCATAGATGTTTTCATGAAGGCACTCAGCACTACAGTACAATACGTGCTATGTAATGAAAATACTAAGAAAAATTGTATTTTGCAATAAAAAATTAGTCTTTTTAAAACCTGCAATATATTCTGCTGTGCTGCAACAACTATTTGCAATAAGCATTGCACAGACTCCATGAGCAACATTTACGTGCTAATATCAGTGCAGCTTGGGCTTCAATCACTCTATTTCAGCTTAGATTGAAAAGATTATTTTTTCATCAGAATCGCAAGCAGACAAACTCATAAGAATATTAAAGAATATTCACAAGTGCCAAGAGAAAAAAAAAAGATAAATGCATACGAAAGGGTATTTTGGAGTTACTTGGTGAAAGCAGTGTCTGAATTTCCATGGATGAGTGCATGCATCTTCTGGATGTGCAAATTGTGTCTGTTATTCTTGAAAGTTCTCCTATTTCAGATACTTATATCTGCTAAAAAATTAATTTATCCATAAAGATTACTGTTCATTTGAAATTTCACAGGCAAGCAGCTATCTCAGGAAAGATCCATTCTTTTTTAATCCAGCTGCGTTTTGTAGTGCTACTGTTCTGTGTGGGGTTAGCTATCCTCGTTTTACGTAGCACATTCAAAGAAGCTGTATATTAACAAACACCACCATAAGAATCTCAATGACTTGATGTTTCTCAGTGCTGTACTTAAATTTAGTCACTGGACTCTTCATGTCAGGTATTATTCCTTCAAATTTGATGTGAGAGAGAAACCTTGCTAACTTTTGTAAAGAACTGTAGACCCAAGCAGTGATAATGTGCAACACTGGAGTCAAGTCTGAGAGTGGATTTGAAAAAAATGTGGGTGTCTGTGCACAGCACCATTTTACTGCACAGTGATATTTTCATAAGATGTTCTGAATCATTTAGTGCTAGTACAGAGAATGTCTGTGCACAGCACCATTTTACTGCACAGTGATATTTTCATAAGATGTTCTGAATCATTTAGTGCATTGCCTGTAAATCGGCATCCTCCTGGGCAGGGTGGACTAACCCAGTGCGTTTTTTCCTGACGAGGATGAGGGGGAGCTCACATGAACCTTCCTTCTACATATGCTGTGGAGCGCAGGGAGCGATCTGCACTTTGGGGCAGGGACAGGCAGCCAAGGCAGTGCCATTTTCAAGTAGAACAGCGGTTTGCAAGATGAACATCTGTTCTTTGTGTGGGTGTGTGGGGGTGACTGCAACAAGTAATATAAAGGATACAAAACCTGAGGCAGTGGGCTGGCTAGGGGGTATGCAATGCGATGGGTTTGATTCTGTCCATCGAATCTTCAGGCCTTGGGCATTATGATATTGGGTGTTGTAGAAAACGCAATTTAAAATTTTCATTGCTACCTTCCTTTTCTGAGCCCTTCCTAACAAACCAGCACCACTGCCTATTTGCCCAGGATGGATGGAGGCTGAAGACGGCTGAAGGAGGCTGACCTGTCTGGGTCACAGTTTCTTCATTGTCCTCTGAAGGACAGCACTGAGTTTGTCCATCACCGCTCGCTCCTGTGTGAGCTTTTCTGCACTCTGTACCTGACCTACGGAGACAAAGAAACAGCTGCTGGATCAACAGCTCAGGGCTAATAATAGCCGCCCAACCTTGAGAGGCTGTGGTACACGCTTACCCTGTATCCCGCTGCCCTCCCCCCGTGCTTCGTTTTGCATCCTGCCCGAGGAGCCTGGAAAAGCAAAAATCAACAGGCCCTGGGCCCTGACAGCCAGATAATCCGGGAGCTGCGGAGGTTACTTTGCAATGGGAGGCCCTGAGGCCTGCTCCAGCTGGAGCAGCTACCGGGCCCTGAAACAAAAGCTGAACGCTATGGCAGTACATGGTGGGGACGGGGAGGTTGCCTGCAACCTGCCAGCTGTCTGAGGAGTGGGCTCAAGTATGAACTTCCTCGGAGTGCTAAAGATAAAGTAAGAATGGCATCTGCTTCTGCCTGGCTCATGCACTATGTTTTCCCCATCTTTTTTCTCCAAATAATCGAGCAATGCTGTACCTGCGGGCTGAAACAGGGTGCTGAGCACACGGTGTGCGAGAGAAGGCAGGCCTGCTGCTCTGGCACCATGCATGAACGCTGCCGGGCTCCCTGTCCTGCCCACAGCCCTGGGCAGGAGCTGCAGCCACCGCTTTTGCAGCCACCAGCAGTGGTACCCGCTCTTTCATCCATCCTCCTGGGATTTATGCGATAGCCCTTTTACATCTCTGCCATGCAGTCAGCCAGCCTTAAAAGAGAGAAAAGAAATCCAACTAGTGGGGGTCACTGCTTTTTGTTCTGTTTGTGCAGCCTGAGGACTTCCCACACACAGTAATCTCCCCAGCTGGCAAAAAAAATCGTGGACTGTACAATATTAATGTGTGAAAACTAGAAGCAGACACATCTTAACGAAGACTTTCCTCAGTGTCCACAGATGAGAACAGGGAAGACCAAACCTCATGAGCTGCTCTGAACTTTAACTCAGCAAGCGTTTAAGCATGTGCCTAACTTTAACTGTTCAGATAATCCCGTGCTTAAACTTGCTGCTTGTGTTGTCTGACTGTGGTCAAAAGGTCCTTGGGACTCTCAATGAATGAGGACTGGGGGTATTCAGGGAGCTGAAAATAATAGGTTGGATCCTGCTTACCTAGCTCAGTCGTGTCGTTCCATTCACGGTTTGACTGCTTATATAAATAAAATGAATAGGATCTGACCCAGGCTTTGCACCTAGTTGGAAATAATCCCTCTTCTGGGTTTTGAGAGCAGTTTCTCAGACAGCTTTTATTTGTTTGGCCTCTAAACAGACGGATTGCCTTCAAACCCTATCAAATTCTGATTAAATTGTTGTGTGGGAGTCAACAGGTACATATTAAATAGGCTGTGAGATTACTGAATGGCAGCACCACATCTAATTAGAGAAAGAGAAATGAGACTGGAGGAACGAGAGGCAGAGCTGCGACAGGAGCTCAAATGGAGCCAGGGGAGTGAGTGCCTAATGCAGTCTGCAGACCTTTGACCAGAGGCTTCAACGTCTCCTCTGAGGATTGATCAAGCTGCATCTTTTATTTTCTTCTGCCTGTTTCTCATGCAAATTGAGCATGTCATAGGAGCGAGCAAGTGGTGGGTCCTTAACATGGCCCAGGCAGAAATAAGGAAAAAAAATTTCCCTTAAGTAAATGCAACAGCTGTAAGAGAATTTCGAGCTGGAGGATAAGGAAGTTCTGAAATCTTATAATAGGAAGGAAAGCCTTTATTTTACTTGCTGCTGATGGTTGTGCTTCCTGTTGTGACCCCTCTGCAGTGTTTCAAAACAGCTTGGGGACTGCTAAGTCTAACGGTGTAATGAGGAACAAAGATTCCTAGTTCCTCCATACTATGTACCAGAATTAAAGGTCTCTCTTTTGTCTGGTGATGACAGAAACTGCAAAAGGAACTGAACAGAAAAAAAGATGGGGAGCAAAATTCCCCACTGGCTGAAGAAAATCACCATCCCTGTATTCCCAGAGCTAGGTCTCATGTACCCCAGTGTATGTCCCGAGTAAAGTTCATGTGGTTTCTGGGTGGAAATGGCCATGCTAGTTTTCAGAGGGTTTTGTTGAAAGTTGCCTGCACTGCCAGGCTCTGCGGTGTGCTGACTGTCAGAGCAGAAAAGGAAGGCCAGGCTATGAGGCTGCCGATGGGAAGGTACCTCTGACTGTCCCTGGGACTGGTGTCGTCTCGTACCAGCTCCTCATGGGCTGCTCTGCCAGAGCAAAACACGTAGGCTCCAATATGCTGTAGCCCTGTCTCCTACTGCTCAAATGAGCTATGGCTGACCTTGACTGTACCCTTGAGCTGTACCCCACCCCAGCGGAGGTGGGGGAGGGATGGAAAGGAATAAGAATTTTTTTTGATAAAGAACCTCTCTGCTGATATACACCACGCCTATGTGCGTGCACACACGCACAGGCAGTAGCCCAAACTCAGAATATTGGTTCAATAACTTTTGGACCCTTTGATTCAGCTTCCCAAACATATATGGATATCTAATTCTCTGCCTAGGCTTTTGTACAAACTGAGCAGGAGAAAGGGACTGCAGCCTAAAGCGCTACCAAAGCCATTCTGCAGACCTGCAGCTCTGCAAGAGGCATGTGGGCAGGCACATAGTATTTGCACATCGATAAGGCATAATAGCTTTCGGAGCGGTGAGTGCAGTTTAAGCTCACAGCATTTGTAAAGTAAATCTAGTTAGGCTTTGTTCGCTAGCAATACACCCACACAACAAATACTACGGTAAGTGGCAATAAGATAAAATCTGGAAATGCAGCCATGGAGAAAAATAAAATATCTGTGGGGACAGGGAGCACATAAGTCATACAAGTAGTTTTGAATCATCAGCTTGGTGGAGAGACATCTTGGATGGCTGTACTTTATCCTACAGTACTAGTGAGGCAAACAGTTTATATAGCAGATTGGTTAGCCAGTGTCCTCTAAAGGGATAATAGGAGATGCCCAAAGAAATTAAGATTTTGGCAGAATAAAAGATTTTTAGAGCACAGCTCGTGGTGTTAACTCCATTGAAAAGTTGTTACTTCAGCAAAGCAATGCTGTTTGCCTTATGAAGCGAAATTCCTAAGCAGAACAGAACGAACTTTTGCTTTCACAACACAATAATTTCACATGTCATATGCCATGGTCTCCAACACTTATCAGATCTTTGCCCTTACCTTCTCTCCTTTTACTTCTCACCTTTCCTCTTTTTTTTTTCTTTTTTTTTTTGGTATTAGGAAATGTGAATTGCATTCCATCACTGAAACAAAATCATTCTTAGATGAGATTTTCTCCTCTGTATCTAACAGACCTTTCGTCATCAAAATTATAGTAAATTTGGTCTTCTTCGGTAACTGTTCAATTTGCAAGGAAACTGCATTTCTCCACAGACTACCAATCTCATTTCATCAGAAGAAATCCTGACCTTCTCCAGCTTAAGTGCTGTGAAAAGTCACAGAATCACAGAATCGTAGAGGTTGGAAGGGACCTCGAAAGATCATCTAGTCCAACTCCCCCCGCCAAGGCAGGGCCACCTAGAGCACATCACTCAGGAATGTGTCCAGTCGGGTTTTGAATGTCTCCAGAGAAGGAGACTCCACAACCTCTCTGGGCAGCCTGTGCCAGTGCTCTGTCACCCTCACAGTGAAAAAGTTTTTCCTTATATTAACCTGGAACCTCCTATGCTCCAGCTTGCACCCGTTGCCCCTTGTCCTATCGCTTAAGTCATTATCAAACTGCCTGGAAGATGGAAACCATCTACTGAGCAGGTTATTAACAACATGTGTTATACAGGCTTCCCAGGGATACTCCACCCATCTACCTTTTCCTGACCTGGATGGACAAGTTGTCATCATCAAGACTTCCAGCAAAACTGCCAGAGGCTTGGGTGGTTGTGGGTTTTGGCACAGTAAGAGATCTTTCCATCCTGTGACTGAAGTAGTATTTTACCCCTTCTTGGAGACTCTGGATGGATCAGAGTTAGTGAGAAGGGCAGAGCGCTACAGCACAGTGGGCAGACGTGTCTCGTGAGTAAGCTGAGATGGAGAAGACCCTGCCTTCTCCTGCTGCAGTGCAGCCAGCTTAATGTCAGCACTGAGTTCCCTTGAGTGTTTAGGGCAGCATGAGTAATGCTTACAGTGCAGATGTAGATAACCGTGCTTCAGTGGTATCTACCGCCTTTTAAAGCCACAGTACATGAGGAGAAAAAACAATGAGATTATAAAGTCTACCGCTTTGCGTGGACAAAGCAGAACACCCAAATTAGGCTTTTGATCTCATCCGTACCTTCCATGCAAACTTACTAGATGAATTAGAAATTTTAAATGAAAAATTCTAAACCTGAGTGAGAAACCGAGTTGGAAACTCACTTTCATGTCAGGTGACGATTTGAAAGCAGACGAGCACGGTCACTTGATCACTTGAGAGCAAAGCCAGAAGTAGGTTTTTGCCTCATCAGGCCAAAAATGACCTCAGAAATCTCCTTTTCTAGCAAAATTCTAGGCATGATAATTGCATCTATTTTAAATATGAAAGGGGGACTTTAATGGAGGAATTTTAAGGCTGAGAACCAGGGCCTTACTGGAAAAGTATAACTACATTGTAGGGTTAATCTCCCATTCACCTGATTTAGCCCTTGTATCTTCCCAGTAGTGCAAAGAGTAGAGAAAGAGAAATTTAAACAAGATGAAAATTCAGAGAGCTAAGTTTGGAAATGGCATAAGAATACGAAGAAGAAAATTATTAGAGACTTTCTGTGATGAGGAAAAAAAAGCTATGTGGAGCTAGAAAGGGAGGACAGAGACAGTGGGATGTGAAACTTGTCCTACTATACCTATGTGGTCTTGGAGAGCAAAATACTTTCAGGGAAGAAAGGTGATTATTTCCGGGTTTATCTCAGCCTGCTTTTGAAATTCAGTATGAGTTATTTCTACAGCAATTCAGTTCCTGGCATAGGCTGAAGAAAGTTAAAAATTAATGACTTATGGGAAGTGTGCTGCTTATGGCAGAGAGCGGAGCCAAGGTCAGTACTGCTGCTGTACCAGAAGGACCAAGCATCACCACCTGGATTTGTCCCAGCACTAGCTCACAGCAGCAGGAGGGTCTGGGCAGCCCTACATCCTTGACTCACAGGGGATCCCTACAAACCTTACCCCCCTGGGAAGCCCTACAAACCTTGCCCTGCACAGGCAGATATGTTCCACCTCCAACGGGAGTTGCGCTCTGAGTGAAAGGGACATTGTCCAGCTGAATTGTGGTGCTTTGATTTAATGCTTCTCTTGCAACTTTTGCCGTCAGGGCTTCTGTGATGGCTTAGCTGTGATTGAAGCTGTGTGAGGTGATATGCACGGGTGAATGAGAGAGCAGGCAACATCTGTGTTTCCCCAAAGTGAATGTTACCGTAAACGGCATCTTAAATTGGTATGGGCTTGTCAAAAGCTTGCTTAGGTGCTACTATCCCACACTGCAGTCTGCAGTCAGCCCACCATTTAATGCTGAATCGGTCCATAAAATGCTTCCAAATGCTTCCCAGCTGGGCAGTGTGTAAGAGATAATGTCCCCAGAACAGATATATCAACAGGCCTGTACAGCTTCTTGATGGGCTGGGACTGCTCTGCAGTTTTCTGCTAGCTCAGGTGGTTTTCTTAAAGGGATTACATTCAATGCCTGCAACAGAGGATCAGTCAGTGCCTTTTATAATATGTATAGAAAAGTCTCGGTCAAAACTACTGAAGCTGAAAACCCATTTGTCAAAGTAGCTTTGAAATGTTACAGGCTTGCCATTCTCTTTTCCAGGTACTTAAAAATGGCTATGATACAATTCTAATTTTCAGAAAACTTGAGAATGGAAGGGTTTGGATATACATATATTAAAAAAAAAAAAAAAAAGAAGCGAGAAATAATGAAATGAATGTTTCCTGGCAAAGACCCACAGAAGGACATAGCTGCCAAAAGAAGAAGCTGCCTTTGATTAACCTTTGCATTCAGTAAGCACTCGTGACTCTTAATTTGTGTCTCATTGCAGCAAATGCATAAAAAAGCCCTGATTAATGTGATTGCTTTAAAATAATTTATCTTTGTAACAGCCTCCAAATATAAATCTACATATTCAGGGCATCTGAGTGCCAGATATCCTCCTGCCCTTCCCGTAAGTGCCTTGTGGAGGCTGTCCTCTTGAGAACGGGGAGCAGCGTGTGCTGGGCTGGAGATGGGGCAGCAGTGCCTCTCCTCCCTCCGCCAGCTTTGCTTCGGCAGCCCTATTTCTGACGTGCCCAGCCACGGTAGCGAATGAGCGTGTACGAGGATGGGAGTGTGAGAGCTGTGTGACGGGAGGTGATTTACGATGCCTGGCTGTCAATGTGATTCACTGAGTCTCTCGGAATAGGGCAGAGCGCTAAGAAAGCCGGGCAGTGCCAGGGAGAGGAGAGGAAGAGGAGAGGAAGAGGAGAGGAGAGGCGAGGAGAGGCGAGGAGAGGCGNATGCCTGCCCCACTCTGGGGGATGGTTCTGTCTGGTCATGCCCCCATCCATCTTCCTGCACGGACTGCGAAGCACCAGACTTAAACGATGGCTGCAAGTGCCATATGGGCTTTTGTAGTTTCTTTCCTTCTCCCCTTACTGATGTCTTTCCTGCAGCTGATTTCCATTTCTTGAGGTTTTGCTTTCCTTTTCTCATTTTCCATCTTTTTTCTTCCCTCTCCATCACCCCATCTCCATTGTCTATCCCAAATCATTAATCTCTTGCTACCATGCTGCCTCTGCCAGGTGCCAGTGGTGCTGGAGCAAGTCTGGCAGCGGGAGCAGGAATGGGCAGGGTGCCCTGCCTGCAGCAAGCCCTGGCCCAGCATGGGGCAGCAACAGCCTCAGTGATGCATCCATGCAAGTCTAATCGCATACCCAGGGTGAGCCCTGTACAGATTTAGCATTTGAAGGTAGCTTTCTAGTCTCAGCTAGGCATCTCAACAACTTCTCTCGTCAATGTGGAGCATCTAAGGGAGGTGTCTAAGGCAGGAGGAGTGACTCTTCCTCTGGAGTTGCCCATATTTCCAATATCATGTGACCTTAGACAATCAACTTTGAGTAGATATCCAACTTTTAGATGATTAGAGCTGCATAATAGAAATCTCTCTCTAGGGCATAGAAATTAATGGAGGATAAATAATTCAGATAGGTGGATCATAAATAATTTACCCTCTGAGAACTCAAGTTCTATCAGCTCTTTCCACTAAAAGTCTTGGAGCATTTTATTAATTTTGCACAATAACCACATATTATTGTACCCTTCCCCTATAGGTGTCTGAATAAAGTACAATCACTTCCTGATATTATCATCTAATGGAGCTATTCCTGTGCTAAGTAGGTAGAGGTTTGTATCTTGGAGCTAGAGGCTTTGTAGACAAGGCCCACTGACAGTTCTTTGTATGTGTCATTGCACGAACCCCTTGAACGGAGTTTCTCAACATCTGATGAATTCATAGCATACCTGTCCCACAGCTCAGCAACCGGGAATGTAGGGGGGTTAAGTGATTTACCAAGTCACTGCAGAGCTGAGTGGTGACTGGAGCTCAGACTCTGGCTAGAGTGGGGTTTTTTTTTGGAGCACAAGTGGCACTGCCTTCCAGGAGCCTAACTGCAATTCAGTATTTATCATCTTTCAGAAAGAGCTGTGGCTGTGTCTGGCTCCTGCAATGAAAACCTGGCTATTTTCAGAAATACTATAACTAGCTGTATTAAGCCAAGGAGGAACTGGAAAAAATTGTCTGGCTGGCTGCTAACAGATAGAACGGAGAATTTGTATTCCAATCTGTGAATCTTGATCAGGCTCAGATAGCAACCTGATCAACCAGGTTAGCAGCAAGGAACTTCTAGGCATGCTCAGAGACACATCCCTAGGGGTGGAGGAATTTGAAACAGTAAGTATTAGGAAAAAAATATCCCTTAGAGTCACAGCCAGTGGCGTTTTTTGCAGTGTAATTTTGGATGTAGGTACCTACATCCTCCCTAAACCCTAGATGTATTTCTTCAGAATTGGTCACTGGCTAGTAAAGTATTTTGTCCTGACAGTTGTGTTAAAAACTGTATTAAATATGCATCAGATTTGGGATCTGAAACTCACTTGCATGGGCTTCTCCTCTCAGCTCCGAGTGACTGAACTGAGATGCACCATCTTTCTAACCACAGCATTTCCCAGCAAGATGAAATAATCATGACATCAAGCCAGAACTGAGGCAGAATGAGATTAGGGCCTCATGTCCTACTTTTACCTGCCATGCAGCATCCTTTCCCTTCACAGCCCCTCTTCTGCTGGTGCATAGGAGGCTCTTTTTCTCTAGTATCTGTTGTCACAGACATGGGGCAACTTTTGATTCAGGCCCAAAGCTACAGTGAAGAGCCAATCTTAGCGCTGGTGTGCATCATATAGCCAACCTGCATTATTTGTCAGCAGTGCGTTCCTGGAAAGTGCAACCATTAGTGGTACAATGGATAGAAAAATCGTGTTTATTGTAAGATTTAGTGCAACAGAGGGGGATGCGTGCAGGGACTAAGAAAAACACCCAGTATAAATGCACAGGACAAGATATACAGTGTTGAGGATGGAAAGGCAGGAACAGGATCATTAACAGTTGGAGATTCTGTTTTTTCACACAGATCACCAATATAAAAGACCTCAGTTGCTTCATCTCTAAGACTAAAGCACCAGTACAAGTCTTTTAGTGTGAGCTCTGTTGAGATCCTTTTTTGAGTAATTACATTTTTATTGCATCATCATGCCTGAGATGCATTAAGGTATATCGGAGGTGCAGGATGACAGCATGGTGTGATGACAATGGGCAGCACAGCAGGCCATTAAGTGACTGCTGATGGACCTCCAAAACAGGGGATAGAGAAGTGACAGAGAAATGGGCATTACTGTCCTGGGGTTAAATGAAATCCGAGAGAGAGGATGTTCTGATGAGTATGACAACTCAGTGAAATAAAAACCAAAGAAAGGTTTGTTGCCTCTAATTTTAACCAAACTAGTTCTTTCTTCCTTGCTTTCAGAGCACAGTACCCAGCAAATTTAGAATCATAGAATCACAGGATCTTTAAGATTTGAAAAGACCTCTAAGATCATCATGTCCAACTGTCAACCTAACACCACCATGTCTACTTAACCATGTCCCAAAGTGCCACGTCTGCATGCTTTTTTGAACACCTCCAGGGACGGTGACTCCACCGCCTCCCCAGGGAGCCTGTTCCAATGTCTGACCACTCTTTCAGTGCAGAAATTTTTCCTAATATCCAACCTAAACCTCCCCTGGAGCAATTTGAGGTGGTTTCCTCTTGTCCTATCACTTGTTGCTTGGGAGAAGAGACCAGCACCAACCTTACCACAACCTCCTTTCAGGTAGTTGTAGAGAGCAATCAGGTCCCCCCTCAGCCTCCTCTTCTCCAGACTAAACAGCCCCAGTTCCCTCAGCCGCTCCTCATCAGACTTGTGCTCCAGACCCTTCACCAGCTTCGTTGCCGTATTTAATTCTGTGGTTACAGGCATACAGTAAGCAGGCTCTGCAGTTGGTTTCAGTAGAGCCCATCAGAAGTCAGATCTCCACAAGGTGTATCTGTGTGTGTGTGTTTGTATTCCACAAGCAAGGAAAGATCCCCATTAATTGTTGCGGGAAGCCTTGTGGGCAGGGATCTGCAGGCAATGGGAAGATCAGCTCACAGGCAGCTCCTCACTTTGACAATAGAGTTCAGCCTGGAACAACTTCTTGAGCATAATCTGTTTAAAAAGACAAAAGACAAATGCCTCATATATGTATTTATGTTTCAATTTTGTATTTAAACTATGCTTCCAAGTGAAATGTGCCATCGAGGAATCTCTCTAGTGATGTCAGACACTCACGTGCCTCACTTCTGCAGAGGTGGTGAAAATGGAGCAGAGAAAGCCAAAGCAATCAGGAGCTTTCCCCCTGGCACCGCTGCAGTCGCCGCGCACACATTACCCGGTTGCCTGCTCTCCCCAAAGCGCTGCTTCGTGGCACTCTTCACGCGAGCAGTGAATTTCCATAAGTGCGCGGTGACCTACATTCAAGCAGAAGCCTCCCTGCCTGCTTTCGGAGTGCGCCCTGGCTGCCTTCCAGCTCAAGCCTGAGATGCTCAGCATTTCATTTCCTGGCTCATCCCCGTCAGGTTCACCAGGGACCAGCTTCGCTGCAGAGCATCTGCATGGAAAGGCTGCTGCAAAACGAAGGGGTGGAATGAATTTTTGTGGTAGGCTTAGGCACGAGTCTGACATGAGTTATGCAAACATAGACTACGATGAACACAAATGAATAGGTAGTAAAGAAAGCAGCAGCCTGGTTAAAATCTGGGCTTGGAAGAATCAAGACTGTGATTCAGATCTAACATGTTTTTTTCAAACTTTGGCAAACTCTTGCCATTAAATGAGCTATTGAGTTACAAGTTTAATGTTTAATGTTTGCCATTGATTTTCATCCTGCTCTGCACCTTCACTGACAAATGAAGCTACCAAGCTATGAAACGATGTAAGGGTACTGAACAGCCAAGCAAAAGTGCCATCGCAAAACCTTTTGTGAGGACAAAATGAGAGTGTTGCAAGCTGACTGCACAATTATTAATGTCTTACTTCAGTTCTACACCACCAGCAGCCTGACTGTGAACTTCCTATTTCTGGTTTGCGTTTTGTTCTGTCAGTGAAGCAGTTGTTCAGAGGGCTGCAGAGAGTCGTGGTAGGAGCATATGAATCACCAACATCTTTCAAAAGAAAGCTCTGCTCTAAGTGCAACTGTCCTGCTGGGGTTGTGGCATGGAGACCAGGCAGAGCAAAACCAAAGCAGAAATTAAAGAGCTGAGCCAAATCTGCTCAGAGATAACCATTTCTGGAGAACTTCAGACCAGCTGTACCTTCAGATTCACCCAGCACAACTTGACAAATACTTCAGAATAGGCAGCACTGGCCTCACTAACAACTTCCACAGCTATGAGAATAACTGAATATTAGGACATGTTGCCTGGGGTGCAGAAGAGAGTTCACCCTTCCAAATCACCTCTGCCTAATATGAAAATGTGCACGGCCCAGGGGAGCACATTCCTGCCCTCTCTGCCCTGCCGCACTACGTAACCACACAGAGCAAAAGGGGAACAAAATAAAAAGAGCAAGTCACACCATCTCAAAAAAATCCCACGAAGTGTACAGCCTAAGGACTGAAAATTCTGAAAATGTGGCAAACCGAGGGAAAATTTTCTTGACTAATAAACAAATAGGGGAGATATAGGAATGAATTGTAGAGTTTTGGTAGGACTTGTTCAGACTTCACATCAACTGCAACTTTTTTCAGGGATCCAACTTTCTTCTTTGCACAGACACCAGAAATGCTGATGCAGCAGAATGAAAATAACAAATGATCATGACTTCACAAGGATCCTCTTTCCCAGCAAGGTGGCTCCTTACTGGGAGGCTACTTACCCTGGGGAAGTGTTAGCCTTTGTTTGTTTCAGTGGGTTTTTTTAGCTTCAGCCAACTGGGGCAACCATATGTGAAGCTCCTTCAGCATAAAAATGGACCAGGAGTGATACGAATAACAGCAGCAATAGGAAGCTTTGAGATTTTGCATGTTTTGACTCCTAGCTGTTTCGCAGGAGGGATGTCCCACCTTATTTTTCAGTAACCTTCCTTTCCAGAGGGCCTCATTTAGTACTGCTCTGCCTGACCGAGGACTGTTGTGGTGGCCGATGGGTGCAGCGATGTCCCCAAGCAGCAGTCGGAAGAGATACTGCTCCTCTGAGTTGTGCCGGGGCATCACACAGGGCCTGAGTGTGGCACAGCAGAGCAGCGCTGACCCGCCACAGCTGGGCTGGTGCTGGGTGTCCCTCTGAACCCCCTCTTTCACTTCCATTTCTGCTTTCATGGCTCTAGTGCACCATTGTGTTTTAGTTATTTCTCTGTCTTGCTGTCTGCTTCTCCTTTTCTTTCCTCTCCCTCATCTCTTTCCTGCACTTGTTTTCTCTTCTCCTTCTTGCTCAGTGTGTGCTTCCCCTCTGCTCTTCTTCAAATATTGCTGCTACCACCCCCACTACCAGCACTCAGGGATCCTCACCCTTCTTGAACACTGAGCAATGCTATGAGTTCAACCACCGCAACAAGCCTGCTGGTTGAACTTAATCCCTAAACTTTTTTCGAAAAGGCTGTTTGGGGCATGAAGACCTGAGGCTTGCCAGCTGTGCTTTACCTGGAGAAGGGTAGCAGCCAAACCCACACCACGCTAACACCAGCTGCTAGGTCCAAAGCTAACACTGTGCTAAACCAGGATTTTAGTCTGCAAAAACAAACACAACTGCAGAACTGCATTGTCCAGCAAAGAATTCGGTGTTCTCGTTTTTCATGAAAAAGCATGGGAAACTGAAGAACAACACTCTGCCACCAGGCACAGCATGAAGCAAGATAAAGACAAATTAATAGCACTGGGCTGCTTTCTTTACATAATTGCCTGGGGAAACCACCTAAAGCAAATTTGGATGTGAAAAAATGTTGTTTGGAGGGATAAAAATATGAAGCAGTTTTTAGTTTAAAAAGATGCCAGTACTCTGAAACTTGACTATTTAATCAGTGCTTAAAAGTGAGTCTGCTGAGGTTCCATCTCTCCTCTTGATAAAGTGAGAGTAAAAGCTTTTCTGAAAGAAAAAGCCACGCACTTGTGTCCCCTCTCATGATTCAAAAACAAGGAAATGCTTCTCCCCCTAAAGCAGAAGCGCATCTTCCACCTATTGCTGTAAACGGAGAGGTCACATGTTGGTACCAGCAACCCATGCCTTGATGTCATTAAACCTTCAATTTCCTTCCTATCCAGCCTGCTGAAAAACTCTCCAGGATAATTGAGATGACTGAAACACAACTCTAACACTAGCATCCCTTCATCACGCTTGTATAAATTAAAAAGAAACACACTAAACTGAAAGCATTCATTAATTAACATTAATAAATATAGACTGCATCAGGACATCAAAAGAAAACTCATCTGGGAAAATTCCTGACGTTAACTGTTCCTTTCATCTATTTTGGCTTCTTAAATGGAAAAAGACAAAAATCTAGTCACTATCTTAATTTCTTTTAGATTGTGGTTATTTTTGATCAAAACCAAAAGTCTGCTCAGAGCGCTGAGGGGCGATGAGACAGAACAGTTCTTCTCAGACCAGTGAGGAGTGTGGAACAGATTTGAGATGGACCAGGGAAAATCCGTCTTACCTTTGTTTCCATTCTTCCTCCCCCTGTCTTCAGCATCCCTTTCCTCTTTGGTGGCAGAAAGAGAGCGTGAGGAAAGCTTAGGCTTTGTGTGGCACCTTCCCTGTGTGACGGCATGGCAACCTGAGGTTGGGGTCACAAGAGCTGCATCAGCTCCTCAGTGCAGAAGCACCCCATGGGACTGTGCCCAGGGGAGGAGGGAGCTGGTGGGGTTGGACGGGAGTGCAGAGGGCTCCTGCCAGCAGCAGGGATGCATGGCACAGGGGGCCAGGGCACCAAGTGGAGCTGGAATTAAGCTCACTTCACCAAAGCTGGTGATAGAAGGAGTTTAAAATGCTTTTCTTTAATACAGGCTTGATTGTTACATGGGTACACTGTGAATTTGTATCCCAATAGTTAATCGGTTTAAATGGATTGTACAATCTGAAGGAAACAAAGAGGCAGGCGTGGGCAAGACTGCAGGGTGCAAATCCATGTTACAGCCAGCCAGTGCTGAAAGGGGGATTCACTCTTCCTCCTTCTCACCCCTCCTTTCTGCCAGCGCTCTGACTGCAGGGTGCTAAGCTGACCCCTTCTTTTGGTACAGTATTTTACTTGTTTTGTTCCATGGGGAGGCAAGGCACCTGGAGGATGCAGAGAGAATGCAGTTCTCAGCAGTGGCGTGTGTGGACCAGGTCAGCGGGGGTGCAAAAACTCTACCCCGTCACAAATGGCAATCTCGTCATGAACAGGTTCTCCTTCTGGGTCCACAGAGAGTGTGGTACAGGCAGAATTAGAATCATAGAATCGTTAGGTTTGGAAGGGACCACAAGTATCATCTAGTTCCAACCCCCTGCCATGGGCAGGGACACCCTCCACCAGACCAGGTTGCCCAAAGCCCCATCCAACCTGGCCTTGAACACTACCAGGGATGGGGCCTCCACAGATTCTCTGAGAAACCTGTTCCAGTGGCTCACCACCCTCACAGGGAAGAATTTCTTCCTAATATCTGATCCAAATCTCCCCCTCCTTTAATTTAAACCCATTCCCTCTTGTCCTACCACTCCCTGCCCTCTCCGTCTTTCCTGTAGGTCCCCTTTAGGTATTGGTAGGTGGCAATTTAGGTCTCCCCGGAGTCTTCTCTTCTCCAGGCTGAACAACCCCAACTCCCTCAGCCTGTCCTCATAGGAGAGGTGCTCCAGCCTTCTGATCAACTTTGTGTCCCTCCTCTGGACTTGCTCCAGCAGCTCCACGTCTTTCCTGTACTGGGGACCCCAGAGCTGGACGCTGGTTGGGGTCTCACCAGAGCGGAGCAGAGGGACAGAATCACCTCCCTTGACCTGCCACACCATTTGTGATGCAGCCTAAGACACATTTGGCTTTCTGGGCTGCCAGCGCACACTAGTAAGTAAGTGTTATTGGTAAGTGTTATTTAGTTTCAGGTGTCCTCATAAAGTCGGTAACTACTCAGTTTGCTTAAAGACCTTCCAGTGTGGTTTAGGCTTCTTCAACCCCCCAAATAAACAGTATCTTTTCTACCTCCTTCTTGCCTATTCCCTTTAAGTAACTCACTACCCTGGCTTAAGTGCTGTGATAGTGATTTAATTGCTTACACACTATGTGTTAATGCTGCTTAAAAAAAATCACATTCTTCTTGGGTTTCCCGGAGTGAAGTCTGTGCAGCCCTCAGAAAAAGAAAGGGAAGGTTGTTTCTTTCTTTATGAAAGGCATAATGTATTAGGAGCAGGACAATTCTCAGGGACTCCGGTGGTCAAGGACATGTGAGAACAGCAGTACAGGGGATTGCCACTGATGCCATTTGCTTGGATCCTGCTTCTCAGGCGGAATTGCAATTTTGCATGTGCCTGACTGATGCGTGTGCAACAACTGATGTGCAAACCCAGGATTTGTGCATGCACATCCCTTCTGCATGAAGAAATGGAAAACTTTACTGGGACCTAAGATTCATAGCACATGCAAAGCTCAAACTCTACACCAGCTACAATAAAGCGAGCTTTACATATGACTTTCCTGAGTGCTTTTTCAGGCTAGAGAGAATAATATTGTCAAGAGTGGTTTGGAAGATTTCAGAGCAAGAATTTCAGTGCCCAAGGATTTCAGAATCACTATTGTACACAGAAAGCCTGACAAGTGTGTGTGGGTGGGAAGGAATTCAGCCTGTTCCTTATGCAAAATCACGATCAATAAGAGCAGAGTGATGGCTAGGGTGTGCGAAGGGGGTTACGTTGTGAAGAACTGGGATAAGTGAGACAGCAAAGCTTCAGTCAATATAAATCAGTTCAGATCTTAATCATCACTGTATGCTGCAAGGGCCGGGGTGGAAAGAGGCTGTTTAGCCCTTGTTGCTTCTCCCTCCCAAACTGTCACCAGCTGCCTCACCCGTCTGCTTTAGCGGCATAGCCCTTGCAGCCCCTTCTCCCCCCTCTCTTATCCGATTTTGCCATGGATTGCCTTTTTCATTGCACACCATTTTGTCTACACCTCACCACTTGCACCCTGGTGTGACTACACAAGCAAGTGCCACACATCTTTTCTACCAGAGCCCTATCTGGTCTATTCCAGCCCCTCCAGCCCCCCAGGCCTCCTCTCTGAGTGGGGGTACCTTCACTGCAGAGCCCGCTGCTCTCTGGTAACAAGCTACCGTGCAGCCTTTGAATGCATCCCTTAAAAGTGTCCTTTGCTGTGTTGCCTACAAAAACTTGAACTGCTGAAAGGAAATGATACCTTCGGCTTGCTGTGCTGATCAGTGTTGCTTCATTTGCTCTTTTATTTGATCATCCATGTCTACCTTCTGCACAGCTGCTACTTAATGGGACCAGGAAAAGCCTTTAGTAAGCTCTCTGGTTGGAGCGATGTGTAGCAGAAACCACAGATGAGGCTGCCAGGCACTGCATCCATTAAATTTGTAATAAGCAGAAATATAAAAACCAATGTCAAGCGACATTTCAGTTGGTCTGTCTTGATTCATCTTTTGCAATGAGCAGTGTCTTAGCTGTTCTGGCTCTTCACAGTTGTCTCGGTACATGGTAGCAGAGTGCTCAGGCCCCACATGCCCCAGTAAAAATGTGAAGTATGCAAGTACGCCCCATGTTACGGGTTAGCGTTTGTTCAGGAATCAGTGAGTACGCTCTTTAGATTTCTCTTGTGATAATCAAATAATGAGAGGTCACAGACTGGGAAGGCACTCAGGGAAAAGTTCAAACGACTGACCCGGCTTGCTGCTCATCTTTCCTTCCCTGTCCGTAGAACCGTTTTCTTCCCTTTCCCTCCAAAACACTTTCTGCTCTGTGTCACGGTTGCACCCGTCTTCCGGGGGTGTGATATGAACATGTTCAAAACCTCTTGGTGACAGTAAGTAGAAGCAAAGCTTGAGAGAGCGTGTCCCTCCCTGTGAGCCAGCTGGGCGTCACCACGCAGGTACCGTGGGTGTAAAGCCTGCTGCGTTTTCCATAGCGAGCTTCTGCTCCCCTGCTCGCAGAGGGTTTGCAAAACTCTCCTCTGCCGGAAGCAGCGTTGCGTTTGCTAATGAGAAATCCTCCTCTCCGCTTTTCTCATCTGTTATCAGCGATCTCTTGTATGTCCAAAGCAAAACAAACCCCCGTGAATAAAAAGCACTGAAAATGCTGCTTTTAGACCACAGGGTTTTTTTTTGCAGTCGCTGACTGTCAAGTTCACAGCCAGGACACAACCTGCATTTGTGGCCAGCCCTCGTCACTTCCTCAGCAGCTCCCCAGACACTTCTGGGCATGCTGGGGCGCGCAGGGGACCCGAGCGAGCCCATACCACGCAGGGCTCTGCGGAAGTGCTCAGGAAAGCACCAGGAGGAGCCTGGCGGGTTGACACCCACGTCCTCCTTTGCTGGAGACACCCTGGGGGACTTCTCCAGGGGTGCTAGTTAGTGAAGGACAGGGACCTGGGGGCCACAGACAGCTGGAGGGGAAGGAGGGGTTGAGCACTGGAGCCAGTGGAGGCAGCTGCCCCCAAGAGACAGCAATAGCGAAGCCGATGAGTGGAGCTTGCTGGAGGACGTGTTATCGGATGTTTCAGGAAATGGCTGTGATTTTAACAGCAGTTTTTACCAAGGTAGATCAGTTACTTCCAGCACAGCCCTGACTTCTGGCTCTGCAGCCAAATGTGCAGAGCAGACATGCCATAGACACAATGACACAAAGCAGACAATGTCATAAAGAAGGTGCCACCAGTGCTGGAATGGGAACCCAGGGCTCCTTGTCTTTAGGTGTGTTGGCCTCGATGTAACTCAGTCAGCGCATGTACCCTGCATGGAGTAGGTGCGTTTGGACCCTTCTACCCTACACGATGCTCCGATGAGGGGGACTGAGTGAGCGTCTGCGTGGTGCCCAGCTGCTGGCTGGGGTAAAACCACGACAGTGGGTCTCCCCAGTGAGCTCAGGCCTGCCACACTGCAGGGTGGTGCTGGATGGGCAGTGGTCTCGGCTGGTGACTCCTCTGGGGAGCAAGCAGCTGACACCACAAAGGACATACATGTCCAACCCTGTATGTGCTGTCAAGGATCCATTCAAGAACAAATCAAATGTACCTGAAAAAAATCACTGAATAACTCTGCTACACTCCTGTGTGGAGAGACTTTTTTGCTAAGTACTGCCAGGAGAGGCATTTACTTGTTGCTTGTACATCAGAAACATCATCTGTGCTGTGGTCTCTGCAAATTCATCCTCAGCACTTTCCTGCTGCTTTCCTCTCAGACAATATTTTCCCAGCGCAAGAGATCTCGCTTCATTGCCTCTATTCCACAGAAATAAAACATAAACAAAAGCATGACATAAACACGCGGGTCTCCTGTGTAAAGCTCTGTCAAGCAGCGCTCCTGCTCAGGGCTGGGTGAATCACCCTGAGCAGGGCTGCTTCTAGGCACGCGCTATATGTGCTTTAAAGCAAAATAGGAAATACCTGCGCTTCAGTCTTATAATTGTCGAGCTTGAATCTAAGCAAACGGTTTGTAGCCAGGGTCAGGTTCACAAGAAAAGGCGAGGTTGCCAGAAAATCATAATGATAAAGCTTCCTGTTTTTAAAGATGGATTTCAACAACAATTATTGCTGCCTCGGAGGAGGAAATGGATGCCTGCTAGCTGAAAAGTACCTTACTAGTTCTCCCTGCACTCGTGTGCCAAAAAGTCCCACAAACAAATGATTTGTGCTGGAAATGAGGGGAGGATTCCTTTTGAAGTTTTCAGCTACAGCAAAATTACTACATGCTTGCAAAATTAAGGCAGCTCTGGTTTTTGTTGTTACACAAATTTTAGGCTTTCTTCTTGGCAACGTGGGGTGCCCTTAAGAGCTAGAAGTGCTCAGTGTCTTATGACTTTATTTTCTTTATATATACAATGATTAAAACAAAAGACAGCTGTTAATTTCAGGAAAAAGCCTCCATGTAATAAATCTTTTGTGACACACCAGAATAACTCTCTTCAGGCAGACACAATTTAGTGTAAGAGTTGTCTGCATTTGGTACTACTTACCATAAGAACATAGTCGTTTATTTCTCAATATATGGGAAAGCAGGCTGCACATTACAGAGGTGCTACTTATGTGTCTTACGGACAGAAAGTGAGATCTCACTTTTTTTTTTTTGTCTTCTTAAATGACACTTCACCAACTGCACCACGTGCTTTTCTGTGTTCTGAAATAAGTACTCATCCATTGTTTTTCGCCAATGTCACCATGTGCTTTTGCGACACAGGTGACAGATATTGTGTTTGTTCCCATTTGCTGTGAATTGCCTTGAGTCAGTCAACCAGAAGAGTCTGAATCACATCTTTGCCTCCCAGGCTCACTTTTGCTGGCTTTCATTCACTCTGCCCTGGTTCTGACCAGAGCAGAATAAGTATTTGTGATTAATAAGAACAGTTTTAATGAAATCATCTTGTTTCAAAAGAAGTCATACGTGATGAGTTGTGGTCTTCAGTGGCCACCGTGGAAGTGTTTCTTAGCCCATGCTTCCCCATATGGAGAGCATCCCTTTTTCAGATCCTTGAGGCTCAGAGTGACTTGAAAACCTGAAGCACCATCAACACCATCAAGTGACTCCCAGCTGCGTGACAGCGCACACCCTCACAGGGCCATAGCACCACAGAAACTGATCCATAGGACAGGCTGATGTGCTGCCGCTGAATGACGTGGCATTTACTGGGACAAGCACATTGTGGCAGAAGTGCACAGAATTTCATTGTAGTGCTTTGACATCAGCTCTAAAATGCTTGAATGCAAAAGGGATCCTGCCTGGATGCATTAGCTCCCTGGCAAAGCAAGTTTGCTTTTGTCTTGAACCACTCCTGTGGAGAACAACGCAGCAGCACAGAATTCAGGTAGCTAGAAAACACTGAGTCAGCCTGCTCGGTTTAATCATTTCTCAGTCTCTGCGGGTAAACTCCATGAAAATCTCTGTGGATTTTAAGGGAGGTAAGATTTTATATGCCAGATGTTGTAGAAGATTTAGTGATCTTTCCTCTTGATTTCAACAGTGCTGTAGAAGGTGGTACGTACAGTTCTTTGTTGGGTCCCTCCTACACACCTCTGTTCTTGGAGGCTGAAGATAAATCTAGAGTCACCTCGAATCTCTTTTTTTCAGGGTATTTGTTGTACAAGTAAGTAGGTAATTTGATACAAAGAAGGTAATTTACATAGATTTTATGTTTTAGAAATCATGGTACTTATGAAATGGTGTGTGAATTTGGGGTCTTGCTTTTTCTTTAGAAAAGCAAGTTTGAAGTTCAGATGGAGCTAGGAGCACTTTTCAAACCACTTGCTGGGCTCAGCAGAGGAGAAGTATGGGAATGGATAAACCATTTAAGGAAAAATAAAAACCATATCCCAAGAGGGCTTTTTCAAGATTGCTTGCTTTTTGAAAAATGCCTTCAAACTGGTAGAACTCAGATCAGCTTCTGAGAAGTTTCTGTACATTTAGAACCTATTCCAAATACGGGCTTGCATATCTTATACTAAAGCTTTGCAAAATCTGCAAAAGTGTAGAGTGCCTGCACTTTCTTCTGGTTTTATATCTCTGCAGTCTATCTTCTGACTATGGACTTACCACTGATTCACATTTTGAGAACCGGATAAGGGTCATTCATGAAGTTCTTGTCCCAGTTGTACGATTTTTTAAATGCCCAGATTTGGGCAGGAAATGCTCCTTTCCACACTTTGGAGTTGTGGTCCTCTTGTCTGTTGTGAAGAACGGGAAAAGTAAGGAAGAAAAAGATATGGCTGGAGGACCTGCAGCTGTTGGAGCAGTTCAGGGATTATGAAGTAGATCATTTCAAGATGCAGTGCCTTATACTGGATATGTGGCCAGGTGTCCTAAGGACTGTGGGAACCATCAAGACAGTTTAAAGCAACCTTTGCCTGTTTATTTCCCAATATAGTCCACAAGAATGAAGAAATCCAACTTTTTTTTTTGAGCATACCTATACTGCTAAGTAAAGGGGAAGGAGGGAGGACACGCAAGACCGGACACTGATCACCTGCCCTGCCCCTTTCCTAGTTCACCGTCTAACCCTTGTTTGGGCCACTCCAACAAGAGAAATCTGTTCTGGAGGGAAGCTTGGCAGTGGGAGATGAGTCCCTGGACATCTTTTATGCAGTAGTAAAGACACAGTATCTCAACCATCTTGCCAGATTCTCCCTTGTAACCTTAGCTTATTTAAAACAAGGGATAAAGAAAAAAATAACTTAGAACACCTAAAATGAATGGTAAGACTGTAGTTCAATCAAGCAAGGAACTGGTCTCTTTTGTTGAGTACCACATAAAAAATCCAGCTGGTCCACGATGCAGACAACTGATCTGGTAGAAAAGCCCTATGTTGATTTGGACCAGATGACCTCTAGAACTGGGTGACTTTGAGACATTCCCTCCAACTTCAACTATTCTGTGATCCAAATGTCTATGAAAATTTCTGGAGGGTTAACTTTGTCCCAGAAAACTTAATGCCTCATCTGGTATATGCTTGTCCATGCTGCTCTAATTTTGCCCTGAGAATTTTTGTTCTCATAGTTGGCATGGCATGAACATAAATCCAGAAGAATGAGATAAACACCTTCCCAGGAACTATGCCTTGTTCAATAGAAATGTTATTTTTTCCCTCCTATGTCCAAATCACACCTCATTGCTAGTGTGTATTTCTGACATTGATCATCACAGAATCATGCTCAAGAATCAAATGGAAGCCACAACTTGTCCTACAAAAGTTAGTCAAGGCCCCAGAACAAAGCAGCCAGCCTGCTTATTCTTATAAAATATGTGAGGGTTTTTTTCAGATATGAGCCAGTACAGTAGATTTTCTGCTGTGCTCAACACTGAACTCTGCTAAAGCTGACAGTCCTCCCATTGCTGCCATTTGTCTTTCTAGCCACTGGACGTCAACATTCTATAGCCATGTTCTGAGGGGATGGACTGAAAGCTGGGACTCTCAATGCACAAGGTTATTCTGAAATAACCTGCTCTGAACTTGTGGCTGTGAACAGACACGTGCACAGACCAGGAAGCTGAGCCTCACTGGAGAGAGAATAAAACCAAAAGACATTCACAGAGCAATCAGTCTGGCTGAGGTTTTAATAGACCAAGACCTTGGTTTAGAAAAAGAAAAAGAAGCCTTTCTGTAGGCTAAGCACATCTCTAAATACACACCTGGAACGCAAGAAGTTTGGGGTGGGAACAGAGAAGATTTGCTTCACAAAGAATCCTGGAAGGCCTTGGGGGAAGGTGGAGTGAGATTATATTTCTTAATCATTTTATTTAATATAGATGAAGGGAAATGTTTTGATTCTGGAATGTAAACACTTCAGAAAAAAAACAATGTAGAGCTAGAGCATGCACTGCAAGCTGGGGCTAAAAACTGCTTAAACTTTGGGATTCACTTCTCTCCTACCCTAGAGATCCTGAACGGTGATAACACCAATGTAGTTCTGATCATGTGTCTCTGCTTACTAAGATCGTGTTTCCATTGCATAATGCTTTGAAACCACCAGCAAAATTTGTAATTACTGCCTAGTTGTGACCTGGATGCTGGTTCACTAGAATGGGGCAGGACCAAATAACTCTGTCCAGCTGACCTAGCATGAGTGTGAAGAACATAAGAGCAGCAGGAGAAACTTTTACCCTGGGATTTTAGAACAGTTACACTGAAGGCAACCGCACACCATTGGTGTAAATCACGTTTAACACAGGTTAGCTGGCATGAGCCTGCAGTTTGCCATGCAAGCTCTGAGATCTGAGAAGGATGGCAGCCCAATAACATTCACTGCATCCCCTCTTTTTGTATTCTTAGGTATTTATCATGAGACTCTTATTTACTTTTACACATAAAAATAGTTTTGTGGGTTCGTTTGTTCATTTGGTTTATACTCACACCAAAGACACCGGTTTGGTTTTCAAGCGTTTAAAACTAGCTATTTAACAGTTTAGTTATACTTTTGAGTGATGATTAGTTTAGCATATTAACAAAACTAATTTCCTATGAAGTAGAGAACACGCAGATTTCTCAGTCATTACGAAGAGTAATGTGTACTGTGTAGCCCAGACTTAACAGCCGAGGGATGGTCAAAACTTTAGCTAGCTAGGAAATGGCTGAGACTTCTCAGAAATGGGAGTGAATTGATCGCTTAGCTAGTCAAAGCTATTTTTGGTAGTCTAAGAAAAAAAATCACACCCAAACTCAACAACAACCAAAAAAACCCAAACCATACAAGAAAGGAAGACGGGATCCATGAGGATTCCTGACACGCTGTTGCTTTGTGGGCAATATGGAAACCAGACTTATTTCAAAATGCCAAGGCCAAAATGACGAGAAGTGGAGCCTTGTGCTATGAACAGCCTGATGTCCCAGAAGGGAATTGTCTTCATCTGTCACAGATGACAAGCTTAGTTTAGCAATGAGAAGTTTACTTGAGAGGCCAGTAAGTAAGACTCCTCCAAATCATTTGCTCATTTGGATTAAGGAGGGAAATACTTGTCACAGAGACCAGCTGCAAGTCCCTGCTAGGAGAAATTCAGCACATTTTCTTGTTCCAAGCAGCAGCGCCACTGCACAAATCCTAATCTTTGGACTGTGAATTAAGAAAAGGTTGCTCATTTGACATATGGCAAACAGAACATCATTTATGATCCTAACTTTAAAGTGCCCAGCAATAGATTTTCATTCAATGTTCATGCAAATCCTGAAGCTGCTAGATCTGCATCATTATTTATTTTGCAAGGAGTTAGTGGCAATGGGCACTGATTTTCAAGCAATGAGAATTTGGGTTTTCTCCTTAACTTGATTTTCTTAGGGTTATTTATCTTTTTAGAAATATTTAATGCGCAGATTATTTTGGGGCAAAAGCAACAGTCTCAAGTACTAACCAGATTCTGAACTGATGACCAAGAAGCAATTTGATTTCTCTTCTGCTTTTAGCAGCCTCTGGGATTACTTTTGCTTTCAGAGAGGCAAAGTTGAGCAACTGTTGCAGGGTATTCATTCCCAGCAAGAAACCTGTTTTTAAAATTCAAGCAAACATGATCCCCCTCCCAGTGTCTGTGAATTCCAGACATCCAGCTGGGTGCTGCTGATAATGAAAAGGAACTGACAGCTATGTCCCAGCTGTCCTGACGCAGAGTCAACTTCTCCGTTTCATAAAGACAAAACCAGCCCCAAGTCTTGCCGGTATCCCAAGGGGGGACGGGGTGACCGGGCATCAGAGATGGTATCTGGCATGGGTGAAAGTAGAATAGTAAGTGGTAAAGTAAGCGATCATGCACTCTCGTGGCTGAAGAAAAAGCAATCAGCCTTTTAATGTTGAGTAAAGTATGAAGCAATCCATCAACTTCACATGCAATATATTTCCTTTCCATTCACATCCTTGCCCAGTATACTCTTCTGAACCAAAATATTAATGTTGAGGCTGGATTCACCACAGAGCATGATGAGAGGATTATTTCTGCAGAGGTAGAGCGATACCCCTCCAGCAGCGCCAGGCTCCAGCAGCAAGGGGTATTCACGGGTGTCACTCTGAGCATGTACAAATGTGGTTCTTTGTTCCATCAGCTGCTCTGCGTGTGACAGGGGGCTGTTTCGGAACAGGAGTTCCTTGTTTACGCTGCCCTGAGGACGAATGAGTATATACTTACTGAGTCAGATATCCTCACATTAAAAGTCCACCCTTTCAGCCACTTAAAATGAAACAGTTAAAATTGCCATGGCCTTTTTAAAAGACCTGCCAACTTCGTGACTGCACTCTTGTCCCCTTCCTCTAATTTTAGTGAGTAGTACGTGCCAGCCCTGATGTCCCTCAGTGCTTCACATTTACAATTGTGTAAAGCCAGCAGTGGTTTGGTCACTTACGTACGCTCCTGCCTGCTTTCTTCCCTGTCAACTGATTGCTGTCCTTAAGGCGCACAGTGCAAACCTGCTATCATAACCTTCCCCGGATGCACCGTCTTTACGAGTGACGGAGGTTACTGTTGGGGCTGCAGCCTCCCTCAAAGATACTCGTAGACTCAGTTTGCTGCGCTGAAGCATTTTTTTTATGTTAATTAACTCTTATTTTGTTTAAGCTTCTAAAAAAATGGTTTTCTGCATCTCCTATCTCCAGCCTGTGATCCCTGTGGAGGAATTTTTGCAAGGCCTGATTGCTTCTATTTCCTAATCATTACCTGCTAATTACCTTTTGCCAGCGAACATTTGCTAATAATTACCACAGTGGTATCTGAGAGCACACTTCCTCCCTGTAAGAAGTATGTAAGATATCTATAGTAACCATGGAATAACATCTGGTACATAGAAATTTTTTGAATGGAATAACAATGCAAGTTAGCGGTGGATTTAAATGATCTGCATGTGACTTTTTAAGAGGCAACTCAGCATACAAGCAAGCAGAAAAAATATTTTAAATAAAAACCCAAAGTTTTCGATGCCCAGTTTCATAAATGTTGCCTTTCCTTGGCAAAGGACATTCTTTCCAGTGTAGTCTCTACTGCTACAGGTATTTTAATGTTTTTCTACTTTGATACCTGCCCCTAGCACATCCAGATGAATTAAAGCAAACCAATCCAATGCCCAGCGTGTTCTGGAGGGGACAGGTGATGCTGTGGGATGTTCCCACAGAACAGCCACACTGCTGACAAGTGTAGGGAAATCTGGGGAAAACTGGCCAGGAGCCAGGGAATACAGCTATACAGCCAGCTCTCCTTCCTGCACAGGCTGTTGGCTGCATCATAACCTGGGATCAGTCAGTGTTACCAGAGCTGTGTTGCTCCTGCAAGGTGCGTGGCACAGCAGTGTTGCCTCTTGTCTGCTGGAGCACGGAGGGAGAAAGGAGGTTGAGCGGGCACTAAGAGCAGGAGAGCCACCATCTGCGCATGTTTAGCCTGCATATGCACTTCCCTACACAGAAACGCTCTTTTGCATTTCAGTATCACCACTGCAGCTGCCTGGTTCCTGTGGGGCGGAGCGAGGAGGTCGGATTTAGTGATGCTGTCTCAAAAATGCGTTTGGCTTTTGTACCATTTGTCTTTATCGCCCAACAGTGCCCACTGAGGTCAGAGCGCTGCATTCACTGTAGCTGTACACACACTAACACAGACTGAGGAAAATATTTCCCTGTTGCAGGCAAGTGGTGTTTTTTCTCTTCCCCGTAATCATTTTAAGCACCATGTAATCTGTGGTGCAGCAGTACATCCACGTAGGTGCAGGACAGCAGAGCTCTGAACATGGAGTGCACGGAACTCCCAAAAGATGCTGCACTGCTGAAATAGTCCTTTCAGATCTTTGAGCCTAAATTAAGCTTGCAGTTTTTGTGTCATTTGCTGAAGGTTACTGCCCATAATCTCATTTCATTTTCTTTCTGTTGTCACTTTACCTGTGCAGCAGAGCTGATGCATTTATATCAACATGAGGAACGCTGAGAAACAGAGATTTATGCCTTGGAACATCTCTCAGAGAGCAATGGCAGGGTAACTGGAGGAGCACAAATGAATGAAAGACAAGGTATGCTAGAGTACAAAGATCTGAGCCTACCATCCTAAGGTCAAACTAATACCTTTGTTCACTGAAGTTAGTCTGCATCTGTCAAGTAGTCATCGTTATCCTACAGTGCATCAGGAGCAGTGCAGACACAATGTGAGTGAGGGGAGGAGAAACAAAACAAGAGGTGAGGAGCCCAGGTTTGGCAGCATGAGACCCCATTAAGCACCTAAACTCTCTGGTACAGTCAGGACCAGCGTGGAGTTACTTGAACATGGGGCACTGAGTTGTTCCCCCAAAAGACAATGCGGGGCACTGCTCGGGGCTCAGGTTGTGTGTGGTGTGAGGACTAGTGCTGAAAGCCTGAAAGCAGTGGGGCTGGCAGGGCTCACCACAAGCAAGTGTTAGAGGAGGCTCTCTTACCCCTTCACCTGCTGTCTCCTATTCCCCATCTCTAGTGTTGTGGCTTTGCACCAAAATACAGTATGTGTTGGCATTTCAACATAGGAAGAGGAACAAGGATTGCCTCTCCTTTTCTAATAACTCCATCTCCAATTCATCAGGATTGAAAGTAACCCATGGAAGGAAAGGAAGAGTGAGGCTGTGGGTGATGATCATGGTCTGCCTGAGGATGCTTTACACAAATAGGGCCAAGGGCACACTGTTCATGGGAAAGAAGAATCCAGGGAGACAGTGGTGTCAGACATCAAATGGCAGGGACAAATTTTAGTATTTTTTATGAATTTATCCATCACTTGAAATTATTGTAAAAAGAATTTGTATACACAGATTTTACCTTACTATGAAAAAATAGCTCTTACATATAGTCTCTGTTTAGAGCAAGGCTAGGAACCTTAGAGGAGAATGTATCTCTTGAATAGGTGAAATAGCCACAAAACCACATAGTGATCAGACAAATCTTTTGTACAAATATGTCCTCCTATTCAGAATGTTATTTTGAATATGATTATTTATTTATGCAAATATTTTCAGTGTTGCTGAATTCTGCAAAGATTCTTGTGAACTAAAACCTACTTGTGGAGTTGTTAATGAATAGCAAAATAAAAGTGGGTTTAGACACTGCTTCAATTAATAAGCTGTCTTATTTCCAGAAGTACTCAAATGCCATATTGCTACATTCACCAAATGCATTGAGAGGGTAATAACAGTGATTAATGAGCTATAGCAAGTGACTTATTAGAGGGAACTAAATATATCATTCTTGCTGACTCTGAAGGAGCACCTGCAAATATTTATATGGGCGACTGTGCGTTCCTAAATCTGATGTACTGATGAACAAAAGTTGTACCCACCAAAAGGTATCACTGAGGTTGACAGTGTGTCTTCTGGATCAGCACACCTATACGGATGGGTGAAATGATGATAGTAGTGCCAGTCTTGAACAGAGATAAAGCCTGGTATCAGTTTGGGGATAAGATGGTAAGGAAGAGAAAAAAAAAAATCAGAAAAAACAATCTTAAAGGCACAATCTATGAAGAGTCCCCAGAAGAAGAGGAATTTCCAACTTTGGGGGTAAATAAAATGGCTAGAAGTTCTGTTGGCATGAGCTGGCCTGTGCTGGCAAGATGGTAAAAACCAGCAAATATTTGGTGATATGCTCTAACACTTTTATGATTCCACAACTTTGCTGTGACATCCAAAAATTAAGCTAACTTCCTACAGGCATGCAGTACCTCGGCTTCAACATGAAGCAGAAGTTCCCAGAAGATACTATACATTTTTTTGTGGCTCCTCTCTGTGGTTTCTCACTCTTCCCTGGACTACCAAGAGCCTGCAAAGTGAAGGCTGAGTCAGACCTTTGAAAAACATCTAGGGCACCACCCAGCAAATGCACCAAGGAGCTTCTGAAGAGAAGTTTAGTAACCCTTCTGCATCAAACGCTTCAGCTGCAATAATGTGGAGAAATGTAGACTTGCCTGGGAATGAGAAGGAAGAACTCCTTCACTTTCTCATACTCTCCCCACTCTGAATTTTATATTTTTTGTGGGTCCGGGTTTTCTAAATGCAAAGGACCCTCTTTCCCCATTCTCCCAAGTCATGCTGCTGCCTATCCCAGAGCTACAGGCTGTGCCATCTTCTTCCCTCCTGTTCGTTTTCAGCTGAAACAGAAGAGCAGGCAGCAGTATGTGGCTGGCAGACAGAGGAGCGCAGGAAAATGCTTCTATTTTGTGCTCATAGTTTTTAATTAAGGCTCCAGCAGGATCTTTCCGCACAGGGACCAAGATTACCTAGTACAAAACTGAGAGGGTGGGACATGGGCAATAATGAATCCTAAACCACACAAAACTGTATTCATGAAATCAATTTGGGCTACTGGGAGGCCAGGGAGCATTATGGAAATGAGGTGGCTGAGGAAAGCAACGTCTGAAGACCCAGGAACAATGGGCTCCACTTTCCCAATCTCGTCTGGGAGGCAAAGCCGCGGTGCAGAGCCTCGGTGGCTGCGGCTCCGCATCTCCCCTGTGCTGGCGCAGCAGCTGTCCCTGCACAACAGGACATCTCCCCTCCGAGCGGTTGACCCAGAGAGGCGATTTCTGCGTGACTGAGCGTGTACGCGCTGCGGGGGCTCTGGCAGTTTAATTTTTTGTCTCTTTTTTTTTTTTTTTTTTTTTTTTTTTTTTTGGCCCCCAAAACCAAAATCCTTTTTTNAAACTCAAATCGCTGTTGACTGTCAGGCTAAATAATTTGTCTCTTTCTCTCCCTTTCCTGCTCACACTCTTAAATGATATGATTGTTGTTACCAGACAGAATTTTGGTCGTTGTTTCACCAGCTGTTAAATTAGCACGCATTTTGTGCTTTCAAGTTTTCTGCACATCCACTCCACTTCTTGGGGTTTTTTTCAGAATTTCCTCTGTTTTGTCAGAGTACTTTTCATACGGAAACATTTAAAGTTGTGTGCAAGGATTAGTTACCTACCATTTGTTGTTTGAATTGTGAGAGCAAGGCAACTGTTAGATGCTTCAATTCAGCATTAAATTTATTGCAGAATGTCTTAAAATATGCTCTTGACAACTTCTGGGCTATCTTTAAGTAGTAAACCCCAGGTGCGCTTCCCAGTTGCCAGGCAGAGGTGAACATGTCTAGCAGATCCCAACTGAATTTTAGGTTGGTACCCAAATAAACACAATTTTGGTCCCACTTGTGCCTTATGTACCTTACTTCGCGTGGAAAGCAGCCAGGCAGGGGCACAAGGCTTTCCCACCGACTTCCCAGTGGGGAGAAGCAAGGGGGCAGGACTGCAGGGCAGAGGGGTTAGTGGGGAGCCCCTCTCAGGGAGGGCTCACAGTCTTAAAGCGTACTGAAAGGGGGAAGGAAAATAAAGGGAAGCAGACAAGGTTATAGCAGCACATCTGTGGGTGGTACAATGTCTGTGGGTGGTAGAACTTTAGAGCCCAAGCTAAATTTTTCTCATTAACGTGGTGTGACTGCGTATTGTCAAAAAGCTTAACTTTGTAATGACTGCTGGCAAAATATTTGGGAGTGGGGTGAAGAAGAGGAAAATGCTTAACTCACAAGCCAGCACTGCACAGCAGCGTGTGATTTGCAGCATCGTATAATGACTGGACAAAGCACAACAGAAGATCAACGCCTCAAAATGAAGAGAGTCTTAGAAAGAGATGTAAAATACAGCATCCCAGGCCCAGATATGTTTAAAAATCTGAAAGGCAAGGCTTATTTAAGGAAAGGCAACAAGTGGAGTTTCAGTTGTGCAACTGCGCGGTTTTACATTGAGGCTATCCTCAGCATTCTCTCCTGGCTTGGTGGGAGTGATAACAGCAGAAACAGGGGCTGAACGTGTCAATTTCTAGCTTCCCCTCTAGCAAACAATTCAAACTTTTGACTGGACAGAAGTGTAGAGGAGTCCAGCGCAAACATACCTGCGCGTATCCTTTGACTCCAAGTACTGCATTTCGTTCACAGGTGGTTTTGTCAGCTACGCTGACACACGCTAAACTTCCACCCTGTCCCGTGTCCTTGTCCATCCTGCATGCATCGTATACAGAAAACTGACCGTTGCTTGAGGAAAGGATGAGAGTGCTGAAATGATCCCTCAGCGCTTCCCCAGCTCCTCAGGTGCTTTCAGCTTCCTGCTAACAATATGGAAATGACATTTTTACTCTCTTTATTAGAAAATCCAGCAAGGAATATTGCCAAGTTCCTCCAGTGCTGGAAACCAGATTTTTGGTTCAAATCCAAAACTGAAAACAGTTTTGTGAGGTCAGGCTAGGTCCCCAGAGAGTTGCTTCCTCCTGCTACAAACACAGAGGAAAAAAGGCCCAAGCAGCTGCTGTAACCAAGATCTCATGTAAATTTCTACATAACCTAAATGAACACAGCTTATCATCGGCTGTGCTAATGCATTACCTCTTTGAGACCAAACAGCTTGGATAAAATCTTGAACTGAATAAAAACCAAGCCATAGCCAATGCCAATATACAATCCCAATATACGTCAGCCTTGTACGATTCAGGTAGTTTTCACAAAAATCTGTTTCCTGTAGACCTTTGTCCTCTGGCTGATTTATGTCTAGTGAGGTTCAAGTTCTGATTAAAGTGTTGGCTTGGAGTGGGGTTTGCACAGCTTCCTCTCCTCTGTATTCACGCTGGTGTGGTAGTGCCTGACTTCGTACGCTCGGACTGCGGCCTTCCCCTCTGTTACACCGCGGCTGAACCTTTATCCTCCACTGACGTAGACCCTTCTCGTCCTAGCCACAGGCTTTCATGACACATATTTTGTTGATGCCTCTACCGCTCTCTTAAATTTTGTTGGCACCTGTGAATGGGCTCAGACCTCAAACAGACGGGCAGAGAGGCAGACGGAGCGATACACGCAGACAATATGGTTGCACAAGTATTGTTCCCTTTGGACACCAGACGAACGAAGAAATTGTCTCAAAGTGCATTTTACAAGCCTGCCTATTTTTACTTTTTGTCTATTTGAATCCTCCATGTCCAATCTGAATAAAATGCATTCAGCATGATGCTGTTCTAATGGAAAATCAAACAAGCCCAATGGCTATGACAGAAACAAATATCGCTTCATATGTTCAACTCACCAGAGCTCTACAAACAAAACAGGAGTAGATATATAGATGATATTAATAATTAAAGTCTCTTTTGGGGGCCTTCCAACATTCTGAGCACTCTCTTTCCCTCCTGTACACACATACAGTGTGTCTTTTTCTTTCACTTCCCTTGTGGTTCCAGGGACCTCCACGCAGGACAAGTCTACCCTCCAGCCACAAGACGCTGGGACGTGACCCTCCCCGAGACCTGGCAACATCACACAATGACGACGCCCCATTTCAGAGCCCCTCTTGCCCTCATCCGCCTGGAGGAGAGCCATCACTTCATCTTTTTGGTTTTACTTACGGCCGGTTACCACATTCACCCATTTCAGACTCCCAGAGCTTTGTCAGGCTTTTTGCAGCATTTGGACCAAATCCAGGGCACCTCTGCAGCTGTGGATACCTTGGTACCCTATATTTTAACATTCATCATGTGTGGACACAATATATGTAATTGTATATGTGCTTAAACTGTACCATTTTGCTAGTGGGGATACTGTGCAAAACTACCATTTAGGAAAAAAGTACCATAACTCTATCTTTATCTGTGCGAACCAAATATCCGTGCTTTACTAGTGAAGCTTTGTTCAGTAACAGCTATAAACATAGATTAGAGACAGACTCCATGCTATTTTTATGAGACATATTATTATTTTGATACCTTCTTCACTTAACAGTCACAGAAGAAGGATGGGATGAGTGTTGATATATCCATAGTAATATTATGTCACATATTAAATCCCTGCCAACCAAACTGTGAAGTCAGGCATTACTATTTCAGATGTACCCCGACTACTATAAAAGTTAGTAATTCTATCTTGGGGATTAATGTCCTTTTACCAAAAGAAGTTTAACCTGCTTATGCCTACTTTTCCCTAAATATATATATATATATGTATTATTTTTTCCAGTCATATCAAAACCAGTTCCTTTACTTGACTGTCTTGCAGTTTTGCCAAATCTTTGACATTAGTATTCCTGTGAAGTTAACAGAATATACCTCTTCTCCTTCTCTAAAATATTTCTGTCCCCAAATCATGCATATTTTTGGTAATATCTGAGAATTAGCTAGCCGGGTGTCTGCTAGCAGACCTCTAGGAGCATGCCCTTCATTTGTGAAAAGAACTGGGGAACATGCTGTGTCAGCCACCCTGCCCTAACAATCTCAATTATTTTATACAGCATCTTTTTCTGCTCTGGTAATAACAATCTACGTTTTGTCTGTGACTTTGACAGGATTTTGCTTGTTTGTGGGAGTTTTTTTAAGTCACAGGGCTTTATAACAATCTCCAACTCTGCATTTTACTCCCCAGCACTTTCATCAAAACCTCCAGAGAGTGTGCTGGAAGCAAAATGTTTTCCCACTAACCTTCTTTTTGATTACAAATTCATCCTTTCAAACTGAAAATCACCTCTTCGTTCACCAGAGGCAAGAAATGATTTATGGCCAGGTTTATTTAACAGTGCCTTCTCACAAGCAAAGATGAAATATTTTGTTCACGAAAGACGAAGGCTGGATTTGCCCTCTCTGTCATTGCTGGTCAGTGCCTAAGCTTTGCTAGAGATGTGATGCACAAACTGCCAGTACTGCTGTTTCCAAAGATGCTGGGGACCCAGAGGCATGCTCTGCTATAGAGTTCCCTCCAAACTCTTGTTTTCCTGTGAAAAGCCTTTGGTTATGAAAGGAACCCAAAAGGGTTCCCAGGGCAGAGCTGCACGGCCACAATGCTGTGCAAAGTTTATCCAAGGGCCCCTGCCAGAGCCCTGCTGATGCCTCAAGCACTGAGATATATTTAGCACCAGTCATTTCTGCAAAAATGGCTCCTGTTTTGACTGGCGCAAAATGTTTGCTTTTTTACTTCCTTTATTCTTTAGGGTCTATTTAGTGAGAGGACCTGTTTTTCTTCCTGGGGTAGTCAGTCCCGGCTCTTCTGCTGCAGATGGCCAGGCAATGAGGCCGCCCAGCTCCTCTGCCAGCCCCTGTGTGAGGGGCACATGTTCTGGCACTGCGGTACTTGAGCTCCAACACCTCAAACGCTTCCTTTTCTGTTTTGGCCCCACGTCTAACCAATTGAATGCAAATTCCTAAAAAAGATCAACAGACCGATATATTCCAAACACAGCAGCTGTTGCTTCTTTCTCCCCTATGTGTTGTTGCTGCTTCAGTAATGCTGAGCTCACATAAAGCCTTAGTGAGGACAGACTGCAACACGGGCTGCCCTGAATTTCACTTGTTTACACCCTGCTGTCTGTGGCTTCTCCTTCGATGTCACTGTCATGGAAATGACATTATCATGGACCAACATCCAGCTTAAAAGAAGGAAGAATGTGAATTGTGTTTACACTGATAACCCAGACGTCTTCTGCTGCAATGTAGTCCACCAGTCCCAGGCAGAACCCCTCAGTAAGGGGGACATCTCCGTCCTTGCCCTCACACCACACATACTCTGTGGGTGTCACTAAACGCTTGCAAAACTTTATCAGCAAATTCATTTTCTAAATCCCTGAGTGGTGGGCTTGGCTGGTGACTCCCACAGCATATTCAGCTTTTCTGGGTGGACTGCAGCTTGGGGATCCTCAGGCCTTTCTGCTTAATGTCCCTTTGATCCTGGTATTTCAGGCTCTCTGCCTGCATGGCAAGCACACTGTCCTCTGCAGGGCAGCATCCCTTGCTTGGCATGCTCTCACTGCCCGCCAGCAGCAAACACAAGGTCTTCCAGTGGGCTTGGTGTTTTGATGCAGTCCTTAGTGTCAAGTGGGTGTCCTACCAGGGACTGTGCCAGTTCCCTCCGGTTCACCAGTTTAGCTCTCATGCTTTCAGTTGTTCAAGAGCATCTCTCCCTACTCTCTGGCTAAGGACAAACTGCTTATGGGTGTGCAGCATGTTGTTGGTGTCCGTGGCACAGCCTCCCACAGTCCTGGTGGAGCCTTGCACCAACAGATCCCAATGGCTGTCAGAGTCACCGCTACAGACGAGGGAATGGAGGAAAAGCAAAGAGACTTGGCTGGTCCAAGTGCAAATGCTCCATTCACCCCACAGTGCTGCCTCCCTCGCAAGCATGTTGAGGGTAGGAACGAACCACAAGTTTCTGATTCAGTGCAAAATCTCCCAATTACCTGATACTGAGGGATTTGCCTTCAGCCCAGGGCTATGCTAACCTCCGGGCAAAGGATGCTGTGATCCCAATTTCTGTTTGTTCTGCTCGCGCCACATTTTTTTCTGTTACCCAAACAACTAAGTGAGGCAAACAGGCTTATTAGTGATAACGCTGTCTATGTTTCCTGCAGAAGCTGCTACTACCTGCCTCAGCCTGGTGTGTGTGGGAGGGACCTGCTGGTCCTGCTGCGAAAAACTACCACTGTTTTTGTGTAGCTGAGCAGAGGGCTGAAAAGCTAACCATAGAGAAATGTGCCTCCTACCCAAAAGAGAAGGCACAATCTCTGGCTTCATTTGCATAGCTACCTTCAGAGCTGATCTTGTCTGCAACTGTGTTCAGTTTTTTTAGTAGTGGCACCAGAAAGACATTACATAAGCAGAGCATCCAGGCACAAGAGTAGCCATATCTGACAGACCATTGAATGGAGGGGTTTTTCGTGGGAAAGTGTATGTATATGCAGTTCATTAGAGTTTGGGGGGCAATTTACCTCAGAAGTCCCATAAAGAAACAAAGCAGAGCTCTCTACCGTTAACTTTATGTATGATTATATTATTGAACCATCTTGTTGCATGAAAGTTCAATTTATGTTTTCCAGATAATGTGTTTTCCATTTAAATGGCTTTTTAATTATTCTCTAGGCGGTAAGCAGAATAAAATATAATTTATGGCACTTTTAGTAACAAATCCATTGTTCATTTTCCTATGGAGCTGAACACAATAGCAAGGAAATTTTGAAGTAGCTTTTACTCAGATAGCCCTGATGTTCTCCAAAGAAAATATGTGCCAGGTCCACAGCCTGAGAGTGATCTTTCAGCAACGTTTCATACACAAACACATGAAATGCCCCCTCAGACAAAAGGAAAGGTGCTTGCAGGGCTTTTGATCTACACAGCACAGGTACACAGCAATTGGTAAATTCCTCTTTTCAGGTCATTGGGGTTTTCATGTGGCAATGATGCGCTTTTGCTTCAAAGAGGAACTACCACAGTACACCAGACATGAATAAAAATCAGCATGAATAAATAGTAGACTATTTATTTGGAGGCCATACTTCCCTACCATCATTCAGCACAATGAAGTTACATCTAAGTTAAATAAATTAAATACATCTCATTCATAATTTTATGCCTAACTGCTCCACAGTCCCAGATACCATGCAATCATGTAATGAAAGACAGATGTTGCTCTAAAGAACTTGCAGCTGAAACAAACTATGCAGAAAAATGGGAGATATAATAGAGATGCTGAGTTATCAGATCTTATTAATTTAATGTTTGGGTCCAGAGCCATCCCAGCAAAATTTTATCTGAAGTACTGCAATTAGGAGGACAATCACTGGGGGGTCCCTGTAAAGTTGATGGAGAAGAACATTTTTTTTGCAGAGGAGGATCTGGAGCTCAGCTTAACGCCAAACAAGGGAGAGGTGAATCCAGCCCTGAGTGCCTGGCCTGCGTGCTGAGCACAGCGGCAGGCTTACCGTCCAATGAGGCTGGCAGGGCAAGGAGCGAGCCCTGGCTGCCACGCTGCGTCTTGCCTTTCCTACTCTCCTTGAGATGTCTGGATGAGGGACAGCTCCAGCTGTGCACTCAGCAAAGCTTGGTGTCACCCCTCTCCTGGGGGTCCTGTGTCCCAGGGAGGCAGCAACCTATCTCCCTTCTTTGGAGGGTGCTGCTCTGAGCATCTCAGCTGGAGCGGGGCTTTGCAGCCTGTCCTTCTCCAGCACGGCTGCATGGGAGCGTGGACAAGGCAGCAGCGGGACACCCACACCACCATCCACCACCATCCACGTGTCAGCTCCACCGAAGCTCTTGCTGGGCACTGACCCCCATGGACCTAAGCGCAGCAAAGCCCAACACTTATCAACTTTCCAAGTGATTTTACTGGGTTTTTCCACTCAGCACTGAACAGTTGCTGATGCTATATTTGGTTGATGTTCCATATATTTATATTTTCCTTTTTTGTTGTTGGTTTCAGTTGATGCTATGGAATGTTTTCTGAATCACGAATCCACTCCTCAACACTTTGTCTCCCATGGAATGATTTTTATCTAAAGCTCCATTAGTCTGTTTTTAGTAACAAGAGAACTGTGTACCCATCATAACACCGTAGTCAGCCCCCAATGCTTTTGTCTTGAATAACATCCAGAGTTACCATTGTTTGGGTGGCCTTTTTGATTAAACCAAGAAGTAACAGCTTTGCAGACAAAAAGCGCTTGACATTTTCTGTAAACCAGGTAACATTCAGATATTTTGGTGAAAGACGTATTATTCATCAAAATTATGGTTTATGGGAAGACAGAAATTATTCCTAGAATTTAACAGATCCAGCGATTTATTCAGGTAGAAAATATGTATTAATAAAGAGTATGTTATCCTCAGTGCTTTTCAAAACAACATTTGGAGCAGTAGTTAATAATAAAGAGGTTTAAATCCTGAAAACAAAATTTAGCATTTCCTTTCAGACGAAATAAAATATTTTGTTTCTACCAAGCACAACCTGAAAAAAAACCCCTTCACTTTAAAAAAAAAAAAGTCATGCGACTTGAAAAATGTCTTTTAAGCGTGATGTGATTCAGCCAGCAGACTGAAAAATGCCCAGCTCTGGTCTTAGTTTGGTAACTTATCTAGCCTCAAGAGCGACCTCTGGAAATCCTGACTTCAAAGACTTTGTGTTGTAGAAATGCTGTTGGTAATACAATATGAGAAGTAGTATTTCCTGGCACAGCAGAACACCTCCACAGAAGACATACAATGGTTGCTAAAAATGTAGAAAGCTGCCACTTATTCTAACCAAAGCCTCAGAAGACCTTGCAGCAGATGTCTCAGACAGGCATGAGCTTTCCTGCCTTGCCATGATTTTTCCTGTGTTATTAACTCCCTCTGTTTAACAGATCAGGTATTACTAGTTTTCTGTCTCCTTTAGATCTCGGAGGAGCTTGGCTGTAGCTGGAAATGGAACCAAACAGAAAAAGCATCAACAGCAAAAACTGGAGGAGGGAAAAAAATTAAAGCTGCTCCACAGACATGATAATGCCAACTATGGCAACTGTACGCCTTTGTCGGGGCCTGTGGTGCTGACTGGGGTGGGAAACTGGGTACCGACTAAGGGGGTGACTGGTATATTACACCCCACGATTCTCTCCAGCCTGTAGAGCTGGCCTGAGGACCGTCCTGTTTGTCAGCCAAACTTTCCCCCAAAGAACAAGCAGTGTTGGTGACATCTCTGATTCCTCCGTGACAAAAGGACAAGTCAAAGCCTGGTGTGCCCTGATCTCCACAAATTGTCTTTTTTTCCTGCCCACTTTTGGTAGGCTGCAAAGAATGGGGAAAAAGATGCTGGTACTGGTTCTGGAGGAAGTCCTACAGACCCTCAGCTTGAGAGTGACCAGCAGACTGGGTTTCAGCTGGTGAACTAAACCTCATGGAAACCAAATCCACAGAGGATCCACAGGGAAAAAAATTCCTGAAGCTGTACACAAGCTGATTTGGGGACTATGTTGCACACTAGAGTTAATAAAACACTGCTATAGGGTGCAGATAACCAAGGTTCAAATCCCTGCACCATCTTCGATTCACACAGGGGGCTGAACCTAAATCTGCTAGACGCCAAAGTGCTCTATCTGAAATGAGTGCATGTAGCTTTTTCAGTTTCTCCTTCTGGAGGTGTTGTGAGTAAATCATTGTATACGAAGAAAGAAGAAACGCGTCTCCGGCTCTAGGAGTTGAAATATTACTGCAGTTAGGAGTGAGCTCTGGAGGCATACTGGGTCTCCATCATTTTGACTGTGCGCTGTTGACTGTCTCAGGTGGGTAGGTCCCAATCTCTCTTGTTTCACAAGGAATCACTGGGTCTGACAAGCTATGCAAAGTCTTGTTAGAGTGGATGTAAGTTTCTGAGTGAGCACAGAGGTATTTTCTGCATTTGCAACGGAAAAAAAAAACCCAACCAAAAAACCAAACTCCAACAACCGACAAACTCCAGGTATGCTACATGTGTGTATTTGACTATGTGAAAACTATGTGTGATGGTTTTTATTTTAAAAAGAACAGTTCAAAAGAGCATAGCGGATCTCATGAAGACTTCACTTGCAACAAATTCAACTGGAATTTCCCTATGAATTTAATTGAAAGCAACACTGAACCACCAGTGCTTCTTTTTACTTACTCTGCTTACTTCTTACAATCAAAACTTCTTCTTCCTACTGTAGAAAGACAGGAATGGAGAGCTTCATTGAGACTGCACTTTGTATCAGCAGCTACAACAACTTCAACTTTGTGAGCATGTCAGTGATCTGTTATCATTCTGTTAGCCTGGTTACTTCAGCTCTTTGCTCTGTTTGGGGTAACTAGGATGAGCTGGTCATTTTTAAAGCACCTCTATGAGTTAGAGGTGATTTTTAAAAAGGATTTAGACTCTCGGGCTTTCTCTCCTTTAGAAACATAAAACAAACTGAAAAGCCAGTCTCACAGATTGCCTGAAGTTGAGCCCTGCAATCTGACCAGTCTTCCAAAGCACCCAAATACTGCACTGATGGACTGTAAGTGCTAGGAGCAAACCCTTGCTGTCCTGGCTCGCACGGGTCCACCTCAACTGGTCACCCTACCTTGCTCCCTGCCTGGGGCCAGCACCTCCTTTGGATTGGTTTTGGACTGAGCTCTCAGACTAAATGGGGAACTGAGATCCGTCACAAGATCATTTTTCATTTCTGTTTTCAGGGTTGCTAGAGTTTTTACTACTTTTGAAATCTTTCCTGAGAGGGAAGAAGACCTAGCTAGGGATAAAATAAAAGTACACACAGCAAAGCAGTAAAATGAGCTTTTTCTGCAGCATTAACTCAGTTTTAAGCAGTGGGCACATTTGTTTTTGTTTTTGCAGTGAATTTGTCATGAGTTTGCAGGAACCTCGGATTTGACATGTACAGGAATAATCCTATCCTGACAGACCTGACATAATAAACCACTGCATTCCTGTGGTATTGCAAAGTATTTAAATCATTTTTAGAGTCTGTTTTAATTACAGTCTTTCTGGTGAACCATCGATGAGTTATTATTCATAATGTAAACTGACTTGGCAGGCCAAATGTCTACACATAAAATTCAACAGTCTTCACATATTTTAGAGAACACCGAGGACAAGACTGGAAAAGCACGGGAAAATATTGCCATCGGCACTTGTGGGTCCTGTTGCCCCCCGGGCTGTCCAGAGACTGCTGACTGAACAGCCATTTCACTTGCTTCCCTCCAACCAGAGACCAAAACCCTGGCAGGATGTTGGAAGGGTCTTGCGAACTGCAGCCTGAAGAAGAGCCTGATGCAGCAAGTGTCATTAAGCGTGCTTGCAGTTTTAAGTTCCTACTTGGCTGAATTAGGAACCAACGTATTTTTGGATGCAGCAATGCATCCGAAGCTTAGCTGCTCTGATATTCATGAGTTGTGCTCTACTTAAAGCCTCGCTGCAGTTATCTGCGACCAAGTACTGGCAGGCATACTGAAAGCCTCCTCAGCATTAGGGAAGGTTGATCTGTCCTAGACCAAAGGTGGCTGGGAAAAATGTGGCAAAACCCTGGGCTGGGGAAGTGGGCATTCTCCCAGGTCATATCTGACCTTGTGCTCCCCACTGCCTCACAGTTCCGACTGCTCAAGCAGCCATACAGGGGAAGTCTTGTTGAAGAGCACTTCTGTTCCTGGCTGCCCAGGCTTCCCCTTGACACTGGCAGAAAAAGAGGGAAGGTCGTGCATCCCAGTGGGTAGCTGGGATGCTACAGCACCACCGGGAAGTGCAGCCAGGCACCGTGGTTTCCACGTAGCCCGGCAGGGAAGACATCAGCCCTCATGCATATCACCCAGTGCTTTGGTATATCCACTTCATCCCAGCTTTGAAGAACATCTCACAGCTTTCTATTCCAATAGTTTCTTTCTGTTTGTTTATAATGACAATCATTTATTACCTTCTCAGCTTTTCCATACTTTCCCCCTTCTTTCTGTTCTTTTATTTTGCCTTCAATTGCTATTAATTATGCTTTTAGAACTACTGCTTACCTCCTGGGAATGTATTTGAAATTGTGTTTCGCATTTGACAAAAAGCTGCCTGACTGCCTATATGGTGTGGGCTCTGTTGCTCAGCTTTACTGTGGCAAAAACTAAAGAAAAGAGAAAAAAAAAAAAAGCAAAAACTACAGAAGGAGCTTCGGTGTCCAAATCATCCTTGCAACCAGGCAGGAAGTGTCTCTCAGTGGCGTGCCGCAGGCTGTTACGCAGAGAGCTTGTGCAAGTTGTTCAGAAATTAGAAAAGAGCATTGTGTGCTTCCTGTGCAGATCTGAAACTGGAGAGGCACTTACACACCCCGAGCTCCTGCCCCGAGCTGCGGCAGGGGCTCAGCTAGCACCGCTGCCCAGAGGGGTCAGCTACCCCTCTGCAAATTCCCCCCCGCTCTCACCTGCCTCTCCTCACTACGTAAATACATTTGGGGGACCTGCTGGCCCTTCTGTCTCACACTAGGCCATTTTTTCCCCTCCAAAATAAAAAGCAGCGCGAATAAGATAAAAAGACTTCTCTTTTGTTATTTCTGCTTTGGGTTCACAATTTTTCAACTTCAGTTGCAGTATCTGTCATGGTGGCAGCAAAGATGTCTTCAAGGTATCTGAAGCCTGATGAATCGCTAGGTTTGGTTGGGAAGCACGCAATTAGTGATTCTACAGCAAACACAACCAATTGAGCCCATGCATGCAGTTTACTGGCTATTTAGCTCCTAGGTTCGCAATTCAGAAGCTGAAGGAGCTGAGGCTTAGATGTAGAACTGCTTTCCAAATGCCAGGAGCCTTTGAGAAGAGGCCAAATTTTCAGGTGTTCTGCACTTTCAGGTAAACCAACTGCAGCAAGATGACAAAAAGTGCGAAATCCCCTTCTGCCCTCAGCTACGTTACATTCATGGACACTTGCCACATGGTGTGGCAATGGAAGAGGACTCTCTTCGAAAGTCTGTCCCCAGTGATGGGACCGGGCGCTGTGGGAAAAAACCTCTAACAGAGAAAGAGTTTCAAATACTAATTTGAAAAACATTTGAAAGTCCCTTTTTGATAAATCACTTCTTCATCAAAATGGTGTTTTCCAGAAGGAATCCCAGCTTTTCATATTTTTCATGTGTTTGTCGGAAAACTCCAAAACCCATATTGGTTTTCAACAAGAACCTCAATTTGCTTCTCAAGTAAAAAATTGGTAAGGTTAAATACATGCCTTTGCTAAAAGCATACAAACAATATGCAACAAATGTTTTATGCTCTTCCAATCTGTTTCATTACTTTTCTTCCCCTGATAAATACCGTTCCTCCATCTTAAAAAAAAAAAAAAAGAAAAACTGTGTACTCCCCAAACCATCTCCACATGGCCACTGTAGTCTCCACTATCGAGATTCATTTTTAACCCTCAGCAAGCAGCCAAGCATGACAATTAGATTGTAATGCATTAAGAAAGGCTCTTTTGAAAGCGCCCATCCCCAGCTAGCGCTTCCCCAGCTTAGAAGGATTACGGCAATTATGATACGGACTACTGGTTGGCAGCGGAGGGCGAGAGGCAAGAGGGAGTGTTCATAATCCTTAGTCTTTTCTTTGGCCTACGCCGAGCGGGAGGAAAGGTGGATTTCGTTTCTTTGGGATCCCACTGGATAACAGTGAGGAAGGAACTGGCAAGTCATGACTGTGTGGACTGGGAAGCGCAGGTCCCTGGCACACCTCATGAGGTTTCCTGCTGCTCCCTGGAGCTGACTCCAGTTTTGAGACTGCAGGGTTGATCCCGGTTTGCCTAGCACCCTGGTGGAGATGAAAACAGACAAACCACTGGGAAGAAAAGCAGGTAAACAAAGGACCATTTGCAATTTGAAGTGGCTCTCTTTCAAATGCACGCCGAAGCTGGACAGGAGCCTCTCTGATAAATTTTCCCCTTTGAGAGCTGTAGTGCATGGCTGCATAATCTCACTAGCTTGTTGCTCTGAAAGCAGCTATAAATGTCAGGCTGTTGTAAGAAAACCCACATAAGTTTCCTGTTTCTTATGGTTCAAGATAAAGATTGTACACAGCATGAGCTCAGTTCTTTACAGCAGTTGTTTTCTAGCACGACTAGAGAGAAGGATCTACAGTTAACTCAATTTCAACCAGCTTATAACTTCTCAGAATAATTAAACTCATTTGGCACAAGTGACCATGGCACCAGAAGCTGAAATGCACACCTCTGTGGAAGGTTTTGGGACAGGGTATCTGTCAGTGGGGCTCATAAACCGACACAGGTTGGTTTGCAGCCTCAGTAGAATTATGACCATGGCCGTGTTTCAGCTCAGAGCAAAGGCTGGGAGCTAGCTGCTGGAATCTGGGGAAAAACATTGCTCACACTGTCAACGCGGTGTGGTTTTTTTGAAGGAAAAAAAAAAAAAAAAAGGATCTGGAGGAAAAGAGAATGACACTGCAGTACAGTAATCTCTCCGCTGCAGTAGATTACATCCCCTGCACTCCCCTCTTGTCATGGCTTCTCTCTGGCTTGTTCCCCCTGGAAACAAGAGGCACCTCAGGGATGCGAGGGGGAAGCGGGCGTGAGTCAGTGTGTGTCAGCGCTGCAGCGGCCGCCCTGCCTGCCATGTGCGTGGATGTATCGGGGCAGCCGCTGCGGTGGTGCAGGTCGGTGTGGGCTGGGCAGAGCTGAGACGTGGCCAGCACAGGCGGGGCCCTGCACACACATGTTCACCTGCACCGGGACCTGCGTTGCAGCTGGCTCTGGTGTTCATCTACGTAAGCTCGCGCCACGAGCTGAAGTCAGAGATGTTACACCAATGTTGATCGACCAGGAGATAACAATCACCTTATTTCCCCTCGTATGAAGTCCCACTGGGGATGCTGCTATGGTGGCTCTGAGGTTTGTGCTTGTCAGTCCTTCAGGTAGGGCACAGAGAAATGCAAGGAGCCTGTGCTGGCACGTGCCATTTCAGTGTCTCCCTTCATCTGACGGAGCAGGCACCTTTCAAAAAGGCAGGCAGGACCTGGCACTGCTTCCAAGAAGTGCTGTTCTGAGGAGCTGAAGGAGACAGCTGTCGTCTGATGAGGCTACAGCACCCCTGGCACCTTTCCCAAGCAGAGAGCAACAAGCAAAGCTGGGACTGGATCACTCAAAACTTGGGTCACCACACGCTTCTCTGCTATTTCCCACCATGAGCCAGAAAGGCAGTACCGCACCTGGCACAAAAATACCAGTTTCCAGAGCCTGATAGACAAATGTACCCTGAACTGCTGGTGTAAGGGCAGTCTGTGTGAACCCCTGTTTGAAGCATTACTTACCTCAGCTAACAGGACAACAGCACTTATCCAATTTTTCTAGCCCTGATGCCGGAGCCCCCAAACCTGAGAAGAAGCATCACTTGGACCACACGAAGCCAGCATTACTCATAGAAGCACGAAGTGCTCACCTCTGCTTCAGTGGAGGGCAACCACATTCACTAAGACACCACTGTGCAGTAGTGGTGTGTAGTAGGTCTGCTGGTTATTTTAACCTCTATGGCATCAAGTCCTCAAGTAAGATCTAGAGTTTGCTTTGGGTTTTTGGCACTAAATTTCACCTACAGCATCCTTCATGGGATAGTGAAAGCATGCATACACTTCACTGTGTCTTTCTTTTAAATGTTGAAATCTTTGAAACAAGGTCCAGAAACTCTTGCTCAGCTGCCCCCTAGCTTAGAGGCTGTTAAATTTCACAGATACCTTGCTTTATTGTATGAGATTCTCCAAGAGCTTCAAGTTGTAGTTCCCTCTCCAGAAGTATCCTATTCCTGATCAGACTGAGCAACAGGGCACCTACATGATCCCTTTGGTCAAAACCGAAGTGTTCCTCCTCTTTCCTCCCCTGAGAAAGCCAGGCCAGGCAGGTTTGCCTTGGACATGCCTAATGTTCACCAGCATGATCCTCACAGAATTAAAATGCTCCTTTCATTTAAAGCACTTATGCAGTGGTTACAGCTTCCTTTTGTAATAACTTCATGTGCCCTCCCTGTTCTCAGGTAACTTCTACCTGCTTTCCCCAGACATTTCCCTTTCTCCTCGACCTGGCAGATTTTGAGGGATTTCTGGTTTTATCTTGAATCTCGTTATTCTCCATGAAATTTCAGCTACAACTGCCTGAACTACCTGTGCACCTACAAGTCCAGCCTTTCATTAAAAACTGCCAGAGGACTGCAATGGATGTCAACAATGTGATGCACATAAGCTGCAGACTCACTCTGCTCTTCACCTGACACATCCATGGCAGCCTTTTCTCATGTCCAGTTTGCTCCTTAGCCTGAGGGAATTCCCATTCACATTTTCCAGACTCCAGGCTATTCCGGATGGGACTACTCTTCACTCCTGCTGATAAAGCAAGACCACTACAGAGGGAAATGCAGAGGGTGTGGACACAGAGAGAAAGTTAAGGAACTGAAACGAGTCTACGTCATACAACACAGAAAGAGTTAAATCTTTAGTTATTTAAAATGTGTAGGGGGTGGGCCTTCACCACATTCTAAACTGCTGGTGAGATTTAATATTTGGTGTGAAAGTAGCAGCTTCTTGGGCAACTCCTGCAGTGCAGTCCTTCTGAGTCACTGTACATTCCTCCTGCAGCCAGCGCACAGGCACCTCCTGTCACAGGACATGGGTGGCTGTGCTAGCATGCCAGGTGACCTCTGCTAAACCCATCGCCAAGGTACAGGGGCACTCCTACCATGTGAAGGGATGTGCCACCATCAAGTAAGATGCATACTAGTCACAGGACAGGTTCCCATCACATCCTGCTCCTGGGCCAAGCCTGCAGCCCAGGGAGCAACCAGAGAGAGCCGGCAGCAAGGTGGATCCCACTTCACCTGACCCATGTCCTGCTCTGTGATCACTTCCAAAAAACCCCTGGCAAAGAGGGCAGCTGCCAGCAGAACAGGCCAAAGAGGGATCCTGGTAGATCAAGCCTGACCCAAGGTGATCTGGGTGTTAATGTATTTTAAAAAAAAAAACCAGTTCAGCTCCGGATGTAGTAGTTTTAGATGGTTGATAAGGTGGCTTTGGAGTAAGTTTTCAGTTTCAGGTTATATAGTGTGATAGGAGCAGCTATCCAGCTCCTCCCCTGTCCCCCCTGCCAGTTCTGGTGGGCTCCAGCAGTCACAGGCTGAGTCAGTTCAGCTGGCCGGGCTGGCAAACACCAGCCTGCAAGGCGGGGGCAGGGGAGGGAGGGGGAGAAGAAAAGAGTAATTTTTGTTAGATCAGCTGCTACATCCTCTCATGGTCTAGCCAGACAACTACCAGGTCTACTTCCAGGCAGAGGGAAAAGCCAAGAAGCAGGACCATTTGGAAAGGTCTCCTGTTAGCTGAAGTGTAATGCAAAACCACATCCTCAGGGGCCCAGGTAGGGGAATGCAGCGGCTGGGGCTCAGGTAGACCAGTCCTTCTGCCAACGCTGCTGTGGGAAAGTCATCTTCACCAGCAGGGCAGGCACATTTCAAAGGTTCATGCTGTTTGCTCAGCGATCTCCTATCTTCCCAATCTTCAGCTTCCCATGTGAGCCCCTTTCAAGGGGACTCGGTTCAGCTGATGTCTCAGGGCACTCAAGTCACTGCAGCGGGAGACATTCCTCAGTAGGCAGAGGGTGGATTGTCAGAGACGGAGTGGTTGATGTATGCTTCCATGTACTGATCTTTATGTGATGCTCTGCAGAGGAGAGTGATCAGCTTGGGGGTTTTTAAACAGATGTGAAGGTATGTGCCTGGCACATCTCTTACAGGGTAGGGGCCAAACCCATCGCTGGGTTACACAAGAGGCAGGGTTGGGGTCCCTGTCCCCACTCAGTGCTGCACAGAGGTGCAGGTTTTCCCCAGAGGAGCCCTCCCAGCGCAGCTTAAGTGGAGAAGACAGAAAAACAGCACATCCAGAAGGAAATGTGAGGCAAAACAGAGGTTCTATCAACACACTTTGCCTGGGGTGGCTTGCCTTCTGGGATGTACCTGCTAAACCCAGCCAAATGCTGAAGAAAGCAGATGCATGCTGTCAGTGTACCCTGTTTCCTGGCTGCACTGTTCTGGTCTCTGCAGACAAGTCCAGTTTTAGGGTGGTTTTTTTTTTCCAAATGCCATTTTAATGTTGGAATTTATTTTATACCTATATTGGGTCTGGCTGAGCCGGCGTTACTTTTCCCCAGAGGAGCCCTCCCAGCGCTGTGCTGTGCTGGTACCCAGCGAGGTGTCAGTAACACACCGGGGTCTGGCTGCTGCTGAGCAGCGTCGGCACCGCACCGAGGATTCCCTCCAGCGTTCCCCCCTCACCAGGAGGTTGGGGGTGGGCAAAACCTTGGGGGGGGACACAGCTGGGACAGCTGGCCCCAACCGACCAAAGGGCTATTCCATACCGTACGACGTCTGCTCAGCAGTAAGAGCTGAGAGAAAGGAGGAGGAAGGGGCAGGGGGCATCTGTTATTTATGGAGTTTGTCTTCTGGAGCAACCACTATGTGTGCTGAAGCCCTGCTTCCTGGGAAGTGGCCGGACATTGCCTGCTGATGGGAAGTGGAGAATAAATCCTTTGTTTTTCCTTTGTTTCCATGTGCAGCCTTTTGCTTTATTAAACTGCCTTTGTCTTATCTTGACCCATAAGTTTTTTTCCACCTTATAGTCTTTCACCTCCCCCCTCCCCATCCTGCTGAGGAAGGGAGTGATAGAGCAGCTTGGTGGGCACCCAGCCTCCAGCCAGGTTCAACCCAAACCAGTACCACACTGGTTTTTAATTTGCTAAGAGTGGATTTGGCTCTATAGTGTATATAAATTGGCTTTTTAACACTAACAGGCGCACTTTGTGCGTGTATGTTTTATTTACATCTATTTCAAACTTAACAGTGCCTGACAGGAGCCCTGACACAAAGAGACTTCCCAAATGCTAAGGGTAATCTAAAGTCACTAATCACTTCGGCAAATCCTGGCTATAATGGTGCCTCATTTAAAGTCCATTAAAGTCAATGGAAGGAATTCCCTTTGACATCAGTGTCCTTCAATCACATCCATAAAACTCCCATTCACATCGGTGCAAGTTACACAAGCACAGGGATGATGGGACAGGGGCAGATGGATGTCAGGCGACTCCTGCTAAAAGTTACCGGGTAACTGCTGCTTTTGCTTTCGCTTTCAAAACCCAAGCCCATCAGGCTCTCTGGGTTTGTATGCCTCTGCATCTCTGTCTGGAGGTCGGAGACCTGCTATTTGGCCTGACTCCCCACCCCCCGCTACACAACGCTCTGCCCATCTTCATAAAGCCGTATAAATATGGCTAATGAAAGCCTCCAGCTGCACGAGGTTGTCTGGCTTCTGAAGAAAGCTATAGGAAGGCAGGAACAAAAAGACGAAAGCCTGAGAAGCCCCTTCTTCCCCAGCTCTGCTCTATCCACGTGTCCTAATTACTCAAGCAGAATTTGGTTTGAAATGGAATTTTCTGTGTGGTAGCAAAAGCCACTTTGTCTCTACACCCAGGCAGAAACCAGTCCTCTGCCAGGTCGTGTTCCCCTGGACAGATGTCTCCTCCCTTGCCCCTGGAAATTGCTTGCCCACTTCCACAAGACATGATTCCAGCAGGGTGAATCTCCAGTAGCAGGGAGGTAGAGGGACACACTCTTAAATGAGAAGTTATTGCCAAAGCCTGCTTTTAAATGCATGCAAGAACATGATGACAATTGACATGACTTTGACACATTCATTCATATTGCACCAGCACATTCAAGCCTTACTCATCTCCTCTGAGTTGTGTTTTCAAGCGATACTTCTCCACCAGTACCATTGAACCCTTCTTTATTTTCCTCAGATGGCACTTTTTCATTTGTATAATTATCAGGAAGCTGGGTCCCAAGAGAAAAACACAAAAATGTAACACACGTCATCACGCAGAGTGAGTGTCCCCTGTGTCACCCACGCTGCTCCATACATCAGAATCAGCAAGGGAGTCTATGCACCAGTCAGTTCATAGGCAATGCTGCACATCTTCCTTTCTTGGGCTACCAGACATCAGCTGAAGGACAGTAAAAGATCAAACTTCCCTGCTGAAAGCTGACCTAGCTCAGCCTTCACAATTTAAGATGCTCTGAAGTTAACATCTAACCCTTTTATTCTAACTGCGAATAACCTCTCGGAGCAAGTATGATGCAACTTAGGAAGGAACTGCCCATATTTGGCATCAAACTTGCTTCATTCCAGAAACCTTAAATCACATTGACTAATCAAAGGCATACTTTTCATTAACTCTCTTTTTTCATTAAAGGAAATATCATCATCTTTGCTGATTCCCATGCTTGAAAAGAGAAAAGGAGAGCCATCTGGGAATCTCCACTTTTTTTTGTTGTCTGATTCATTCTTTCACCTAACTCCTCATCTTCCTAAACAAACATCTCTCAGCCTAGACCTGCAAATCAATGCACGCATTTCTGCTTCATGGAAATTGTGTTCTTTGCATTAAAATAAGTCCCAGCTAGGAAAACGGGCAAGGTAACTGGCAAATATATGCCTGAATATAAATTGTTAGAGAGAACTGATAGAGAAACCATAAAATCATGGCTCTGGTTTTCCTGTTTCCCTTTATCAGCATTGTTAAGCCATTGTCCTGCAACCTATCTCTCTACATTTACATAGACAGATACATCTGTTTTAATGTAAATTATTCTGAAGAAAGGAAGAAGTTGCCAGCAACAAAGACAGACAGACAAATGATTGTTCACTACTGATATCTAGTAAGTAAACAAAGACAGGAATAAATCCTTTCTTGCTCGTTTTCTTCTTTCTAGATACAGAACTTCAAAGAATCACCCAATTTGCAGAGATAAGTATGTCTTTAAAAGCAAGTGAGAGCCTGTACTCAAGAATATGCAAGTTGATTAGTCAGGTTGCTAGTAAGCTTGGGGAATGAATTAGCTCTGCTGCCAAATATGGGCAGACTTTTTTCCCCTGTCTGATTTAACTGCTTGGAAATGTTACATTAAATACACCCTTGTTATTTTAAGGCAAGCTTGAAATTTGTAATATGCCCTGAGTCTGGTCACAGGAGCAAAGAAAGATCTTGCCTGCAATGTATTAGTGCCTATTACTCATCTCGAAGGTTTGCTGTGATACTGAATTCTCCTGGGCAGCTTTCTAAACAGATCTGCTACGTACGGCAACCCTCGTTTTTCCAGGAGGAATTGATGATATGGGTCAAGAAACCACAGGACTTAGACAGCTCTTTCCCACAGCCACTTCCTGATGTAGATCCGAGTAGCACGCCGCTGTATCATGCCATCCCGTTTAGGGTGTTTTTCTGCACCCAGATAGTGGGGTCTGACACTCCGCTCCACTCCTCTGTCTCACGCAAGTCATTTGCCCCTCAGCAATGGAGCCTACCTGCCAGGAGAGTGGCCCATGCCTGCATCTGATGCTTTCAGGGAAGCCACTGCCGTGAATCTTTCCCTTTTCCCCTTTCCTCGACCCCATCCCCCTTTCTACGTCCTCCTGATTTGCAGAACTTTCAAGAAAATCCCCTCCTTTTCCAAAAACCTCCATTTGTTTTCAGCCAGCAAATAATGTACAGGAAACTAATGAGCAATGGCCATGTATTGTTTCAGCTACCCCAGTGCTTTATTACTTGGCTTCCCAAACAGGGAGCCTGCTTTTCTTCAGTCCTCCTTTCCTTTCCAAAATGGTTCGTACAGTTCCTCCTCCCCTGCTCAAGTCCCCTCTCTCCCTCCTCACCCAGGGCGGCTGGAAGTCCCGCAGCCCCTCACCAGCACCCGTCCTCTCCTGCCAACTCATCCTGAAGAAAGCATCCTGCCCCAGCTTGGTCTCGCTGCCGTCTCCACCAACATCCCCTATCCTTCCCGCACGTCCCGTGTTGCTCTGCATTTCCCTTCTGCTTTGGCACTAGATCTGCCCGGGGGAGAGCACCTGCCTGCTAATAACAATTTGCTCTCTCTGTTGTTTGCAGTTCAATAAATGCTGGCTGGATGTATTCCTGATGTTTCTCCTAACATGCCGTCTGCAGGCACACGGGCTAGAAACACGCGCTCGCAGGCACGCCGGCTGCACGGGCAGAGGAGGGCTGCAGCCAGCTCCTTCCTGCCATCGTGGAGGAGCTCTGCCAGGCCACGGCTGTGGGAGGTGCATGGACGTATCTCTGAGTTCCGAGCCAAGGATGTTGAGCCTGCAAACTGCCCTCCTTTCCAGGAAGAGCGCAGGAGTGACATTGAAAGGCATTGCCAAGCCTCGCGGTGGAGAGCGGTGCTGCTCCTGCAGGCAAGCTGCCGTGCTTCCACACACAGGCAAGCGCCAGGTCGGCAGCCAGCGCTGAGGGATGGGGTGGGGGACAGGGTAACATATGACAGGAAAGCAAGGTTAAAAACAAAAGAAAGGGGAAGTGTTGGAGCAAAACGTCCAATTTCCATAAAATTTTAACTGTTTAGTCCCTCGGATGCTGTATTGCAGTTTCAAAACAGGGACATGACAGGAGCCGACATCTATATTTAGCAGTGTGTAACTATTTGCTCAGTGTGGACAGGCCTTGTTCCACTGTGTGCCAAACAAACACGGTGGGGAGTGGTGCCTGCTCCAAAGAGGTTACAGGCTGGCTCCGGGAGAGGGGAAGGGAAAACCACACACGCACAAGGGCAGGTTACTGAGAGCGCACAAATTCCTCGCCGAAAACCTCGGTGCCCAGTCTTCTCAATGGCATTACCTGTGCTTCAGAGAGCCAAAAGGATTGTAGCCTTTTGTGTGGCGGAGTGCCCTGCCACAAGGTCAGCAGTACTATAAAATAATCTCAAGCCCTCCATAAATTGTGGTAGCTGTTATCCCTATCGCCATAAAGCTGTTCTACCCAGCGAAGCAGCCGGACTGGGAGAGGCGGCAGGACAGACGGTCTCTTTCCCCTCTCTAGCGATGACTAGTGATCCTGCCTGGCTGAACAAGGGCTTTCCCACCAGGAAGCCTATGCAGTAACATGTGGCTATGTGGGACTTACTTTTACAAGACAGATGGAGCCTTCAGTTCTCATATATGTTTTAATATCTCATTGTTGTTTATATGAGAAACTAAGTGATTCCTTAAATTGAGGTCCTTTTATTTCAGGGACAGAGACTGCCAGAAGCAATAATACTTGATAAGTTGTGGCCAGTAACATGATCTTGGAATGGGGACAGTTCACTCACTCTTGAATTTTACTTAGGTCAGATTTAACTGTCTCCAGCTAATACATTTTTTATTTTTCAAGGCAAAGGTTATTCTGCTAGGAAACACGTTTTTTAATAGCAAAGGAGATCAGCCAGTGGAACAAATGAAAAAGGAGAATGGTGGATTCTCCCTCTAGTCTTCAAACTACAGAAGATACACTCTGACCAAAAGTGCTCTGGGGCTTAAAGTAGTGGAAACTGGGACCATTACAGTGGCCTGTTATACAGGGGAAACTAGAGAAGATTCAGCTTCTGTGACTTTCTCCTCTGCAGCTCCTCCATACCAGCTCTGTAGATACTCTACGTCTCTTGGTGTAAGTATTCATCTCAGAGCTGCAGGATGGCAGAAGCCAACTAATGAAGCTGTGCAGCCCTGTCACAAGTGACCGGGAATTGCAATAGCGCCTGGGGCTGTGGCGAAGGGGCTCCAGCATCCTTTTAGCTCCCCAGTACATCTGTCCCTCTGATACAGCTCCTACATCTGTAATATCTGAGGTCCTCACAGAGTGCAGTAGCCCCATTTCCTTGGTCGTCATTCTGGGAGCAGGAAACGACTGTGAGAAGGCTACAAGGCAAGCAACAGACACTTCTGCCTATGCAAGCAGCTGCAGACACAAGCTCACTCATCCCAGTCTTCATGCTTCTCAGGTACCAGATACCTACCAGCCCTCAAACCATGTCAACTTAAGCACAAGCAAAGGAGCATGCTGTGAAGCAGGGTCTACAAATTCAGAAATAGCAGGGCGCTAATGTAGCTTCACAGCTTCTAGCCTAGAACTGGCTCCTGGCTGGCCAGCTGGCTAGAGCTGACCCAGCTCAGGGACTGAATCAGCTACCCCACTTCACGTCCTGCCTGAAAGCTATGCGAGGCCTGTGAATCAAACCCAGCTTTATTTCAAACCCAAAGGGTATATCATGCTCCTTCCTCTGTGGGACAAGGACTGCAGCCCTGCAGGTAGCTGGTAGGCACTCCCAAAAAACTGCCATAGCTCTCTGCATGTGTCTTGTTCTGGAGACGTCCCAGCTCCCCAGGAACTGAAAAGCAAACCTGTGTGTTCCCCCTGGGGGGAACAGAGGCATGCTGACCCCTCTCTGCAACAACACCTGTATACAGCATCAACAGCATAACATAACAATGCCATAGCAACCCACCGATAAAATAGCTGCAATGGTAATGACAAATTGTTTGTTAAAAGCTGATGAAGATATGTCCTAGTGTCCTAGGAAACAGAACTAGATTGGAAAACAAACACAATCTTCAGAACCTGAGATCAGAATTTTCAAGCACGCTTAGTAGCCCATATAATCAATAAAGGGTAGGTGCACTGTGTGGTTTGCTCAAGGTTGTTTGGGACCTTTTTGCTCAGGTATGGCAGTAACTTCACCCAAGGCAAGGTGATTGCAACCTGTTCCAGCCCTAGTCCCTGCCAAGGAAAGGCACTTGATGCCTCATTAAGGCGAAGTTTCAAAAAATCCTTACTCCTCAGTCGGGTGTGGATGATTCCAGTTGTCTGCCAGGAACTAACCCCTCCTCATCCTCCAGAAACAGCAGGGCCTGTGCTTCACACCAGGACAGGAGGAATGGAGCAGGGAAGCCTCTGCTTGGGGAGGCAGGAATGCCAGAGGTGTATTCAGTAGAAAAGGAAAATCAAATTCAACTTGAAATGGGTGTTTCTGGAAGCAGCATTCACTTGCCAAAGCAATAACCCAACTCAGTAAAACTACTTGGACAATCTATGCAACTTCCTCCTCCCATTCTTTAGGGTTATTTGTAGGGAGAGATGATAAAGTCCTGTATGAGCTGCTCTTGGGCTACTCTGTGATTTTCAGGAGACTTTCCTTGTCAAGCAGAAAACCTATCCATATCAATTTTCAGCACATTTTCATGCAACATACCTGCAGCTATCTCAGAAGACTCCTGTTTAAATGTGCACTCCTCTGTGTGCAAGGTTCTGTTTGTCAGGCTGATGCTGTGCTTTCAGTAGATAAAATTCCCACTGTACTAAGTGGCATGGCTACTTTGGTTGGCAAACTTGTTGGAGAATACAAAGAGGGGAGAGCAGAAGAGGAAAGGAGAATACTGTCTTTCTACTTGTGCCAAGGAGATTTTTCCTGTGGGTATTTATGCTCTGTGGAGCCAATCTGGTCCACAAAACTCCTGAGAAAGCAATGAGGCATCCAGCACTGAGATGCTATGCCTCCACATCAGCTCCAAAAACCACAATAAAGCTGCTGGCATCGTACTGCCAAGGACCTGTGGAGTCCCTGAGCCAAAAGAACAGAGTTTGACGCTAGAGACAATGATGCTAAATAATAGTAGTATCATGTCTTTTCCCTGCTCATTGACAAATTCATGTCTATGTAGCCGTGCCTAGAGCTTTCATGCCCAAATTACTATGCTAGTTAGGAGGATAATTTTTAGATTCAATTTAATTTAGTACTGGAAGCACAAAACATGGACACTATAGAAGCAGAGCTTATTCCCTTCTCATATGGGAGTATCATAGACCACCATATACACTTTTATGCCACCTTAAGTGGACTGAGCAGCTTTCTGAGATCAAGAGAAAGTCTAGAAAAGAATTCCAGTCTAGCAAGTAAAATGTCAGATTTTTAAAAAGTCTGGACCTCAGGGACTCTAGCAGGAGCATGGGCACATAGCATGCATGTAGGCATGCCTGTAAGCACCTCCTACAGCCATCTCCCAAGCCATCTAAGGGTAGGTCTGTGCTCATTGCTGACATGCCTAGCTGGCTACAGCTGGGTAGGCAGGTGAGTGAGATGCTCAGCCCATAGCAATACACACACTGACTCCCTGCAGGGTGTGGTAATTTAGGCTGGACACTGCCATAACCATAGCCACAGGGCTTCTGGCAATGCTGAGAAGCACCACCTCAGGACTGCTGGCAAACACCAAGGAGGCATACTCCAGGAACTGGGTATCTTTTCCCTCTTTCCCTTTTAGAAGTTTGACCAGGTGATTATTATTTAAATAAGACTCCACTGGCTAGACTGAGCAGGGCTCAAATCTGTTGCTGGGATTTAAGTGTTCAATGCTATTAGGCAATCGAAGGTAATCAAAGATGTCTTTGGCCCTGCCAGATGCTGATACTAAGGCAACTAATCAAACCTCAGTTCTCCACTGCCTCCAGCTGGAGCCTGTACACCAGGCTCACTGCATCTGCACTGCAGCCAAGTGAATGCAGGTGTCTGAACCTGGTGCTGAGGCTGCCAGCCTAGAAGAAAAATCTGGAGCTATTCGTGTGAGTAACATGTTCTAGATGTGTTCATGTGAATAAAAATTGCCTGGTCAAGTGAATAAAGGAGTGATGGGAGCTCCACTAGAACTACTGTAGGGCTGTGCACACATGCATGGGAGCAGGATCCTGTTTAATAAGTGTATTAGGCTTAGCAATACCTTTGTGGGGCTCAAGTGGTAATAATAAACTAATGAGAGAAAAACCTGAGATAAATAACCAAGAGTAGCTTCTTTTATCCCCCTTCTCCCTATAGCTGCTAAAGGCCCAAGTTCTTTCTCACTTATGCTTGCTGAGGCATGCCTTCACCCATGGTTAGTCCCACTGAAATAGAGGGAGGTACTAACTCATGGTTGATGGTGGCCAAAGACTGGCAGCAAGAAATCAAGAGGCAGAATTATCTCAGTCAAAACACCACTTTTGCCCAGGGAATGAGTGGAATATCAGGCTTTTCTTTCTGGATTTGTGGGGTTTCTGATCACAGATTCAAAACTGAATTAACTTATATCTAAAATCTATCTGGTTTTAGGACTAGATGAAACAGTTAATTAAGGACTGCAACCACTAATCATAGGGAAACATAGTCAGATTTAAGACATGAAGATAAAAACTAGCAAATAGGTCCAAAACAAAGGAAATTCCTTCACAGCAATTATTTGCTTTTTGAGACAAGAACATAGCTTTTCTTGAGTTATTGCTGAGACACTGGGGCACCAGTCAGACAAGAGGTGCATTCAATACTTCAGGTGAATTTTGTGTGACCTCCCTGTACAGTTTTGCAACTGTCCCTTCTCACACAGCTTACTTTTCAACTCTTCCTGTCCTTGTTCCTTTCTAGCCTCTTCCTGTGCGGTAGGAGTGTGTGCGTGACTCACTTCAGTTTGTCAAGGTCACATTACCACAGGGAACAACCTTGAGGTAAAGAAGGAAGACAGAGGTCGCTAGGCAGAAGAAGAGGTGGGCAGACTACCTCAAAGTGAACTTGCTTCTCAGGGTTAATGCTTCCTGCAAAAACTGTGTGAAATTAAATAGTTTTCCCTTCCTCTTCTCTATTCCTTCACCAATCCCCCAGCCATGACCTTGACAATTAATATGGTGTTAGTCTCAACTTGCGTCTTCTCAAAATTTTGCATTTAGTCTGTGTCATGTATAATGCTTAAACTCCCATCCTAAAACTGTACTGTGAACCACTTATGAGAATAGATCTAGCGGAGCGGAGCGGAGNGAGGAGAGGAGAGGAGAGGAGAGGAGGAAGAAAATCAAACACATTTCTGGTGAAACAGCTCCTTTGAGCATGCATTTAGTCAAGGACCAAAGAACGAGTGCAACTGAGTATGGGAAGAGAGCTGCAGAAATCCTACATCAGATTGGCTGCCACCTGAGATGAGTGGGACAAATTGCTCACGGAAACGCCTGTATCTCTACATTAACTACTGAAAGGACCTGCACAACTATCTTAGGCAGGGCACCTACCTGCCAAACAAATTGAATTACGTAAAATGAATCCTTCTCCTTGAAGCTGCGTGTGTTATTGTGGTTAGTGCCGAGGTTTGGATCCTGCCCAGATTCCTTACAGGCGCACAAGCGGAAGCGGACAGAGCTCCGCATCCTACTGGGGCTCTGTTTCTCTTCACTGTGCTCGTTAAAAATCCTGTGCACAAACTAATCATGGAATAACACCTGTCCCATTGCAGAGTTAATTAACTTAGAAGGTACTGGGACTATTTACAGTGCTTGAGAGACTCAGATTCTTCCTGGCACTTAGTAGAGAACTGTACAGACCCAGGAAAATACTACCTGCTCTGCTTTATTTGCAAGCATTGGCATAAGGGGTTTTTGCTAGCAGAAGCAAGTCCATGTTTGAACATTGCTATGCAGTTCTAGTATTAGAGCTCCAGCTAATTACTACTAGGCCCTAGCTCATGTTCCTCAACAAAAAAAACCCAAACACTTCAATGCTCTGGGTGACAAATGTCTGCAACTGCAATCACAGCTGGTGGTAGGAGTTCCTAATACCCATAGTGTCCCGTAAAACTATGAGGATGTCTACTGTCCCCAGCCTTATGCCTGCTTCTGGTGCACTGAACAACTCTGGCCTTGGTTTGTGTCTTGACTGGATTTCTTCGTGCTGGCTTGTGCACAGACACTCTTAAAAATGAAACCCTTTCGACTTCCAAGAAAACCAGTTTAGATGTAATGATCTTCCATTAATACAAGGTTTAGCCGTGTCTAAATAGCTCATACCTGTTTGGCTATCAGGTATTGCAGTGAGGCTCTGGTTTTAATCACCAGGAAGGCTTCCTGTTATAGTTTCATGTTTAGCTCTGAACAAAGGAATTAGGATTCCTTGCACATATGGTCACTTCCCACTGTGTTCTTGAAACACAGATGTTTTGTCCAGCTGCATGCTCATATGGCTGCTGGCATTCATTTTTCTGGAATGAGTTTTGTTCTAGTATAACAATAATACATCAAAGTGGGCCCACCGTTCCTTATCCATTTCATAGAACTGTCCACTTTTGAAGGCTGCATTTCCCACCAGTCAGGGGAAATACAGGTGTCTAAAGAAAAACTTGCTTCCACTTTACCACCAGGATGGGATGAGGGTGTATCAATTGCACCCTTTAGACTTCGCTTCCAAGCTTCACAGAACTCCTCCTCACATCCAGGACTTATTTTTACTTCAAAACCTATCAGAAAGTTTCATTATTAGAGGTTATATGCTCTGTCATTTTGCTTTTGTTTGTTTGTTTGTTTGTTTGTTAGCCAAAATAACATTACAACAGTAAACAAAATTTCAGCAGAGGACTGTGTTCTTGCATTGGACCCAGGTAGGAACGGAAAGGCAATATGACCAGTTGGGAATGGTGTAGATGTGATTAAAGCTTCCTTGCACTGGTGAAATAAATCAGGCAGCTGAAGTAAACCAATCAGCTTACACTCGTTTGGAGGGCTGGGACTTGAGGAACCCATAGCCGAAGGAGTTACAATAGTTGAGGCATGAAGAATACACTGTTCTACTGCTGTCACCGCTTCTTGTGGTGTCCCTTGCCTCCTAGCTTTACTTAGGTAGAGTCCTGTATCCAAGTGATCTGTGGAAGAGGCATGTGTGGAAGGGCAGCTAAATCCTAAATCATTTGCTTTCTATTGCGATGACATCTTCTATGCATACTGCAAAGGGGCTATAGTAATTAGCACAAGCAAGGAGAGAGGAAGCTGTGTGTCTAAATGCTTTGTGGCTTTCTGGTCTTTTAGCAGAACGTCAAGGCCAGTATCTGATTGAACATCCAGGGCAAATCTTGCCTGCCCTCATCAGCTGGTGGCTGATGCACTGTGGGGTGTTTTATTACACAAGATATAAAAGTAGTCAGCAGCAGTGGTCGCTGAGATCATTCGAATGAGTCTTAGAACAAGATGATGGAGGAAAAGCCATCCCCAAAAGTTTGTATGACAAGTAACATTTTACTAGGGACATTTCTACAGTTTGACTCTCTCCATTCCTGTATTGCTCCTCAGTTATTCACCAGATCCAGCTGCAGTCTGTAGTGTTTTGTTGTGGCTGTAAGTTGACTGCTGCCTGCCAGTAGCAGCTGATGGCCGTCCCTTGCGCAAGCTGCTGAAAGAGGTGTCAAACGGGCTAACAGCTCCTCCAGCATCTGTATGGCAGGGGTGGTGTGACAAGGCAAGCCCCGCGTCTTGTTTGGTTTACATCCAGACATTGCTGAGGGAAATGCCAAAGTGAAGTCTGTTTTACCCTGTATTCAGAGATACGTTTTGGCATAAAAAGACACAAGGTTTTCAGATCCTGGTTTTTGGCCCTGTGACACCCCAAAGCTAGCATGCACTTTGTCAGTGCACTGTCTCCTTCATCCGTTTACAAGGCAGGAGACACGAGCTTTTCAAAAATGTTTTGCTTACAATGAAAATGTACTTTCTACTAGTTTTTCCGTTCCTTGTGTTGAAAACCCTTACAGCTACAATGGGCACTCTGCTTAGTTTGAGGCGCCCTTTAAATAAACCTGCAGTAAATGATGTTCATTTCAGTTCCTCTCACTATGTAGATAAATTATATATTATTCAAAAAGTGAGTCAGCTTTCATTATTGTGACATGAATAAAAACACAATGGAACATACTTACCAAACCCCAGAACCTAGGCAGCCAGCTCTGCGGAAGGATTTTATTTCACATTTTAAAGGACCAAATATTTCAACTAAACCTCCGGCTGGAGTTTGTGTATTTACATAAATTCCTTTTCTTTCCCCTGGAGCCTGACCCTGTTTCCTGAGGCTTGGGTGAGGGACAGGCTTGCTTTTTCTAGCTTTTGAAAGGCTTGTCTTTGCACTGCCTCTTTCTTATTAAATATAAATCAGAGACCCTTAAAGTCAGTCTACAATACTTCCACTTGATAGAGGATTCCTACTTAAAGACCCTTTTCTCCATCCTTAGAAATGAGTGTTTCTTAAATTACACGTTTCCATTAACAAGTCACTTGCAGAATCCGAATGCTCCCCACTCAAATCCTTATATGTCGTGTGGCTCTGAGACTGCAGCACCCTGGGGTCTTCTGGCTCTATTATTTATGTCTCTCTCATATGAATAATAACTCTGCTGATACAAATTCATCTAATGGAGGCAACTTTATGCTCAATAAATATTGTGAATGCTTGCAAAGCATCACACGCAGTAAGAATCTCCCCGTGTGCTTTCCACCAAAGGAGAGGAGCTCTCTTGTGCGTGGAAATCACTCTAAGCTCGGCTCAGGTTTCAACCTGTCACCCTGTGCACTCAAGTGAGTGCAAGCCCTGCCCTGATACAAATTGGAAATGAAGGATGTTGACAAAAATTTCAGCTATGTGAGTAATGATTTATGACTGGTTTTGCCCAGGCACCTCAACCACGTTCATGAATAAAGCATTGAGGTTTGTGGTGGCAAATAACTCATTAGAAAGACAATTTCAACTTGATTAGAGATCACTAAGAAAAGGCCAGTACATTTTATGAAGCAACATGCACTGCAGTTTCCCTTCTTTAAATGTCCGTGGCAACACATAAAATTTGGGTCGTGCCTTTAAGCGTAGGCACCTGCCAGTGGCGTGTTGCCGGTGCACAGTGCTGCTCTCAGCAGATTGTTTCTCCAGGGCTTTGGGGCACATCTTATATATTTAAATAGTTTGCTGTGTGTGACTGGCAGATGTAGTTTCACTACACAGTTATTACAGAAGAGCAAAATTTTCTTATTTATTGTCTAGCTGTCAACATGAAGCTCCTTTTGTCAGTAATGACAAGCGTAATAGTTTGTACTCTGACCGCATCTGAGAGTCCCATTTTTGGGGTTGGACATTGTAATGTCCAGATTTCAAACACATTCATGTGATCCTGTAAAGGTTTGTGATTTTTCCCTGTTCTGGACCGTCTTTATTATATAGGGAATCTTTTATTAACTGATAATATGATAGAGAAAAGAGGGCCTGTTTTAGGCAGATGCTACACAATACTGAAAAAGTCTTGTACAGAACTCTTAAAATATCACTCTACCTCTGAAAAGAAAAAGAGAAAATAAAATTAAAATCTTTGAAATTATTGCTGTATCCATGTGCACCCTTGAAAGTATAGCCTGTCCTAGACCTAAAGCCAAGTGTGTGCTCTTAAATCCTAGCATTTCTGTAGCTAGCATCTGCAAAGCCAAACACCGAAAGCCCCACCCTGCAGGAAAATGGTCCCCCTCAGACGCTCTTTCATTCCAGACATACCCATTCAGACGCTGCTTTCACAGCCTTTTAATCAAATCAGCCCTTACAATCTTCCTTTCACATCACCATCCAGTCTGTCGCGCACATGCAAGCCAATTTTACACTGCAATTGTCCTCTCATTTCTGAGCTTCCCATCAGCCCCATTTTCACTCTAAAAAGCTAAATCCCTTTTTCAGACTGCCATGAAGCTGAGAGAACTTTATATAACCTGCATGTTGAGGAGGGAGCAGAAGAGGCAATTACAGCAAAGCACAGAAGCTCCTAGAAGGAAGATCTCCTTCTGCTTTGACCTCTGTTTCCACCTTTCTTCAGCCCCTGTTTGCAGATACGAGGCGTAAGTAGCTCTGAAGAGCAATGGCAGATGTGAGGAAACCTAAATACTCTGAATGCGATCCTGCTGCCCACATTTAGGAGATGTAGACCAGAATTTGAAGGGAGAACTTAAAGGTTTTGATGCCTAGAGCCATTTTTCCTCATTTTGGGTCCTGCTTGCAACAATACTACTCAGCAAGTTTTCATATTTCTGCTTTTTACTGTTAGAATCCGTGAGTACTGAGATCCCTGTACAACATTTTGACCCTTTTAGTTGGTGAACAGGGTCCAAACCGGGACAGTGACCCTCGCCCCCAGCTTTGCCATTTTCTCCTTTGGGAAACAACTCTGAACGGCTTGTTTGGCTAATGTGAGCACCAAATACGGTGTGGTGTTACTGTAGGTTTGCACACTGATGTGGCTAGTGACTTAATCAGAAACTGGGAACATTAATACTGCCCTGTGGTATATTCCTGCCAAGATGTAAGTCTGAAAAACACAGATAAGGGAAATCACATGTGATGGATATGCAAAGAAGTTTTCTCAGCAATAACGAGCACATAAAAGCTCTCCAACTGATGCTCTAACAAGGAAATAGTTGACAAGAAGTACTAATAGCACTGAAGGAGTGAAATCAGAGAAAGTCTCATAGGCAAAATAAATTACATGAGCAGAATAAGTGTCTGGTTTAAGCAGTTTCCAGATTATCTGGCAGTTTGAAAACCCTGGCAGAAATGGCTTTCCTGACATCGGCAACATACCTTCTGCTTAACACCAACACTACTCCTTTGTATTTTAGCAACATTTAAGGGCAGATCATAACATAAAAGGAATAGAATAGAATAGAATAGAATAGAATAGAATCATTAAGGTTGGAAGAGACCTCAAGGATCATCCAGTCCAATCAACCCCCCACCACCTATTACCCACTAAACCATGTCCTTCAGTACTGCATCTAACCTTTCCTTAAACACCCGCAGGGACAGTGACTCCACCACCTCCCTGGGCAACCC
>VWZZ01002697.1:91607-105870 GCA_013399095.1 Psophia crepitans
CTACATCAACAGCCTTTCCCTCATCCACCAGGCGGGTCACCTGGTCATAGAAAGAGATGAGGTTGGTCAGGCAGGACTTACCTTTCACAAACCCGTGCTGGCTGGGCCTGATCCTCCGGTTGTCAGTTGCTATGTGCAATTCTGCATCGTGGTCCCTCCGAAGCTCCAGTCACACCTGAAAATGCAAGCAGTCCTCTTGACCCTGAAGGGAAATGAAGGAGTCTGCATGGTTGCGAGGGCAATGGCAGCATGCTGGTTTCAGAGAGCTGGTGTATCAGTTCAGCTGTGGGGTGCAGTGGGGCTACGCAACCATAGGGATTCAGAGCAGGACAGATGTGAGGGACACAGCTGTACCGTCCTGTCTTGGGATGCTCCATGGCCAACCATGCCCCTTGGCTGCCCAGTAACCTCAGTGGGAGCATGCACAGTGATAAATAAGTGTGAATCTTGTGCTCCAAGCCTATTGCAAAATAGTGGTTTGAGTGAGCTGTACTACTCCAGAAACACTCTCAAAAAATGACTGAGGCATACTTCTTGGCTAAATGAGCAGCTCAAGCTGTCTGACCATGTACAGGATTCCGGGCACTCCATCTTCTCAATCCTTTTCCAGTGATCACAGCCCAGACTTCACCACACTTGGCTTCTGTGGGTTAATACAGCTATGTCATGTTCAACCAAATCAGCTGTCACATCCGATCTCCATTTTCATGCAAACAGCCAACAATAGTTATTTCCACTTGCAGCACTTACCAGCTAAATCAAATTTTCCACTAATATTTTAACACCAAGGTCATTTCGTTGACAGTAGCTAAAGGAAGCAAATTCTGAATTTTAAATAAACATTTTCTATCACATGAATGGAATCCTTTTGTTTATGCAGTTCACATTTCAAGTATCTCTAACAAATCATCAGATCTGTGATTTCTTTTCTGGTATGGATGGCCTACCTCATATTGTAAGCTGCCTCTTTCACTGCATCCCACATGAGAAAACATTAATTTAAAATTTCACCTTTCTGCAACAGCACTCAATCATTTCTATGTATCTGTATAATTTTTACTAATTCAATGGCTATGACTGGAGAGTCAGATGATTTCTCACTAGAGAAATACTAATGCTCTGTTATAGCAATGCTGCTTGCATTACTGATGTTGGAGCTGTGCACAAAGCAAGCATTGTGCATTTTTTGTCGATTTAAGAATGATAACCAGAAGACCAGGTTCTGTTTAAGCAGATATTTACTAGTAGTCATCTTAATGTTCTGCTTGACCGCAGCTAAACTTAATGATAAGGAGACTACTAAATTAGGTGGATGTCTCTTAATCTCTTCTGGCAAAAATCTTCCACTCGGTATGAATAATTAAATGCCCAAACAGGGATTTCAGGCTAACTATTCTGTCTCCCAAGCGAGTGCCTTCCCAAGCTAATCTCAGTTTCTTCTCGTGTGACCCAATAGGATTTAATTATTTATGCCAAACAGAATGGTTTAGCTAGGAGAGATTGCAATGGCGTGCCTGCCTACCAGCACTCTACAGCTCATGAGTTCCCATGTGCCCCTCCGGGTGGAAAGTCTACACGGTCCCATCCCTACTTCTGTGTGGGGAAGGTATGGGAAGACTGGTCACACTGCAGGTGTTTGTTTTTTCACCACTGCTGGGTTTAAGATCTCACCGCATTCTTTTTGTCCTACCGTAAGTTTCTGCACTGGGTCCCAGAGGCAAAGCAGCCCAGGTTTGTGATTCTCACTTGTGCTCAAGCGCAAGCTGTTGGCAAGGATGGATATGTGCACTTGTAGAGGCGGCAGCGTAGGTACCTTGGTGATTTCATGGGTGGAAACGCGGACCCTGGGAGAATTGACTTGCTTCTGCGGTTATGAGCAGCCAAGCAGCAAGGCAGGGATGTAAGACATCCATCAGACATCTGCATGCCCCTGGGGATCTGGCCCGTGACTCGTAACACTGCTCAGATGCTGACTCCAGCGTATGTATTCAGCACGGGCCCTATACCATGAGTAGCCACCCAAGCTCATTACGGGTGTTGAATGAATTAGGTTTTGCTTGACAGGTGAAGAAAAAGGAATGTGGGCCCTTCTCAGATATCCCTAATCTCATTTATCTAACTTGTCATATACAAATATAATCCATAATATTATACCACATCAGTCTTGGTGCAATAGAACAAAAGTGAATAGAGCTGAACCGGAGATGGACAGCAGCTGGCTACGTAAAGCTGTGCAGTAGCAGCACTTTCTGCTTCCATTTAGGTTACATGAACAGTTAGTTTATTTTGTAATTTTCTTTGTTCTCTTGCAGAGGAAGAGAGCAAAAGACAGCAGATAAAATGACCCCAGTGCTTTAATAAATTGGTGTCTACTTTTAACATGAACATTTTCATGGCAGTTTACAACAGGTCTCAGCACTGGGCTCTTTGGCACTTTGGTGTTAAAAGAGAGATTAAAAAAAGAGGGATTTTGTTTGGGGTTTTTTGTTGTTGTTTTTTTTTCTCCTTTAGTTTTCTCTTTATATTTTCTTCCCCTTTGCCTGGTTCTTGCTACCTAACCACCGCTTCAGGTCCGCTGAATGCGTCTAATGGAAATGTTACTGTTACTTAATGTCTCAACACGCCGTTCACAAAAGTACTGGTTAGCAAGCAGAAATCCATAGGACCAGATTGCAATCCATCCTGTAAGCTCATTGTATGGCGAGGGAGAGAGGGAGTGAGGGAGGGAGGGAGCTTCCTCAGGCGATGCCTCCTTCCCTTCCTGTGGAGGGGAAAGGGGAAGGCTGCTCTGCAAGGACCTGGCACAGCCGCACAGATGCAGCCCACGCCACGGGGTGGCTGGCACAGCTCCCTGCCTTGTGAGTGTGATAAGGGACGGGGCAGCCATCATGCCATTGAGTTTTAAAGGCTCTTTCATAAACAGACCTCACAGATCTGCCAAATCCAGGCAGTGCCTTTTGGTGCTAGGCCAGGGGCTGAGAATCGCTGTACTCCTTGCCCCTCGGTCATGCTGATCACCAGAGCAGGCCACAATGTCTATGTAATGCATCCCCCATATTGCATGGCCAGGATGTGCTACAACGGCGTAAAAGTCCCCGTTGTGGTCTGGCACCCTGCCTTGGACATCCCTCCTACCAGTGACTGGTGGTGTGACAGAAGCACATGTGATACCTGAGGATGGACCAGGTAGAGAATAGCACGTTTCTCCTGCCCCGTGCTGCTAGCAGGGGGCCTGTGCTAAAAATAGCCTGAGCTCAGCCAGCACACCCCAAACCTTGCTCAAAGGATGCACACAACCATGGCTACGTTACGTAGATGAGGGGCAAGCTCAAATCCGTGCATCTTCTCACTGTACAATGTAGATGCAGTCAAGGTAGCTCTATATAAATAACATTTACGTAAAACAACACCAAAGACCCTGAGTTTACAGGGGAGTTCTGCATTTTCTCCTTTCATGCAGCAAAGATGTGACAGCTTCTGCACATCACTCTGAATAATGCTCTGTAGAAGCAGACCCCACATCCTCCATAATTTTCAGTTATGGGCAAAGACCTGAAAATCAGTGACATGCCTGTCTTCTTGCTGCCCTTCTGCAGTGCACATGAGAAGACATGTCGCTATTTACTTGCCAGGCGATATACTCGTGGCGAGCCTGCTCCCCACTCCCTGGAATATCTATAAGGTGGGAAATGCAATTCGTTCTGGAGGGAATCCTTCCTGCTGGCAGGCAGCCAGAGATAGCAGAGCTGTAATGGCTTTTGGGCAGCCACAGCACAGAAATTACAGCCGTTCACCAAGGACACTCCCTCTGAGCTTCTGCTTTCTTGAAGTAATTGCAAACAATATCACTTGCATTCAGATAGCTGGAGGGGAAACTCAGGCACCGATGAAGCATGAAACAGCCTGGCCCGAGACCTAAAATAATCCTGCGTAAAAATTCACAGCTGCCTGTTGTTAAAAATAAAACCAAGACCATAACTCCCTCTGCTTTCCATCAATGAATTTCCCTTTGTTCCCCTTCCCCCACAGCCTGCCTTCTCCTTCCTGTGTGGCTGCCTGCACCCCGCCACACACCCTCCGCTCCTCCGCTCCACAGCACCTTGGGAATGGGGTGACATCAGGGTGACGGCAAAGGGTGGCTTCTGCCACCACTGCCTTCTTGGGCCAGGGGGAGGACGACTGCGGTGCCCTGCTGATGGCAGGGATGGTGGCCCCCTGTACGAGCAGCACCCGCAGATGTTCTCATCACCTGCAATTTCAGCTCCTCTGGGCACAGGCCATTTCGGTGTAGGGCATCCCTCCCCAGGCGATGTCACCTGAGCAGATGTGGAGAGGTGGTGCAGAAACAGCTTGCACCTCCGGCCAGGCACTGTGTTGTGTCTTCTCAACAGGTTGGCTGGTGTGTGGTTTCGCTAACAACATGGGGATTGGCAGGAGAAAAATTCCTAATTTTTATTCACCTCCTATCTTCCTTTTCCTGAAAGGCCTCAGCAGAAGAAAGAGATTCAAAACATTCATATATTTGTTTCTGCAGTCTGAACTGAACATTGTGGCTAAAATACAAGATAGGAAGCAAGGATGGAGGAGACGCAACAAAATTCAGCAAGAATTAAGGTTAATAATGCCAATACATTGATCCTTTTGATCCTTTTCTCACATTAAGCTCACTCCATGAATTGCCCATTAAACTAGCCATGGGGTACAATGTGGTGCCTCTTGAAAATGAGAACACTGTAAGAAATCCATGATATGTCATATAAAAGCAAAGGTCATACGATGGCATCCTGACAAAAGAGCCTTGCTGAGAGCAAGAGGCTGTTCCAAAGGAGGAAGACTGGCAGAATCTTATCTGTCTGGAATATCTGCCCATCTTGTAATTCACAGAGTAACTGTAATGATGGCCAGACCAAAACTAGAGCTTTGCTGCCTTTGTTGTTGCTGATGTGCACAGTAACCTTGCCTCAGAGCCTCTATGATCCAAACTGGTAAAGAGACATCGGGAAGAAGGTATGTGATATACTCTCCTCTGTATAAGGAATCTCAAAACCTGCTGGGATGTCCTCAGTCTTGTGACTGAGTCCTGCCTCCTAGCTCAGCAACTTCCTTGTCAGACCATTTTTCCTTTAGAAATACATCACTACATCTAATAACACCTTGCACTTCTGTAGCCTCCTCTATGCAAAGATCACAAAATAGCTCCCGAAGGAAGGCAATCACCTCACTGAACATGGCCAGCTGCAGTGAAGACATTTAAGCCTGAACTAGGTCACAGCCAGCAGAAAAACGGTTACTACCATGAGTGGAACACTGCTACCAGCTACACAATGGATTCATCTAATGCCCCAAAGACTCACAAAGCACTGGAAAGAATCCTAATGGTGTTATGCCTGCTGAACATCCCCACTCCCAGTAGCCACAGGCAGCCCTGCTCACAGTGGCACTGGTGAAGTCCCACTGAGCAAGGTCAGGAGAAGACAAGATGCCCACAGGGAAAGGGTTTGCTCCTTGCTTCCCTGGGACTGCCCTGGGGCAGAAAGCAGGCAGAACAACTTAGGTCAGAATGACAAGTTTGGTCAAACTCCCTCTTTGGCTGCTGGGGAGACCACTGTGTTGCACTCTCACCTCTCATCCTCGTGTTCTCATGACTTCTGGAAGCCACCAGGCGATGCGTGTGTTCCCCGCCTCTGCCTCTGCTCCTGGGCCACAATAATGGTACAAAGATAAAGAAAAGAAGTGGTTGAACCAGCCTATTTGGCATAAGCAAGAAGTCAGGGAGACTGTATATTACCCAAATTAGAGTGGATAACCTCTTCACGAATTTTATCTATGCTGTTGTGGTGCAAATTCCTTATCTAGCAGGCTGTCTGAGAAATGGTGGTCTGCCTCCTTACCCACAAGACTTGGTGCTGGCCTCCTGCTCCCACTGCTTTGAGCACCTCCCTTACCGCAGAAGGTAAAGCCTTCCTTTTTACCACTTAACTCTTTGGTGGCAGATGACATGCCGGAGACTATGGACGTGCTCACAATGCACATGCTACACAAACAGCATTGCATACACCCGGCCCGCATCGAAAACCAAGACCCAAGGTTTACATAGTGGCATGAAAAATAAATAGCTCCTGACACAAATAATATATGCTGCGTGCATTCCTCTGCCTCGGTTTCTTCACTATACTTAGACATCACTGATTCAGGGCAAAGTGACTTACAGAGAGCTCAAATTTGCCTTTACAACCCTTGTTTTGTATTTTCTGTGTTCAGAGACCCTGCCATAACTCCCCTCTCTAAATGCAAACTTGTCTCTCCCATTCTCCTGGCTAAAGCTTCCCGGTTGCTCCTGCGATCCTTCCTTCTGATTATCTGCTAACACCTGGCTTTGCGCTGCTGCTGGTAACTTTCCACTCTTTTAAACCACACTCCTCACACACAACCTGGAAAAACTGGTTTGTGTAAGCTTTGGGTAACCCTTTGTGCCAAGCCTATTTCTAACTCAATAGCTGAGGTTTAATGGTTTAATGGCCAAAGAGTGTTCCCAGCAGAGGAGTTAAAGAACATTTGGGGAGAAGAGGGGAATTCAGATTTGCAGTTACATTTGGCTGAAAACATCCTATAAAGTTTATGTTAAGATTCATATCATGCATTTAGAGGGGAGCTATTTGCAAGGAAGTCCACCAGGTGTACTAGCATGTCATTACTAGTTGGAAAGCTTTTATTTGGCTTGGGATTGATCTGATCCAAAAACTGGTGACTGGTGGCCGATCACACACTTGAGCACTGAATCATTATTAATACAGTTATTAGAAACAAATGGTGCAGTCATATAGAGGCTGGAATAAGTCTGCATAAACTGTGTGTGAAATGGTGCCAGCAGAGTCCGAGTCTTGCTGTGGTTTTACACTCTCGAGCCACTTGCCTTCACTATCTCTGCTTAAAGACTCAGTCCGAGTCAACACTAAAAGTCAAACAGAAATGTCACCGTATTTGCAGGAGATACATCTGCCTTGGTCAAACAGAGACCATTCATTTATCACAGTTTGCATCACTGTGCAGGCGAGCCGAGCTCCCTGCGCGCTTGGCTACAGCAAACCAACCTCACAGAAACCCGTCCTTCTGCTGTAGGAAGCCGAGTACCGATGAGGAAACACAGCTAGAGGTTGACAGGATGTTGGTAAAGGGATGTCTGCGTGGGATGCAAGTAACCTACAAAAGGCTAGAAAGACACTGAAATCGGAACAGGAAGCATCTGTGGGGGTCACGGAGGAGCCATGAAGAACTCAATCCACTTGACATTCTCCAAGTCATGAAATTTTTAAATGAAGTTTAGGGCTAGCTATTCACTAAAAAATATTTCTACCTCTCTTTTATTTTATTCTTCTGTCATTGGTACTGCAACTGGTCAAATCAGATCCTATGTCAAGCAAACTGTCTTCAAAACTAAGGAAAAAAAGAAAAAGCAATTTGAATGACAGGGGAAATTTAGACCTGGACCCTATTAGATGTTTGAAGCTTGAGTGCTTTCAGTCTCTTGAGAGGCAAATGGCCTGGTGTGGAGAAAGCGGACTTCAGATGCATGGAGAGAGTGTAGTTTGGAGGAAGTCTAATAGCTATGCAAGTAAACTTCTGTGAAGTTCTCCAAGATGTTTCAAATTGGACACAAAAATAAGTGACATCATCCATTCCTTTAGCCATTCAATTTTTTACCTTTAGACCCTTACTCTTTCTAATTTAGACCTTTTCAACAGATGACACTTCAAAGGCTTGTTTTTCTTCCCCAGCCTGTCCTGCTTTAAGCAAACTGTGAGAACAGTGATGGCTAAACACCAGCACAGCCCACCATTCACTCCCAATTCTTCTGTGCCTGTGCGAGTTGTCCCATCAATGACAAGGCTGTAACCATCAGTATTTGACTCTATTTTCAATTCAAGAAACACGCCTTGGCATTTTTATTTCTTGATAGTGATGCTGTCTGTTGCTCAGGGATAAACTGTCCATCCTTCCAGTGCAATTAATGCCAGGAGCCAAGCAGTCTTTGTCTAGGAAAAATGGGAGAATTTACTTGACATTAAGACAAAAGAAATTCAGGTTCCCCTCTCAGCTCTGAGTGAAAAACATTGGCTATAAATGGGCAAAGATTGCAACAAACAGAAAATCCCTAGTCACCTTTAAAAGAAACCTGGGGAAGGCAGCAGGAAACGTATTGCACAGAGCAAAACTAAGCTGAGGTCAAGATGATCAAGTACATTTTTTTAATTTCTCACTTCCGTTATTCTGTAGAACATGAGATCACCTTCCTTTTTATAAATGATATAAACTTCTGCACTGACTATTGTTTCTCCAAGGTCCAAAGACGACATGTTTCTCAGTATTGATCTTAAGTTAACCCTGCACTGCAAATGTGTCCTAGATGTGTTTGAGTTCTCCCATTTTTGATTCTCTGATTACAAAACTATGTCAGAAATGGATTTTTACCCTTGGCAATCTTCATTATATAATGAAGACACTGTTAAACCAGCAAGACTGCACACGGGAAAAATAAATTAAGAGGTCAGTGAATAATGATGGATCCTGTCAGAAGGCCTCTTAAGAGAAGAAAAGCTATCAAGTAAGGTGAGAAAGCATAAGCTTTCCCTCTTAAAAAAAATAAATAATGTTTCTTTAAACGAGGCTGTTAGAAATCAGCAGTAGTGGTCAGAAACAACAACAGCACCTACAAAGGAAGTGGTATTGCTCTAAGTCTGTGAGGGCCATCTGACTCAGTAAAAGTTTCACCCAGATTACAGTGTCTTTTTATTAAGACTTGCAGAACAAAAGTATGCATCAGGGAGCTTAAAGTGTTTTTGCTTTGAGTATACAGTAGAAGTGACAGTATCTATGACTTAGCTTGTTTCCGTAGGATTGAGTTTTATACCGCAACTAAACAAGTGGGAGGAGGGCAATCAGCTACACTCGTTAGGTGGCATCTGGACAGGGCACCTCTGCCCAGGAGGTACTAGGTAGCATCGACACAGAGATCAGACACTGAGATCGAGGCATAGCAGAAGAGCAACAACGGAGATCCAGCCAAAGCTCAGCATGATCAAAATAGGTTTGGAAACTAATGGTGGTCATATTCATAATCTGGGAAATAGATTGAAATTGGTTAAATAAAACTGGTGCTGAGTAACACACTGTTCCTGTAAGCTAATAATTTTGGTTTTGTTGTCGTTATTTTGGCTTCACAGGGGGCTACTTTGACAATGGGGCTCACCCTGATGTTGGTAAATGCAGTTTCAGTCTCTGACCTATGTTAGCTGCTCAGCCAAGGTGGTGACACAAAGGGATGGGCTGCGCTGCAAGAAGCATCTTGCAACACAGCGCTAGGGACGCTTTCGGATCAAGATCAAAGGCAAAGCTGTAGCTTCAAATCACAGGCTCCCCATTCACATAAGAGATGTCTTGCAGAGAAGTCTTTACTTATTCAGTGCTTCATACATTATATCGCCTGTTACTGTCCTCAGAAGTACAGGTTGCCGTGATAAGCCTTTACAAGTACATCTGATTATTGAGATACAATCGTTACTGTATTTAAAATACTTCTTCAAACAGGAGACTAGGAATAATTCCCAAACCAGTATTCCTTGGTCCATTTCAGCGTCCGGCCTTTGCAAAGCATGGCCCTTGCACCTGAAATAGCACCTGGCAGACTTGCAGCTCGGTGGTCAAGCATCGTTACAACTGCTAAGGGCTATACTGAGGCGAGAGTGAAGCACCCACCTATTCCTTTGCACTGACTGCACCCTAGGTGCTAGCCAGGCAGCCCCAGACAGTGGACAGGCCAGACATGGTTTGGGAACCCTAGATGCTAGCCTGATGTCAGCCACAAGTGTCCGTAGTGCCCCATCATAGCGTATTTGACTTCTGCCAGAGAACGTACTCCTTTTTGCCCACAGCCTGTGCAGTGCTACTGCAGGTGGGTAGTGGAAGAACATTTACAAAACAGCAGGACATACATGGAATATCTGAAAAGATGAGCTTGGACCAGGATAAAAATAATAGCCACATCCTTTCCATGCATGACATTAAACCCAAAACAGAATGTACCTTTCAGAAATGATAGTTTGCCTTTATAGAACGACATTTTCAGTCTCTCAAAATGCTAAAGCCCGACTCAAGTTCTAGAAATCAGATGCAATATCTGCTGTCTCAGTTCCCTACTCCATTCACGAAATACTTAAACATCTTAAAATCCTGTTTATCAAACCTAATATTTGCAATACAGGCCTCTAGCTTAAAATGAAAGGCTTGCCGCTCACATAGCTGCATCTTGCGGAGAGCTCTTTATTCAGTGCTTCATTCATTACGTTGCACGCGGTAGTCATTACAGGCAATTGTCTGCTAGTGCGACCCACACCTCGGCTGGCTGTGCAATATGAGTCACTCGCTGCGAGCTGCAATTCCAAGCAGAATTTCTTCATCCTGCAGTAACCACATACTTTGTTCCAGATTACCTCCCTTTTTTTTGAGTAGGCAGAATTAGTAAAGTGCAATTAGTGATAATACCATTGGTCCCCAGGCTGATAATTTTTCTTAAAGCATTTATTCTTTCCAGCACCTCACATATTACATCAATAAAGCTGCCGGAGTACTGACTGTAGCATGTAATAGGCACAGATCCCAGAAGAAAGATGCATCTCTCCTGCTGAAAGGAAGAATATTGACCCACCAGAGTTTGATTCAACATGTAAAAATATTTCTATGCAGATATGCAATTTAGTCTAATTCCACTTCTCTTTTGTGAAAATAGCTTCCTACTCTATTTTGGGAGGGAACACATGATTCTGCACCTTTCTCTTTCTCTCCAGTGCTGGAGGACAATACTGAAGTAAAACAGACAGTGCCTTGTCCTCTTCCTAAAACTATCTATTTGCAAGCATTCATTCTAAAAATCTGGGTGTTGGAGACAGCAGACTATCAGACAGTTCATCTTCAGTGTCTGCGGTTTTCTTTTCTACCTTTTTTTCTGCTCCAGTTTCTAGTTAGATGCCATCTCTCTCCCTTTCCATTTACTCCAAATATAAACAAAGTGGATGGATGTTTTTACCGAACAAATCATTCCTAATACCTCAAGTAAATGGGAGGGTGCCTTTTCCTACTTTCCTGGTGAGTAAAGCAGGGTAAATACCTTTACATCCATCTTGTGAAGCCACATTTCAGGTCTTTTATGATACTCTGACTCAGACAGTATACAGTTTACGTGGAGTTAATACATATCACACCTCTTAATCCTGGCATCTGTCCTTACACGGATGCTTTTGGATAGCACTCTTTTAACCCTGTGGGGAAATTACAGAAAATTAACAATGGCTTTATATGACAAGCCAGATACAAATAACTTTCAGTGCTCAGCTGTTTTATGTGTTTCCTTGGGCTCTTTTTTTTTTTTCCTTCTCCTTATTCTTTTTGCTACAAAAGTGATATTTGAGAGACAGACTTACTGATATGAAAAGCTGATCCTGAAAAACAGCAACCTGCTCCCAGGTGGCAAAACACACCGCCCTTCTGAGGTGGTTGGGACTGGCCCATGAATGAAACTGCACTTACCAACAGATAAGACTGAAACCCAACCTGGAGATTTGCTAAAAACAAGGCAAGCTGAGAGTACAGGTCTCATCACCCTACCAAAGTGACATCATGACGGGAGGGGCCTTGCTTTACCTGTGCTTGATCTTGAAAAGCATGTTGGCTGCAGAATCACCTCAACTTCATCAGTTCGTTCACTTTTTTCCCTCAAATCACCCACAATTCTGGTGCAGAACAAGCATGTTCAGCAAGGACAGATGTCATTTACCAGTATGTACTGTGTTCCTAGGGTGCATATTGTTCTCTTTTTTAATCCTCTGAGGGAGGGTGGCAGTGCCTCGCAGTCAGAAGTAGATTCAGAGAAACAGAAGAATGAAGGAGGTTTTCTTTCCTAAAGTCACATCCGAAAGGAGAATTACAGCTGTGCAGCACACAGCTAAACCAAGTGCTCCACCACCACTGAAAAAACTCCTGCTGTTGCTGCTGCCACCTACGTGGCACCAGGGTGGCAGAGCCACCTTCCTCCCTGCATAGCCTGCCCAGCCCACTCATCGCTGCCAGCATCCCCTCCTGTGGACCCCAAGAGCAGAGGCCCCTATCCTGGAGGACAGGTCCTGCCTGCCACCAGATCTTCGCAGCTCCCCAGAGGAGCACTGGGTGACTATCAGCAGCATGGGGTTGAGCACCCAGGGGGTGATAGCTTGCTCCCAAATGCAGATAGGGTCATCCATCTGCAGCCCAGCGTGTCATTGCACCAAGATTTGTTCTTTTCGGTAGCTAAGACGGTTTTGCTTGTGTAATGAAACCAAGCCCAAGTTAGCTCTTCTTTTCAGAGCTCCTGAGGGAGCCCACCACCAGTGCCCACCTCACACCAAGTTCATCATGTTAATCTGAACCATAAGCCCTGCCAGTGGCTCCTTTTGCTTTTCTTACCTTGCAGACATGTCACAGTGCCCTGGCAGCACTAGGCTTTGACAGCAGGATAGCCAACGGCAGCTACTGCATGGCAAACCCAGACTTTTTTGTTTTGGCTTGGAGGAGAAAGCAAACTGGAACTTGGAGAGACTTTTAATCTGGAGAGTCACTGAAACAAAACACACCAGTGTAATTAAAACTGGTGTCCTGGGCTGGTAGGGGATAGACGGGATGTACTGTAGGAAGTTCTGTGGGCTGGAGTTGTGTACTGTGGACAGATATGTGCCAGTTGCTCACACCAACTGGTCTGGGTGGTCCCTGACAGGTTGCTTCTGTGAGGAAGAACAATCATTGGACAAGTCAGATGTCCTCTGATGTAATCACACCTATTTATAAAAAAAAAAAAAAAGTTTCAAACTTAATTCAACCAGCCCTCAGCCATAACAAGTGCTCCCTGTTTTACTTTTCCAAGTCCAAACTATCAGTCATGGTGTAGGGAATGCTGCTGCTTGGTTTTTGTCTCTCTGTTTCTCAAGCAGTTAGATTAGAATAGAATAGAATCGAATCATTAAGATTGGAAGAGACCTCAAGGATCACCCAGTCCAACCGTGTCCCCCCCACCTATTAACCACTAAACCATGTCCTTCAGTACCGCGTCTAACCTTTCCTTAAACACCCCCAGGGACGGTGACTCCACCACCTCCCTGAGCAACCTGTTCCAATGCCCGACCACCCTTTCAGTTACTCTGCCTGTGAACAGGGGAAAGAACCAAACCTGCCTCTTTCCCTCTTTCTGCCTCCCACAGCATCAGTGAAAACACTTTACTCGCAATACCAATTCAGGAGAAACCACAAGTATACTTTTAAGTTTAGGCAGCAATTTAAGTGCGTTTTGTCTATGGGCCAAGCTGGCGGGGGGTGGGGGGGAAGGATTCCCCTGTCTAACTGCAGACATTTATAAAGCGGATGCAGATGTCTGCATTAGTCACTCTGACTTGACTTTATAGCAGAGAGGAACAAATATTTCCAGGGAAGGATTCATCTGACCTACTATTACACTGACCCATTATAGGTGAGATTAATCACACCCTTGAGATGTACTTCTCCCCATGGTTGCAGGGGGAGCCCAGGGCAATTAGCTCAGCTGCATTACAGGCATCTAAGGTCATCTGAACTGAACCTCTGCTAGCTAACCAGGCCTCAGATACAGCAGACCTCAGATACCTCTTACCTACCCTAATGCTGCTGAGGTGTCACATTTTTGTATTTTGTTTATGCTCCCATAATTTGCTGTATCTGTTCAGCCTGGTCTGAATACTACTAAGTCTCTGCAGTCTGCAGGGTGCTATTTTTTTATCCCCCTACAGAGAAAGCTGTGTTTATCCATAGGTTGAAATGTCTGATCCTTACCTAGACAGGCTTGTCATGCTCTGGTGGCACATAAATGTTACTGGGAACCAAGAACAAAAGGTGACAAAAAGTGCGGCGCTAGCATGGCGATTACTATTACAGCACAGCCGCAGCAAGGGAGAGATGTCCCCTGCGTGACTAATGACTGTCCCTGTAAATAATCCCTCAGGGAAAGGCCCTCTGCACCTAAAGGCTTCTCATTTCTGCCATTTGCATGGGTCGGCTCAAGAAAACAGATTGCCATTCCTGACATACCTTTTACATCGTGCACCCATAGGCCATCGCACCCGTAATGATACTATAGTACCGCTCCATCTTTGATATGACCACCCCCCCCCCTCCACACCACCACCACCACCACCTCCCCCCCTGCCCCCCC
>VWZZ01002697.1:105918-188322 GCA_013399095.1 Psophia crepitans
AGCAGAGAAGATGGAGGAAGACGAACGACACTCCCTACACAATGCTTGCAAGAAAAAGTGTGTGTGGAGTTGATGGGGGGTGGGGGGAGACGATGATGGGGGATGAGAGCTAGGGCGTGGGAGCAGTAGCCATTGCAGGTAGAGGCCTTTCTTTGTCAATAAATTCACTCGTAGAAATTAAAAAGAAGAAACACTCAGAGAAAGAAAAAAGTAGTAGCAAAGGCTGGGACAGAGAACATGAGGGAATTGACATGTGGAGAAGCTTTGACTGTTGAGAGAAATACACATTTCCATAAACTCCAGACGATGGAGCTGGAAAACTTCTGCTCTTTGATATAGTTAGTGCAAGGCATTGCCAAGCCCAGCACCTCCAGTATTTGCTGCTCCTTCTTTGGGGGGGCATTTCTGGCTGCACTAATTCACAGGAACATTGACAGACCCCATCAGGTTAGATCAGCAATGCTCCATCATGTGCACCACACACAGGAATATAGCAGCTCCTGCCCTGGAAGAGCCGTACTAATGATGGGAGGGTAATGTGGGCTGAGGAAAGCCCTTATTCACCCTTCTGCAGCATTGTCTTTACCAGTGCTGTGTCCCACCTTCACACATCCTCTCCCGTCCCCTCCGCACGTCGGTCCTTGCTCATTGCTGTAAAGCCTCCCTAGGGCTTGAGGGATGGGAGTGCTGCAAGAGCAACACGGCCCGTTATGAAAGACTGGCCGCAGCAGCTAACGAGATCGCGCTCCTCAGGCACCTCTGCAAGGATTTCTCTTTAAAGAGCAAGACTTTTAAGCCATCTTGCAATAAACTGCATTGGAAAAAACCCATATATTTCCTAACAGCTTTTTCTCAGCACGCAGCTTGTTGGGTTTTGACACTTTTGATCGTGCTTGATTATTTGTTTCCATTCTAACGGCAATTTTGTTCTAACTCTTCTGGTTTTGAAGTGCTTCTTCCTGATAAAACTTCTGCCTTGATTTCACTACACATCTTTCCAACATTAATCTCTAAATGAGTTTGATGCAAGGTATTTTTATCTGCTGGTGTTTATAAGAGTCAAAGAAGTCAATGTGTTGGACTTCTTTCCTTTCCTGCCAATTCAATATGGCTAGATTTGGTGTTGTGTTTTAATGGAAATTCTAATGTTTTGAGGAGTTCTATGAGAATAGAAGATGTAATCAGTAGCCATTGAGAATAAATTTTGCTTGTAAATATTATCATCCTAGGCGGTTTTCCTCCTCCTAGGAATTAAAGAAAAAGAAAGGTGCAGTCCTGTCTCCATAAATACTGCTTTATTTCAGCTTATTTACAATACCTTGTATAAGTTTCAGCATCTATATTTCTTCACCTCTATGGAGATTACAACAAAGCAGCTGTTAGCAGAGCTTGCCACATGTTTCCTGATGGAGTAAAATGTCTCCCTATGTGATGGCTCAGCTTTTCATCACCGGATTTTTATTTTCTTTTTTTTAGTGGAATGGATGTCGCTGATCATTCTGAAGGGAGAGAGAAAAAGTCTCAATAAACTCAGTTGCACTCAGAAATGCTGTCAGCAGCAAGAGTATTGCAGAACAATGGCCACAGTGGGGGTCGTGGTCTTATTCTCACTCTATATACCCACTGTTTTGTGCAACAGCACGTAAGGAGACTGGGTAGAGTAGACTGGGTATCCAACAAGCAGGTTATACTTAGATGAAGGAGTCAGGAAAATAGCATTCAACATTTATTTTATTAAATTGTCTTGCCTTCTACTTGCTGATTCACCAGAAATGGTTGCAAGGGTATTCTGATGTCATTGTTGTCCTTACAACTTTAAAAAGTCTGGTTATCCAGGAACTCAGTTAGCCATGGGGAGGCAATAAGTGAATCCCTAGTCAGTGCAGTGTGTGTCTATATTCAGCCAATGCTGAAACTACACACAGTATGACCTCTAGTGCAGTTAGACACAGACACTAGTTGTGCGGTTAAAACCAGATGCTAGCACTGAATTAATAAAAACCATGTCCAACAAGAATCTTGCCAATCACTGTGTAAGAAATGTGGCCTCCAGCAAATTGAAGGTTATACAGCATGACATGGATCTTATAAGGCTGTCTGCCCCCCTGTCAGGGGATGCACACCCCACTGCTTCGAAGCTGGGAACTGGGGGAGGTGCAGACAGTGTGGCCACCCCACACTACTCTGGCGGAGTCCTCAGCCCACCCAAACACATGGCAGCTCTTCTGCAGTGTAGAAGCTCTCAGCATTTGGAAGGGACAGCATGCAGCTTGAAGGAAAAGAAGTCAGGCTGAATAGCTACATCTATTTCTGACCTGTGTGCACAAATCTTTTATGGTCCCCCTGCCACAGCTGTGTCAGCTGGCCTAAAAAAAGCTTTGAACTTTCCTCACAGGGCTTGTTTCTAGGTGTTTAGGCCATCAAAACTCCATCAGTACGGTTGCTCTAATGGCAGAGTCATTGTGTATCTTTTTTAACTAATAGGGACTGCAGGAGAAAGTGTCAAATGCCAGGTTTGAAATACCACTATCATCAGAAATTCCTGAACTGGCCATTGGTGTGGAAGAAGACAATCTGAGACAGCAGGAAGCTGGTGGGAAGAGGTTATGGAAAGCTTTCAAGTGTCTAGTGATTTCTGGTGATCCATTTTTAAAAGGTCCTGATTTTAAGAATATGCAATTCCCCAACACCCAGATTTAATGAAACCTTAAAACCTCTAGGTGAAATACTGTAAAACTGAAGCACTGAGAGATCACACCCTTTAAAAAACCAAACAAAAAAAACAGTCAATATTCGTACAGGTATGTATTTGTTCTTTCTGTAGAACAAATGCAGCTTTACCAGCTTGGGTCGCTCACGCACAGCACTGCCTTGTGCCAGAAAGACATAGGTTTTTTTTTCCCCTGAACCACTGAACTAAAAGAACAAAGTACCTAATATACCCCTGGGGACAGATGTTATATTCATTTTAGAGCTGAGATAAGTGAGATTGCCAAGTATGTCAGTGATGAAATTGGGAGCATTCATCCTGACTCCACATGTACTTTCTAATCACCTCTTCCCAGTTCAAAAGGCAGCATCCAATTTATAACCCTTTTTGAAGAAATATGGCATGATCTTTACATCTTCCACCATTGTCACAGCAGCACATAAACAGTAGCAGAAACTACTGCAAGTACCTACCACTGCTGTGGGGGGTCTAGCGGGCATCCACCATCTGATTCCTAAAATACTGGTGAAGACACTGTAGCTATTCAGTCACTAGCCTGAGGGAGTGTTTTGTAAATGACTACACCTGCAGGTGTGGATCCTTTAATCTGTGCTCCCTCCTCTGTTCAGCCGGATGCTGTGGCTGTGTAGGCACCCATGGAGCGGTGCGAGAGGCACGGGGATCTCTGTGCTGAAAGCCCAGCAGGTGCCACCTCCCAGCTGCATCGCTTCTCTGTAGAAGCACTTTGTGGACAGCCTGTGGAGGTCTGCCTGGGCTGTGCTAGTCGACATAAAGCCCCAGGTGCTCCAGGCACCTTCCACTGGTCATAGCAGGGGCCAGGTTTTTGCTTCTTGCTGGAGAGCAGTCTGTTCTTAAGGGCAGTGCTAGAACCATTCTTGGTATAGAGGTCAAAGAGAATTAAAGGACTATTTCCCACCCTCATAATCATCTTCTTAGGTCCAATTAGTTAGAAACTTCAGTGCAGTTACAGCAGTTTATATCAGAGGGAAGGCAGATGCCTGCTCGTACCTACCACGCATGTGATAATAGTGTATTTTGCACTTGACAGCTGTAGGGAAGGAAAAGGTTCAAAGCTCTTGCCTGACCGCTTGGGGATGAACATCAGAACAGATTTCCAAGGAAATGATGGTATCTGCCTTGTGCTGATGGAGGCTTTTGGTCATTATTCTGCTGCAGCAAGAGTATTTTGTGAAAGGGAAGAAGAAAATACCTGTTCTCATCCCTCTGAGATTGAAGGCAATGGGAAAACTTGAAAAGGACATGAAGATACACGAAACAGAAGCATGGTTAAGATTTTCCAGTTGAACAGTTCTAAGGAGTGTCTCATCTGAATAGTTTACTGAATGGTCTAAGGGATGGAAACACTTTTCTCTAGTCTTACTAAAGTTTTGGCAAAAGAAGATATTTCACTCACTTTTCCTAGAAAGGAAACAAGTAGCTCAAGAGAAAGTACAATGAGAGAAGCATCCAAAAGGAAAGGTCACGTATATGAATGTGCTTGCTGATACCCTATGAAATGGTTATGGTATAGAAAACCATTTTTTAAATGGTAACAAATCACTTATATTAAGCTGGACTTTTCTGGGTTTGGGGAACTGTTGAAGGTCTAGGAAGAGTTCTGGACAGGTCAGAGATGCTGTACTAGCATTGCCTGGATTTACAGCAGTGACTTTGCCTTCACTATGCGTTTCTCTCACACTTAATCTTTCCATAGAGACTTCCCACAGATGGTCACCCACCCTCACACCATTGTCAGAGCTACAGAAAGAAAGCTCAAGCATTTTGTTTTGAAATTAAATTAGGCCATGAAACTCTTCTATTGCATGTTTTTGACGTAAGACTGTTGCGGTGAGTTTTTACAGCAAAGAACACCCACACCACTTTGAATATCAGAGTCCTCCAAACCCTTTCCATATCTGTACATTAACCAGCCTCCCCTTCCCATGTTTTGACTTCTGTTCAGACATGCCATGTCCTCATGCCCTTAAATGAAATGAATTAATGTCTGCATTCACATCCCATCCTGCCAGCTTTTTCAGGCTTGGCAGAGCCGTGAAGAAAATCCATCTGTGGACCAGATTTTCTCCATTCTGAAACTCTTCAGTTACTGCACTGTTAATAGCTGTGGTAATTATTTAAATATATCCAGAAACTAATAGTGATGCTTTTATTTAATAATTTTACCTTATAGCCTGGTTAGCCTATTCTTAAAGAATTTCTTTACTAACCAGATTACAAAGGGGGTTACTTAAATTTTCCAACTGACAGCCTATTGACACTCTTCTTACTTAGTAACAGAAGTCACATGAGATTATCGGAAGCAGGAAGCAAACATATTTCTGTGAAGAGTGAGAGCAGGTCATTGTTAGCAGTCCAGGAGTAGAGTCTTGCCTCTATTGACTGCTCTCCTCTGAGATTTCTTGCATCAGCAACAGCCCTCTCAAATTTCTTCCATCTCTTTTCAGATCTGATCTGAAAACCTCTTTGCAACGCAGCTAGCCAGCTACCATTTTAATCTTCTCATCCTTTCTTTGCATGCCCTCAAAAAATACTAATTAAATCAGTAAAGCTTTTGGAGATATAATTTGAAAGCACAATACTAAGTAAAACTGCACTGCCCTTGGTCTCACACTAAATTAGGAAATTGTGTAAAACTGGCAGTCAAACAGAAGGGTATTTGAACTGCTCTTATCTCAAACCTAGAATAAGGACATCATTAGGGACAGTTGTTGCTGGGAAGTCAGTGCTTGTCCTCATTTTAACTAACAATACACTACAATACCAAATTTGAATATGCTGAGAGCATGAATGGTCTAACAGTACGAAGGGCACCAACTATTCTCAGTAGCTTGAATGGAAATAGCAGGTGTCTGGTACTTTTCTGGCCCTAAGACAGTAATCGGTCACAGATAATTGATTACTTTCAGATACAGTGATTTGCAAAGGATTATATTTTCAGCGTACTGTACTAGCTTAACATTAGCTGCACAGGAGGAATCAGATTTCTGAAGCACCAACCACACAACCAGACATTTTTGATTATTTGAGCCATCCCTGTACCCAGTACAGTCGTATGTTCAAACTTCTGGGCAAACACTAATTATGCATTCTAATTGCAACACAGCTGCTTCCATTCCCTCTATTAAACTGTATTCATACCTCGTTATTAAACAAAATGTAGGGCAGGAAAATAGAAAGAGATTTCCTATGCATTTGTCTCTTTCAGGACAAATTCCTTTCCAGAACAAGCACAGCCATGTCTATAATCATGGATAATATAGACTATCACAAGACTACTCACATTCGTTTTGAAGACCTATCCACGAGTGAATTATCTCCTGTTTTGTCAAAATGAGCATGACTGCACATTAAGCACAGCACGACTCACAGGCAGCGCAATATGGAAAACTGCCCTTTTGGAGGCCTATCTAGTTCCACAGAAGTGATTGGAAAGAAACTCACCAACTTGGGGCTAGAACTACATGATCTTCAAGGTCCCTTCACACCCAACAATTCTATGATTCTATGAACTTTAACAATAGTTTAAAAGCCAGAATCAGTTACCAAGAAGATAAGCACTAATGCAACACAGCAATACGCACACAATTACTGAGTCTAGAAAGCAAACAAGTCCTGTCACAGCCAGACCAGCATAGAGCAGTCCCAGCCCATCTCCTGCCAACTGGGCACTGGGAATGGGCTGCTCCAGGAGCTGTTTCACTCTTTAATCCAGCTCAAAATCATCCCAGCAGAGAAGGTGGCCATTTTTCTGGAGGTGAATGACTTCAACCACTTGAAGCTCACCTGTGAGTTCACTATCTTGATCACCCCAAGAGATGGATAGGTAGTGGGGATGAAGAAGGGGAAGTGAGACTTCCCCCGCTTCAGTAACAATCAGCTCTTAAATTGGCTCAGCTACATATGACATGGCAGCCTCGGTTCTCAATCTAATCAAATAGAGATAACCAAGACAGTTCTCAATTTTATCAGGAGAAAAAAACCTCAAACATTCAGAACCTGTGAGAAATGGTTTACAAGCACTGGTCTGATGCTACCTCTGTCCCTTCTCATTGATTTATCTATAGAAATGTATACAAGGTCATTTACATGAATATCCATGGAAAACTAGCAAAGGGCTGTCATAAATACGTTCATTTACAGGAATGAGCTAGGAAATTATCTTTTATGGAGCTGATGGTCTCTTTGTGAAAAATGCCATTTTGTCTTTCTCAAAGTTATTCTCATCAAATTCAGGGAATAATTTGTGCTGAAATCAAATGCCAGGGCATTTTCTTGAGAAGCCTCGGTTTAGCTTCAGATCCTGTCCCTGAAAGAGGAGCCATCTGCCACCCTGGAAAACTGCTCCCTGGCAGGCAAGGCAAGTTGGTTAATCCCTTCCATGCCTCTTTTACCAACTGGGTTAGAAGTTGAGTCAGGGCAGATGCCTACAACCCTGTGTATTTTCTCTGGATGGTCCATCGCTTGCTTCTTCAGCACAGGGTGGATGAGGAACCTGCTGCTGCAGAAAGGGGTCCCTGTGGGCAGAGAAGGGCTCTGCAGCCTGGTCTCCCAGAGGAGTACCCTACTTGGCAGGCCCTTTCGTAGGAGGTATGTTTGCATTTCCTCGTCCACTCCGTAGATGATGATTAAATCTGGCCTGTCTGTTTCAACAACCAGCTTTTCATCAGAAACAACCTGGTTGGGAAATGAATGGTTTTGTTTAAAGCTGAATGAAATATTTTGCTCAACCCACAAAATGAAAAGAAAAAGAAAAAAAAAGGCAGAAAAAAAAAAGCCCAACAAATTGAGCTGAGATGGACTAAATTATTTTTCCCCTCAATTTTTTGGTTCAGCTGCCACACTGAAAAAATCAATTATTTTCATAGCTCTACATCAGTCACTCCTATTTATAGAAATTCTAGTCATACAATCTGAGAACAGATTTCCCCTGCTGTTACATTGGCTTTAACTTCCAGGGAAGCCAATGCGAAGCCACTGTAGATGAACTCTTTGGGAAACATAAGTCCCTGGCGTAGAGAGCCTGACACTCCCCTACCATGAATAACAAACAGCAAGTGTTAGAACGATTAGTCACAGTGAACAGTTTATGGGAAATAACCACTGATTGAAATTTCCTTGCTTAAAAGAATTCAGAAATCTAAACAGCTCCAACTGCTATAACCTGTTGAAAGGACTTCTTGGGTTTTGACAGTAGACAAAAATGTGTGCTGCTTTAATTTTAACAGGAGGGGTTTTTATGGTATAACCCTCATACTGGGGTTAGGGTTATCTGGTTATACTGGTATAGTTCATTCACCTAAGGAAAAAATGCATTAATCTATACAGGCTAGGCAATTTAAAACGGATTGTTTTGGATGGGATTTTGTTTCTGCGCGCCTCCAAGTCAACAAATACCACACTGCCTGTCTGTAACAGCACCCTTCAGGCCAGTACTACAGAAACCTTTGCATTTCCAATGAAAAATAATTGTATCCCAGGGGGTTAGAGCATCCCTGGAAGTGCTTTTACCCATCTGCAGCACTGGCAGATCTCAATGTTTTGTAGAGCCTCCCATTAGCCTGACTGGCCTTGCAACAACAGCAGCAGGCAAAAGAGATAACTATGGCCCCTCTGGGCTCTCTTGTCTCTGAAGCAGCTGGGACTGGTGGTCAGGCCGGCCCAGGCCAAGGGCTGCTGCCTACCAGAGACAATTTTTAGGCCAAGTACCAAGTCCTGGGGTCATCGCTGAAGCTGCTTCCAGGATGCGATAGCAGTCATTGCATCTGCAGCTGTGTTCAGTGTTGAATCACTTCACTGCAAGCCAAGTCCTGTCATAAACCCCAACATTCCCCCAGGACCACATTTGTGCTAGTTTATAACCATGTGGAAACCAGGCCCAAAAACTTATGTAGGTGATGTGTTGTACCTGTGCTGACTTTCTATTTGTGCAAATCCATGAGAAGATGCTTAGACCCCAGTCTAGGAATGGCTTATTTTCTTGTATTTTCTGTTGTTCTGTTTAAACTTCAGAAAAAAACCCAAACTACGAAACTCTCCACTAAGTAAAGAAGGGTTGATTGAAGTGGCCTTTTGCAGCCATTCACATCTTTAGAAGTCGCCTGCTCTATTTACACTGGTTCCCCTTCCTCGGAAGGCAGTCCCTCTTTTTTGAAACATATTTGAACTGAGATCTTCATCACGGGCAGCTCTGCATAGTGGGCAGGAAATGAGCTGCATCCATCAAATTATTTATTTCATTACAAGTAGCATACCCAGAAAGCATTACGCTGGTTGTTCCTCTGTCAGTCATTGCCCAGAGGGTTCAATTAGGGCTAGGGAGGTTACCTGCTGACCTTTCATTTTTCTCTATGCTTGGATTTTCATTCTGATTGAAGCCACACATCAGTATAATCTCACCAGCATCTGCAAGAGGGTGCCTGCTGCAACCTCCACCTTGCATTAGTCACCTATGCTTCTCCTTTGATCTTTGACTGAAACATGACACACCATCAAGCCAGAAAAAAAAATTTCCTTCTTTGATCTGCATCCTCATGACCCAATGAAGAGAGTAAGTCTGCATTGTAGAACGTTACAGCCAAATCCCTTCTGTGTGTAAGTCATTCGCATGGGACTTTTATTCAATGGGGTCCAGCTTATGGAAATTACACCAGTTGAGCTCCCCCCGCCCATTCTGGAGTTGAACAAATAACTGACCAAATATGCAGCTGTAATAATGCAGTCTATCTTGCATAAAATAATCAAGTAAATTGACACAGTTCAACTCAGTAGGCTACAGATCAGTCACTTGTACGAAATTATTCAACAGTATATTAAAATGCACTCATAAAATACTTAAACACAAGCCTACAGTGAGGGAAAGCAAGTTCATTTCATCTTTCTAGCAGAAAATCAAGTAGGAACGTTATTGTTAGAAAATATGTCTTTAAAAGCTTATTCCTCTCACCCTAAGAATGGAACAACTGAACTGAACAAGTAGGGTCAAAGGGCTTGTGGTGCAAAGGGATAGATCCTGGGATGCAAGTTAAATTCAATGTTTTGTGCTATCTGTCTTAAAGTCTCCCTATGGGTTCACTTGGACAGTGTTGATGGGTAGTGAAAAAGGTTGTTGCGGTCTCCCTAGACAGAGTTCCTTGGTTTTACTTTTTATAATTTATTTACCACCCTTGCCTTATTCAGAGTTTTGGTTTGGTTTTGTTTTTTTTTTTCCCCTTAAGATGTCAGTTTTGATGTCAGGTGGCCTCAGATGGCAAGGCTTAGATTTTTAAGGCTACTTAGACTGTTTTCCATTTATCTTTGCAAGACTAAATACCTTTCAATGGGCTATAGGAGATGAAATGCCTGAAAAAATGATGAAAATGGAACTGAGTTGTCAAAATCGCTCCAGCCATGCAATGTGTTTATGATTTGTGGCTTTAAGAGCCTTTGGAAATGAGACCTGGATTTTGCTTTGTGCTAATACAGCGCCCATCAAAAAGGGACCCTACTCTGATTGCTGTTGTCACGATACAGTTGAAAAAACTGACAGCCTATATGAGGAAAGTTTTAAAATGTATACCTTAGAGGTTCAAATTTGTAAATAAATAAAGACTAAAACCTAATGCAGTAATATTTTTAAATCTTGAGGTCTTCAAATTTATATCTCATACTTTGGATGTCTGATATATGAATTCTGAATGCTTAGGGTTAGCAACCTGCTTTGCAATGATCAGGCTGATGTTCACAAGGTAACAGAGGGGGGCCAAGAGGAGAGCTACACCTAACTGTGAGTTCTGATCGCACCCGGACAGAAATAACCCATGCTGCTTTTCCTTGGGTTTTCATCTTTGTACAAGTTTTCCTGACACCTCTCTCTTTCTGAGTGGGTCTCAGACCGGCTTCAAAATAACCAGAGCAAATGCACAATGTGAAAATTCAGTGATATTCTGCTTTATCACTTCAGTTAAAAATACCTTTACAAGGGTGTCTTACAGTGCTGTTTGCAGAGCACCTAATGTGTTGTTTCAGCTAAGCCAGTCCCAGTTTATTCAGTCTAGCCAGTTTGCAAATTAGTTCTCTGGTCACCACTGACATTGCTGCATCTAAAAGTTGTAAAAATCTCTTTGAAATGGTAGCCCTAACCTGGGGTCTTTCCGCAGCTTCAAAGGCATGATGTCCCAATCTGAATTCATTGACATATTTAATTTGAATAATACACTGGCCAAGCACCAGCATATTCAAGCTGTTATCAGTTAGCTCTGACCAGTAGAAACTTTGAAGTGTTAATTGTTTAGCTGGATGGGGCTGCAGACTTCATAGATTTTGCAGGAAGCTAAAATTACCCTTTTACACCTTGCTGAAGAGCGAAAATTTTAACAAAGGACTCTGAAAAATTCTAGGCATTATACCCAGGACCCAAAGTGTTCACAGAGACGTAACAGGAAAAAAATTCAAAACCCACCCATTTTCATTCTTTATTTCCACAGAAACAATAGTTAGAGTCCATGGCTACGCTGGAGACAACAAACTTTGCTTGCATAGCGACCTGCACATTGAACTTCTTGTTCAGCCTGTACAGCGCAAGCAGCAGGACGAGCTGATATTTATATGATGCATGCACTGAAATATATTTGAATCTGTACTTGGCTGCACCTTGTGCCTCCTGAATGCTCTTCTTGTTGCCTCAGGTTCCCTGAAGCAAAACTGAGATGATATCATCCTTCCCTGTGAGGCATAAGGATGAAAAAGCTCAAAAGAGAGCCTGATGCTATCATTCATGACGATTTGAAATAAGTAACTACAGGGGCACACCTGTGTGTGTAGCAGAGGGCTGCTCTCTTGGAGTGTTTCACTGGGACTCGTTCTTCGAGAGGTTGCTGCGTGCAGAGTACCCACTCCTCCTTTGTGGCCACCCCTCGTGGTTACCCCCGTGGCAGGCTCCAAGCTGCTCCAGCTGGGAGCGGGCAGCAGTAACCGAGGTGTTCCCATAGGGAAAAGCAAACAGACAGAACCCACCACGTGCTGTTTCCTCGTTCACGTGCCCTTGCTGTTATGAGCCGGGCCAGCCGTACCTCTGAGGCAGAAGCATTGCTAGTTGTATCGCACTTTGACTGTTGCTCTTCCTTTGCTCTGCCTCTTTCTGCTGACCTGCCTGAGACAGCAGCATATGCAATTTCTTGCTCTTCCCAGTGGTCACCGTCTCCCCTCTCACAGCCTCCTTTCACTTCCTTGTCCCAGCAGAGCCCCACCACCACCACCTAAAGTGTCACCACACAGGAGCTTTACCCCATTTGGTGACACTGCACTGTCAGGAGTATTGTTCAGACAAAAAATTGGTCTTCTTACCCTCAAAGCAGTATCATTTGGCTTCAGCGACCTAGTGGCATCTTTGTCAGCACCAGCTTCAGCGACCTGGTGGTATCTTTGTCTGCACCAGGCTTTTTTCAGGACAACTTGGAGGGTTCTGCCCCACCTTAAGTAGATCCATTACTGTGAGTAACAAGGAGTGCAACACAGAGAGAGAGTACCAGAGAGTCTTCTCCAAGGACTCAAAACCCTCATGTGAGCAACCGAGCAACAGTCAGGCACAGCCTGCTCACAGCTCTCACAACACTGTTACCATTTTTTCTTGTTGTGATAGATTTTTTTGCGTTTAGGAGTTAACTCTGTTTAGTCCCAAATGATATGGTCTCGAATTGCTTAGCTTGTCCTGTCACGACACAGCTGCCTGTTTAACGTGGTCATCTGGCCAAACTGGGAAAACTCTCACTTCTTGCAAGGAACAGAACAGCATCCCCACTCTCACAGTGTCTTTCCAAGGGAATGAAAAAAACGTTTTTCTCCTTTCTCCTCCCTCTGTAATACCATCTGACAGGATGCGGAGTTCGCAATTCATGACTCAAGTGACCTCTATATTCCCATTACCCCTGGCTCCGTCTTAGGGGATTTCCAGAGCTCTGCTTGTATCTAAGAGCAGTTTCTAAATCCTTGATTGGTACTAGTGAGGATTAATGAGAATGTCACTTTCCGGCAATTACCAGATATCAAAATGTACCCTTCTGCTAAGGGCTACCACAAGGCCTAGACATTTTTAAAAATGCAAGAATAAACTCTCAGTTTCTAATGAGGAGTTAAAAATAGAAGGGATTTTGCAGCCCAGTAAATTACCTTGGATGATTGCCTACGCGGGGCCCAAAATTTTTTAAGCATTTCTTTGGAAAAATGCCTGCTCCGTTTACTCGGGGAACCCAGAAGAGGCTGCTTTCACTACACTCCGCAGAGGATTTCAGGCGCTCGCTGTGCGGGTGTACGTTACAGCGCAAGCAGGCGCAGAGACGGGCATCTGAAAATCGCCCTGTGCGGCACGGAAGGACAAGGGAAGGAAGCACTGCGGAGGCCGGGAGCGGGGTGGCAGCGGCTGGCAACGGGGCAGCTCCGGGCCCCTGTGGGCAGGCAGGGATGGAGGTGGGGAGCACAGCCAGCACAAGTCCATTCCCGCTTCCAAAAGCTGAGAGCTAGGGAAAGGCAAACCGTCTGGACCGGTGCCAGAGCTGCAAAAATCCTTTCCTTCCTGCTTGGATTCAAAGGAATAAACACAGCTCCACAATTCACAGCGCTGTACTATTGTACCCAGTGCGGTTTCGTATTCGTATTGATGTTTGTTGTATCTATTGGAATCTAGTGAACCAACTTTTTCCTCACTTGTATGAACTTTTGTTACTCCTGCTCTCAAAACGCATTCAGTGTCCGCTACGGCCTGGCTTCAATTATCCCTCCGGGCAATGGAGAGAGTTCAATCAACTGCAGTAAGGTTTGGACGCCATCATACAGCGTACAGAGAAGAATACCTGGCAAACGGAGTGCGTGAGCCCAGAGCCACAGAGAGACTCCTGCAGCCAGGGGAGCCAGTGGCATACCTCCCTTCGACTTCGGGGGCGCAGGCTCACGTCCGGGGTGCCTCTGGGAGAGTTCCCTGACACAATGAAATGCCATTGTTAAAACAGAGACCCCGTGTAGTCCCTCTGGTCAAAGTGAGTTCCTCTCTGCAGGAAAGTGTCTCTAAGTTGGGTGCAAAGTGCAGCTCACTCACACGTCTCCCCACTTCTTTATCTGACAGACCTCTGGGACAGGATTTAAAACGGGTCACCTGGCAGAGAAGGAGTATATTCTACATGGTGGGTGAAGGACTTCAGTGTTCACATTTGCATCTTCCAATAGGCCTTTTGATGTTCTGGCACCCACAGGTATCTAAGCAGTGGCTTGCTCCCAGTTGTAGCACTTCACTCCCTTGCCACTCATGTCTCAGAAGACTGGAATCACTGGGGAGCAGTCATCCGCATCAGCTGCATGGGACCATGAACCAAGAAAGAGGCGGCAGTGCTGCTGATATCTGAGATATGGTAGGTCTTGAGCAGTGCCTCGGCAGGGCCTGTCTCTCATTTTTTCCTTCTTTTTTTGTTTTGCATTTGCACAGCGTAGATGCTCAGAGCCACAGCACTGGCCATCAGGCCTCTGCATGGTGCAGGCTGCCTGGAGGTGTGTGCATCCAGCATGCCTGCGGGGAGGCAGGAGCAGAGCAGGTTTGTGAGGCAGAGCGTGAGGTTGGTTTGGCAGGTGAGATGGAGCTGGTCTTGTGCAGTAGCAGTGGGGGCGGGGGCGGTGAGCGGAGTTTGGACTTAGGAGACAGGGTTGGAGTCACAGTGCGGGAAGGTGTTTGATTTTGAAAGGAAGGAATAACGAGCTTTCAAGAGTGTTTATTAGGATCTTGAAAGGTGGCCTTTACACTGTTATGGGGGACTTTTAGTAGAACTTGAGGAGTAGGTTCTATCTCCATACACAGAAACTTCCAGCTTTTGGGTTACATCTCCTCATAGTACATGAGGTGAAAAAACTAATACAAACATCTTGATACCTGCGAAAGATAATCCTTCTTTAACCTGTCTTTGCTTCATCAGTAAAACAGGCTGTGTTATTGGCAGCTGGAGAAACTGCAAAATCACCACGAAAGGGAAGAATTCTGTGTGAATTCACTAAAGTGAATTTCCAGGGCTCTGAATCTGGAAGTGCAATAACTTTAGAGAACCCTAGCAGGAAAAGTACCCCAGCAACTGAAGAGGTGCCTCCTATCTGACCCCAATAGTAACCTTTGTTACCTGAGCTCAAATCAACTCGTATAACGATGTTGCAGCTTCGTTGTAGCATTGTTCCTGGGAGACAGATCTCTTGTCTTTTATTACTCATCTCATGTTGTCACAAATGTTTTTGTAACAGCTTGCTTGTGCTCTAATTAGGGAAAAAACTCCAAGCCTTCAGAGCAGGCTGGTCTCAAAGTGCAGGCTACAATGTGTGGAGATTCAGAAGCCCTGCAGGCCTAACTAAGCCAATAAATCAGAGCTCACAAACCAGTTTTGTGCTGACATGATTTATCTTCCAGGGCTGACCTGCCTGGATATGATTTTATAATGACGACAGCCAGAAATGTGAACCGCAGACTAAAAGAAGCCACTCACAGTGGTGAATCTGAGACCGAGCTTTTATTTTACCACCACCCCCGCGCCAATCTGTGAGATAAATCTAAAATGCATGCAGGTAGGTGACCAGTTCAGGTGAATCAAAGGCCCATGATTTGTCAAAAAGGACTTTCCCCCCTGCATTCCCCCAAACATTAGCTCTTACATTCTTAGAAGAAAAGTCTAACAGAGACATCAGATGCTGCAATGACCGGAGATGGTGGATACTCAGACCAGAAGAATTACCAGGTGCATACCGCAAAGTAGCTCACCATGGAGTTCATGTCAACACTGACCATAAGCATCAGTAAGGAACACTGTACATGTAATCTTTAGCACAAGTGTGTTTGCAGTATTCAGAGGCTGTCTGGCTGCCTCTACAATGCAGGAGCCAGTGATAACTCAATTCTGAGTGTTATGAAAAATAATAAACCACCTCCACTAGGGTCATTGCTATGGATGCACTGTCTTCTCTTTCTTTCTTTTTTTTTTTGAGGGAGACATGAAAATAAAGGTGATGTTCTTCAGAAAGATGTGCTTTCTTTGTTCTGCTTCAAATTCATTCCACAAAATTTTACTTATAGTCGTAGGAATTTAATCTGATACTGACAGGAACATGGACATCTTGAAAAGCTTAAAATAAAGGATGGTTTTAAAAGTGGGGCATGTAGAAGGGGATTATTATTTTTTTTTTCCATTAGAGAAGGCAGATCTAAACCACCAGAATCACAGCAGCCTGAAACTCTGGTGGATTTTCAGGTCCTTGTTTTCTCTTTTCAGAAACAGAAAAAGAGAGAAATGGACACAGAGCTGCCTTCAGGAAAACATAACTTTGAACCAACTATGCATTACTTTGTGGGCATATGAAGGATTTTAATATTAAAAGGAAAGAGACAGTGACTCTAAATACATAGGTTCTAAAAACTGTGATCATTTTCTTTGTACCAAAATGCAGATGTTTTTATTATAGCATTATGTGGGAATTCTATAGTCCACAGAGAGATGAAAGATTACCCATGTCACACAAAAATGTGTTTCCCTGACATCCTAGAAGCTCTGTGCTACTTATAGAAATGAATGTCATAAATAGGTTTTGAGCATCAGATAAGCACTGACTGTCAAAGCATTCAGATATATTTCAGTAGTCTTTGCTCAAGTGTATTCAGAGACCAAATTATTCATATAAGGAAACGCTTGTTTACTGCAATGCTCATTATTGTTTCACATTGAAGTCTACCTAGTATAGAGCATAGCTAGTATAGCCTAGCTAGTATATATAAGGAAATGCTTTTTAAACAGTTTTACAAATACTTAAAGTGATAAGTGTAATCAGTGAAGGAGGTTATTCTTCATCTCCACTTCTGTATATAGGTTAGCTTCTAAGATTCAGAAAGTCAACATGGAACATGCAACCATATTAAAGACCTGTCTTCAAGGACATTTAAAATATTGCTGTGATTAGTGCTTTGGGAATAATTAAGACTGAAAGGAGTACTTTAAAAAACATTTAACTTCTTTGCTTTCAATACTGTGTTTACAGAAAACTTGCATCCTTAAAAAAATCCTGTTTTTTCAGATGTGCTTGGTTAATGCCTATGTAACAATTTACTTGTAATTGGTCACAGAAGTCTAGTAATACAATTTCTCTGCATCAACTGGATGAAAGTACTAACTCTTACAGAGAAAATATCCACATGGGTAAACTTTGAATCCAGCATCTGTGAATATTTATGACGGTAATTTTGAATGTTACCATATTTACTCTGCCTGTTAAATATGCGAGCCTAGCTGTCAAAAATACCTTTACAAATTCAAACAAATATTTGAAAGATTTTTTTTCTTTCTTTGGCTGTAATTGGAGCACAATGGGATCATTAGGCAGATGCCATTGCATACGCCAGCTCTGAGATCTCCAAAGTGCCGTCAGTCTCTCTGACCTTGGGCCCTCTGGCTGGACAATTTGTAACTGGGCTCCAGTCTAAGTGATCCGTTACTGTAAAGAATCAAACTACTCATGCTGCCATCATGGCTGGCTTAAAGTACCTTTCAATGTTAAACTAGTAAGGCTGTTACCCTGCTCAGAAGAGAACAGCTTTTTACAAAAAGATAATCAGATTCATGTTCTAGTGAAAAATTTCCCTATCTTTGATAGTTGGTTTGAAATAGGGAAATTCCAAAAAGTTTTACTTTCCAGTGAAGAGAGATCATGCTCTGTGATATCCCAGTAGTCTACTGGTGAAATGACTTGAAGGGCAGGATTATGGGATTGAGAGAATTGTCTCAAGAAGTGGTCCACATGAGACCAGAGGGAAAGGAGAAGAAAATGAATATATGTCAAAATGTGTTTATAGGGTGATAGAAGTCCAACAAATCTGAGAGTCCTACTGTCCATGTGAGCAGATCAGCACACGTTACATTCGGTCCAGCTAACCCAGGTTTTCTGTTTGTGTGCAGATGAGTTCTGCATCACATCAGTGGTCACTTTGATGCCACCCAGGTGCAATGGGCTCAAGGGGCCCGCTCAGGTATGTGCAACAGTCGCAAAATGTTCCAGATACACTGGTGAATGCAGACAGGCTCAATGTTCCATACACACTGAGTCCCATATGCCTGGGATAAATTGGTCTCATTGTGCGTGAGGCGTGGGACGCCAGGCATCCAAAAATATGGTGGGTTACTATTCAAAGCAATATCTAGAGTGTAAGAGTTGGTTGGCAGGAAACTGTTACAGAAATACTAACTAAAGAGAGTTCAAAAATAAAAAATACTACATAAGACTCCACAGTTACTCGGTGAAATTTCCATTTTCCCCTCCCCAGCACCACTGACACTTCATCTCCTGGGGAGTGTGCACTGTAGCTAGAAAGCCTGGAAAATGATTGCAAGTCAAAGACCATTTTCGTGAAGACAATTTGCAGAAAACAAAGAACAGTAACTATAATAAGTGATTGTGATAGAAAACCCTGGTTTATTTTCAAAGCTGACACTCATATCTTGTTCCATAATGCAGTTGCTATCAATTGCATGTGGATGAGGAGAAGGAGGAAACCAGAATTGAGGCAATCAAGTACAAATTTTTTTATGACCTTCTGAGTATTTCAGTCAGTTTTTCAGTTTGTTTTTTGAAAGGCTGTGGAATAATTTCAAGTGACAAAAGGTTATATTCTAAGTTAGGATTGATACTGTACAGCAAACACATGCAACAGAAAGTAGGTAACTAGAACAAAAAAGATACTCTCTTTCTGTTTCTGAAGTCCCTGTGCTATAGTGTTTGCTGCAAACATTGAGTAAACAGTAGCCAGGAATAGACTGATCACATGGCAGAGCATCCCACTTTCTTTAACAAACTTTCATTGATACTGCGTTTTTTGAATCAGTCAATATTTTGTGGATAAGAGAGATGCACTTGGAAAAATAGACTGAAGAATAGCTGGAAGAAGCAGACAATTTATCATACTTCTGTGTTCTATTTTAAATAAATACAATTGTACAATGATTAACTTTACATATTTACACGTTCTCTCTCCCAGTGGTTGTCTCTTGCTTACTGCTGAGGCTTGGGTCCTTCACTGAGCTCTGTGCATGGAGATCTCTGTGCCTTCCTGAACAGCCGGTGATTAACGTACTCTGATTAAAATATTTCTGACTTAAAGACCTGAGCACAATGAATGATCTGCCCAAGCAGGTCTTAGTGCAAAATTGGAAAAGTAAACTTACTTTCAGATAAGAAACATGGAGAAAGTTTTAAATTATAAAAATAGATAGCCACTGATATTTAAAAAAAAATCCATAACTGAATCCAATCTGTAAAGCAGCTTAGCTGCCTAACTTCCATGGAAATAACCTGTGGAAATGCCTTAGCAACTCTCTGTCTTCCCTCTTCTACACACTCCAACCTCCAGAAAATTTGGTATCCAAGAGCCTTAGAAAATCCCAGTTGGCTTCTATCTTGACTTTGGGCTTAAACATATCTCTGAAAGTTTCGGTCATGCCTATTCCCATTTGTACAGCGAATAGCAGAACGAGGCCTTGGTACTCTGCCCGTAGTCATTCGTTGTGATGGACGCAGAAGAGGGAGCAAAGGAAATGCCACTTGTTTAAGGGAATGGGGTTTGGATGGGCTCGCAGCCGCCTAATCAACAGCTGCAGTTGCAAGGCAGCTCCAGATGGGCTGGCACGCAACGCTCAAGGAAGGGACAAGAATGGATCTCGCTCCGGCTGCCTTATACTGCCAAGCATTTTGCTATGGGTTCCTCATTAACCAGTGGCTGATTAATGACACCTAATTAAAGCAGAGGACAGCAAGAAGAATGGAGTGGTGGAGGAATTAGGTACCGCACAGCATCCTGTCGTCCTGCTTCCCTTGAATGTGCTTTGGTTGACTTGACGAATAACACAGACCTCAGAATTAACTCTCCCAGCTGACGCTATTGTTTCTGGCAGAAAGCTCGCCTGTCACAAGGATTAATTCTATCTATACTGTTATTTAGTCAGCAACAACAGATGCTCATTCAGATATTTCAGCAGAAGAAGATGACTCCACTCAACACCAGTGCTTGCATGACAGCCCAGGAGGGTCATTTCGCTATCAGCTTCTGGTCCTCAGCACCCCTTCAAGTCTAGTGCTCTGTTTATACACATTTTATTCTCTGTATATATGTGTGTGTGTGTGACATTTAAGAAAGATACTTGGCAATAACATCTCAAAGAAAGCAGTACCCCTTCTGGGGAAAATACGGAAGATCGTTATTCAGATGAGGAAAATGGAAAGTTGAGGAGAAACAAGTGATTTGTTCTCCTCCTGCCATGTCTCCCCCGCAAAAGCTGCCTGGCCAGCCATCCTGTCCCTTCAGAGAAGGAAACGGAACTGCCAGCGGCCACTTTTTCCACCGTGGTAAATGTCACTACAGTCCTTTGACTAGGTCCTCAGCTCCCTTCAATAGCTGGCTGCCAGCCCACCATGCACAAAGCCCCACTCCATCCTTCGCCTCCTCTGCCAGCCCCAGGAAGGTTTGGCTCAGCTGAAATCTGTGGAGCAAACCTGATGCAAGTGAGAAGGGAAGGAGGCCTGGTATTATCAAATGAGTTAAAGTTACTCTAGGCCTGGGATTTGTGGCTGCTGCATTTGGTGCCTCAGCTTCAAATTCCTCCACTCGCCTGAGGTGGCTGTGTACCCCATTGCCAACAGACAGGGTTTTTGTGGGTGATAGTCTGCCTGGCAAGACCCAACTCATGAGGGAAATTGCTTGAAGTCACACACTGATTCTTTGCTTTTAATAAAAAACAGTTCCCAGTCCAGGTGCTGGGCTGAAGCTGAAGCACCAGGGATCTGCCGTGGACACTGAGTGGCTCTCAGCACCCCTCACATGTCCTCCTTGTCTGGGATGCTCTTCCTGCTGGTAGGAAGCTTTGGGGAGCACGACTCTCCCAATGAGAAGCCATTGGGATAGGAAGGGATAAAACCTCCCATGGGATTTGCTTTGAGAGGCCCTCGCAGACCATGCTGTTTAAGAAGGGCTCGGTTCCCCGAGAGACCTGTCGGTCCATCTGGTAGCCCTGCACAGTCCCTGGGAAACCTCCCAGGTGTGTGTCCCATGAATTACTGCCGGCTGGATGGGAACAGGGTGGAAGGATATTGGAAAAAGCAAAACTGGATGTTGCCTTCTCTCACAACAGGAGAACTAGAAAAGATGCAGAGCACAAGTTATGCAACTACCTATAGGAGAAGGCAACAGTACTAGAAAAGACTAAACAGGTTGGGATTGCTGAGGCTGGAAGAATCAAGGGGGGTGTCTGAGGTCTATAAAACCTAAATGATCTGAAGAAGGTGGGTAGGGAATGGCCACCCCTTCTGCCTCAGCACAGAACTAAGGGCAACATTTGAAATTAGCAGGCAGCAAGCTTAAAACAAATAGAGGAAGTCCTCTTTCACACAGTGGAAATTAAACCGTGGAACTTATTGTTACAGGATGCTGCCAAGGCCAAATCCCAACTGGGCCTGAGAAGGGTTATGTGAGGGCTACGCCAGGGATGGCTATTAAACCTCACAGCCTGCCTCAGCTCAGCAAGTCCCCGAGGCACTGGCAGACCGAGGCTGCACCGGGAGAGGGGAAGGATCACCGGAGAATGACCTGCATTTCCTACTCCCTTTCCTAAGCATTTCAGGGAACGTTAGGGAACTCCTCGTACTGGGACAAGGTACAAGCTTCACTGTACTGGAGACAGAGCACGGGGTCACCTGCACTATTGTTCTGACCTGGTCTGGCTGTTCTTTTGCATTCATATAACAAATTGGGGCATTGTCTTCTGAAGTGAACACAGGCAGGTAAAGATGTTTGAGAAACCATTAAGCTTGCCAAAAATACCTTTCAGGGGACTAAAATTGCTGTGAGTGATTTAGCTTGAATTCAGAAAATAGTGTTGTTACCAAAGAAAATACACGAAGAACAGGGAAATACCAGAACCACTCGCGTCAACTTTCTTGAATGAAATTAATATTTTTTTACCAGGAACATCAGCATGAGCTAAAATCCTGACCTTCTTAAAATTAATTGTAACAAAACAAGTGTTCTGTTAGATTGAACACAGTTTGGGAGACAGGCTTAAGGTCTTTCTTTTACGAGTTGCTAAAAGGTAAGAGAGAAACTGTAGTAAGAGCTCACATGAGTGTGAAGTCCAGTGACTACTCTGGAGAAAAAGAGTATTTGCACAGCTCCTCTGTATTTGTGAGCTCCCTTTTTGTGTTGGGAATTGCAGTCATGTGCTTAAGCATCTAACCTTGACCCATATTTCTGGGCTGTCATTTGTGCGAACAATGCCCCACACCATCCCAGCACAACCCAGAGGAGCTTCCATGGGTGCTCCATTGGTGGAGCCTTCCCTAGGCATGGCCACGGGCATAGGGACACAGGGCAGGAGGAAGCTGGTTTAGTGGGGTTGCCCATCTCTGGGCACCAGCAGGCAGGAGCAGAGCTGGCTGGGGAACATGAAAGGTGATAATTCAATCCTCCAGTCAAAAGATGAGTGGAAGGCAACATGCATCCTCACCAGAAGAACTCCTGAAGATATTTCCATCACCAAAATTATCAGCCAGCTCAGAGCTGTCTGAGCGGGAAGAATCACCAGGGTTTCCAACCCTGATTACCAGCTGTCTAAAACAATGACATAATCAACAGGGGGTGAATCACATTAGTGGTCATATCCTGAGAAGAAGAACCGGATGCAAGAAGTATCCTACTGAACTATAAACTACTCGTAACAGCATTCTGAAAGAATATTTACAAACACACTGCAGTTCAAAGTTGGACATATTGTTTCAGAGGAACTGAGGAAACCAAAACAAGAAAAGAAATTACATTGACAAGTGAGTTTTACTATAATGATGCCTTTGTTAAGCCTATAAAGAGGTCATCCGTTGGTACCATCCATTACCCATGGTACGTAGGGGATGGGGTAGACTAGTGCGGCAGTGGAACAATCCAGATTTACATCAGCTAGCAATGTCACTTCACCAGAAAAGCCAGAAAAGTCACAGGTTTGGCTAGTTAATCATGCAGAGCCTTGTTTAATCACATTAAGGCCAAAGAGATCCTTCCATTGACTGCAGGAGACAATACATCAGGCCAGCAATTAACAAAAAGAAGTGTAGCATCTTCAGCATTTGTTAGCCACCACCAAGCAGAGGAACTTTCTCTGTAGTCCTCCCCCCTGGGAACCAGAGCGCAGTGCTGAGTGCTCTGGCTGTCATCCAGCAGAGCACTCTGACACGGGTAATCCGTCGGAAGCCCACGGGGCAGCTCAGGTGTTTAACGGTAAACACACCCGCAAACGTGTTGCTTAATGTAGTGGAAAAGGGTTGGCACCTTCCACCTGCAGCAATTTGGATCTCAAGGGCGGTATTGCGATATATTGCGTGGACAGCAGCTTCTCAGCCCGTGGGTCACCGGTGGTCCCTGAGATACAGGGAGGCGATTTGCAAAATGTCATCTGCTGTGGTTTTGTTCTGAGCCACGCTCAGGGTTTGCTGCACACACAGAGTGGGAAAGCAAACAAAAGAAACCCAGAGAAATTTAACCTGGTTTGGTTGGTTTGTTTGTAAATAAGAAGCAAGCAGCAACACGGAGTTAAATGATCTGAATTTTCTCAGTGAGGGGGAGGTTTGTCCTTGGATTACAATTTTTCAGGCGTTTCTGTTATCACAAGTAATTAAAAATCAAACTGTAAATAACTTCCTATTGACTGACTAGTCACATGCCGGTCAAATCTCTGGAGGATGTAGCTGTTCCTGTAAAAGAAAGAAAGAAGCCTCATCGGATTGGAAAGCAGGTGAAAAAACCGCGGAATTATTCTTTCTGCTCCCAGAACAGTAACCAAAATTAGACTATGACCTTTCCAGAGTGATGTGTGTAATTAAGGAAATCAAAGCTACTGCTATATCTCCAAGGGAAAAAAAAAATAAAAATAATGTTTTGATCACATTTGCTTCTTTTTATAAACCATGAAAGCCAGGATGTTCAGTGTTTAGACTGATGCTCCCTCTGCAAAAGAGGAAATGCACTACTGCACATAAAAAGGGACGGTGGGCGGGGGGGGGGGGGGAATCTTGAATGAAATATCAGCTCCTATATACTTTTGTGATCTCTTGGCTTTCGTAGTATTCAAATGTAAAGGTTATTTTCACCTTCTCTGCTGCCTCATGAATTCCCTCAGGGATTGTGATTTGAGCTTCAAACAGGGAGAAAAAAAAGTAATTCCTTTTTATCATGGAAGCTGATAAAATGGGCAGAGACAAGAAAAGCTCCTTTTGTTCTGATCTTTCAGGCCTCAAAATATATTTCAGTTCATGCAAATATGTACTTAAACCTCTTACAAAGCAACGGTATGCATTCTATTTACATTTTAAAAAATGCATTTTGATTTTAATATTATATGTGTTATTTTCTTTCTGGTAGAGAAAAATGTTGGTTTTGTTTAGAGAATGTCTGTTGTTTCTGTCCTCTGTTACATGTTATTTATTGAAGCTTAAGCTGTTACGGTCTTTTACATAAATCCTTCTTAGCACATGGATTATTGATCCTATAATCCATAATAATTTTGGCTATTCTGTCATCCAGCTGCCAGCTATAAACACTAAAAATACACATGCTAAATTTTTTTGTGAGGTTATACTCAGAAAGAACCCCAAACAATTAACATGGTCAATGAACGGCATTTCTAAATAAATATTGTGATTTCTCTCCAAAGATACCTAAAGACCATACTATTGGATTTATGGTTTCTTAAATTTCAGTTTTAAAAACAAAACAGTTCTTCAGTCATGCAGAAACCCTTAAATATTAAGCTTGTTTTCATTTTGTACTTGCAACATAATTTCAAATTATTTTCTTTGTACACTTTTGAGGAAAGCACTTCTTTGGCTCAGGTTACTTAGAAGGGCTCAACCAAAACTGTAATGTGGGATAGTTAAACTAAACAGGAAAGTTTTAGTGGGATTTCAGATTCTGCACCTGGCACTTCATCTTCCACGGGGAAGAGATACAAGCCAGGGTTTATAGAGTGCCCTGATTTTGAGGCTAGCTTGTGATGCTACCACCCACCCAGTTTTGGATTGCTCCAGAACAGGTCTGGAAGACACCCCCAATTTATCCATGTGGGTGAAGTTTGCTGTTGGAGGGGATATTGCCCATCGGGGGGCTGCTGCTGTCCCTGCAGGGTCATACGTGGGAGGTTAGGCATGTCTCTCTTCAAACCCAGTGTCCCTGCGGGTTAATGGGGTGTTGTGACCTGCACATCCAATTTTCAGTTTGGTCCCAAATCTGGGTTTTTTTGTGAATGCGGGCTACATGTAAAGTCATCATAAAACTGAGCAGAACTCAGGTTTTGGCAGTGAGTCTGTGTAAGATTTCAGCTTCCCAGAGATGTGCAGGGTGTGCTAAGCCATCTCCTTATGTTGGGTCCAGCTGTGATGCTGAGAGCACAGACCTGAGCAGGAGTCAGGCTACTGTCCAGCACCACGCTCACTCCCCTGCTTCCCTGCTTCTGGTGCTCTTAAAGTTAAAAAACAACCCATGAGCTCAGGGAAAAAAATAAATAAAAATCAAGGCATCCCAGTGACTATGGGCCAGTGTAGAGGCTGCTTACTTGCATCAAATCTGGGAACTGGGTCATTTATTAAAGCCTGGAAGCCTGGGCTGCAGGAAGGCTGCACTTCTCCTGCACTTGGGCTTTGCAGCTTCCCTGCTCACTCTGGTAGCTGGGAGGAGCGTGATGACCCCTGCACTGACAGGTTTGGTTTGTGCCCAGTTGCCCGCTGCTGGGCACAGCCTGGGGTGCTTGAGCAGCACCCCAAGGACCAGCCTGGGAGCTCCCAGCAGGGCATGGCTCCTCCGCTCAGCAAAGCAGAGCCTTGTGTCAGGGGAAGAGCAGTTAAGGGTTTCTAAGAGTAGCAGTTTCTCCTGGGTTCTTCTGAGGAAGCAGGGACAGCTAATTTGAAAGGTGCAGTCAAGGGTTTAGCAAACACCCAGCTGAAGTTCCAGTAGTAAGTAAAATTAGAAAGACTGCATGAAATATATTCAAGTTTAGAAAACTTAACGTATCCCAGTCTTATCTGTGGCACCATGTGGCTGTTCATAATGCCCGATTTACTCACGTTGGTTTTATAGGCATAGCTGTTCCAGTAAGTGCCTCATAAATAATTTGTGGTTGGGGAAAGCCCCTAAAATCACTTATATCCTGGAAAATATCCAAACAAGGTACACACGTTTTCCTGCAGGTACAGAGATAATTTCTTCTGACAAACCTGAATAGCTGGTTAGGCAGGTCCCGCCCCTGGCGATCAGTTCCCCTATTCAGAGGTGTTTTCTCCTCACCTGCACAGCACCTCCAGCACTCAGCGGTTTCCAAGCCAGTTGCCCTCATCCCATCATCGCTGCACAGGACTGGTGAAGGACCTTACAGATGAGACAATTAATCTACAGAAGTTTCAGACTGTTATTTTTTCAGATATATTGTAAAGTTCATTCATCTTTTTTCATAGGGAAGATGGATATGTCTTCACAGCAAATGTACTTGTCTATCCACCCACACTTCATAAATTTATAGTCCGTCAATTTCAGCCATGTTTGATGAGATGGCATTTGATAGGATAATGACCTTAAATATGTTAATTTCCTAAAAGTTTCAAAAACAGGCATGGAAGATGGACCCTGCCAGTTCCTGTACTGAGACGAATGAGTCCAACTTGCACTTAACAGCAAAGAATTCATACAGGAGAGCTATCATGACTGCCATAAGTGCCAAAAAATGCTTCAGTTAGGACCTGCACTACATTAGATACCTGAGACACAAAGCCTTAGGAAACTAGGCATCATCAGTCCCACTGCTCAAGGACCTCGGCATTTGGGAAAGGGACGCTGGGGAACAGGCTTACACAGGAGTGTAACGGTGTGACAGTTGAGGCAGAGACAGTTGATTCAGCACTGTAATATAATATTCTGATTAGTGAGAAAACTAATACTTGTAATGGTTTTGGTGGAGACTTTTATACATCTACATAAATACTGCCAAGGCTTTTGAATCTAGAATACATGTATATTAGAGGGAGACCATAATCCTGCTTCTCATTCATAATAACATGTCTATATATCCCCCTTAGACACATAACCATGTTTTCCCTGCCAAATCCTTCCCTGCACTTGTGGATCAATTAGTATTATTTCCATACTGTCCCCATCCGTATTATTTCCATTAAAAAAAATCACATAAGAGGAAATAAATCACTTAAACCTTCCGTTCACCATGGCTGTATCACGATGGCTATGTTGCTATGGAAACATCTGTGCGAAGGGACTACGATGCTCTTGAAGATTAGCATTTTATCCCAGATTTCCAATTATGTCATCAGAATGGATTTGCAGCACCCTGACATAACCACAAGGAAATTAAGTAATTTATAACAGGTAAAGATCTGAACAGGCAATTATTGGTGAAAAAGCCCTAATAATTTACATGATGGGGAACCTGAATCTAAAACTGCTGCTGCCCCACGTGTATTTGAAAGAGTGGGTTAAGTTCTGTTTGAATCACCCTGGAATAATTCTTGTTTTCTAGTGAGTCCTAGGACTCAAGGGAGCAGCTGAGAAGCACACAATCTCTGACTTAGGCTGAGTTTATCTGGATAGGGTACTAAATGCGGTCCAGTGTTAGCAGCCTGGCTGTCAGCATGGGTACTACACTGGGGCATGGGTACCTGTGCAGGTTGTCCTCACTGATGTCTGTGCATGCTCAGACCTTCACCATGCTCAAACCCACTAGCTCCACACCGTGTTTCTGGGCATGTTTTCACATACAACAGCTGTTCTTCCATTTGTAGGCTTGGCCCCCAAATTAGCACAGCCTCTGTCCTTTGCAGAGGAGCATCTCCCATGCTCTTGTTCATCACGGTCAGCATCCTCTCAGCCGTCTCAAAGGTACTACAGGTATGACTGGATTGTTTTCATCCCCCTGTTTCTGCTGGCATCATGTGCTGAGTCACAGCCATTGAAGGTATATAGCAGTAACTTATCTGCAAAATAGGTTACAATGTTTTGTGTAGTGGGTGGGGTTTTTTTTCCATGACCTTCATGGAAGCAAAGTTCCCGCAACATCACATGTTAAAAACCATTTATATGTAGAAAACCATCAAGGATAAAAGTTAAATGGAGAAATGTGGTAGAATTATTAAGAGGTTAAAAGTAAAATGTAAAGAATAAGCGATGGGGCACAAGGCTTAGTTTTGATTACATACATGAATGTTCTGAGGCTGGTAATAAAGCAGCCTATTGTTGACTTCATCAGGGACAGAGCCATTCAAAACAGATGAAAATATAACCCTTCTCATATGAAACATGCCCTCAATTCCTCTTCAGGAAAGGCTCAGTTATGTTATTAAAAGTTATCACTAAAAATCATACTGATACAGTCTAAAGACATAGTTCAATATTTTCAAAGTTGAGATCCCAAAGTGAGGAACCTGAAGCAGAAGTGCTCTGTTTGACAGAAGTGCTCCATCTTCAGTGTTCTGGCCCCATTCACCCTCGCCCATGTATCCCAAAGCCCAGGCCATGGGTCAACTAGAGATCAGGCTGTAGGCTGGACCAGGGACCAGGCTGGAGGACCACTCTGTCTGGGTTCACTCAGCATCTCAGCCCATCCTTGCATGTGGGCATGTAATTGCTCTGAGGAAGACTGATTGACTTGACAGGTTCAGCAAAATAGGGAGGTTTGTGCAAAATACATGTATGCTTTCATGTCTTTTGAAATATCATCCAATATTATGTGTATACTTGAATTTAGTTGTAGGTATATAGTACTATGATCTGAGCTTGAATACACTGACATCATTGCATGATCCCATACTTTACAGCGCCCTACCTGGTTCATGTCTAACCTACAGTCACCCTACTGAAATGGGTGACTCAGGTCTGCAGGCAGACCCTGAGGATTAACTCAAATCCAGTAACCACAGGGTCACTCCACCTGTACAAGTGAAACAGTCAGTCCTGAAAAACTTCAGAGCAGAGCTTCTTCAGAAGCCAAAGGTAGTTAAGGGACAGCAAAGAGGGCTGGTTCCAGTGGTGTCACTTGCAAGAAATAACCTTTTTACCAATTAAAGTTGAAATATTGGAAGTTTTAAATCAAAGGAACTAGTTTTCCTATTCCATTTATTCAACAAAAAGCATTTCTGCCACACTTCACTGTAAATTATGTCCCAATTATTTTGAACATATTTCTTTAAAAAAGAGATGAAGGAGTGGGAGAGTAGAGAAGAATAAGCAGAGATGTAGAGAAAAACTGTGGCTTTGCCTTGTTTTGCTGCATTAGGCAGAAAAAAAGGTGACAAGGAGTTTTTTGGTAACTATGTTTTGCTAGCGTGTCAGATAAGGGAGGCAATCACAACAATAAGCCTTTTGTGTCATCTGAACTGGTCAGGGACTGGTCGGAACAGTGAGAAGACCAATTACTTGTTTGCAAGCCAAAGTGAATGTGGTGCCAGGGCTTGAACTGAAGTTGCACAATTGGGGAATACTCCTGTCAGATTCTGTAGACCTCTCTGCTTTCTGTATAGACTTCTCATCTGCCCGCACACCAAATGTTTTCTTTCAGTGCTGATGTTGCGGTGACTGTAATTTCTCCGTCAGACTGGTGCCTTTGTAGGAACAAGGGATACTAGCAGCAGACTCCAAAAGGTTCTGGGAAGAGTGTTTCACATTTTACTTGCTTGATTTATTTCCAGCAGTAGCAGTAGAGTTCACTCTCCTCTCTATTATAATCCTGTAAATTCAACTGCAATTGCTTTTATTAACAATGTAAATAAGGTAACTAATTTTCCTCATGGCCCTGACCTTGAGTTAAAATTTACATAAATGGATCCTTGTATTTGGAGACAGTACCCTTCAGTGAGTCTATGAAAAAATTATCTGTTTTTTTCTCATGAGAAACTGACTGTAGGACTGGAGATTGGCTTTGTATTTTGGATATCATCAGTCCTATTCAGCCCGAGATTCCGACACTAAGTTGAATCTTTTGCAGATTCTTAAGATGTCTGATGAATTAAAAAAACATTCATAAAACGTCCAAAATTTAAATTTAATTAAATATATGTCTGCATAAGATATTTGTATTACTCCAGGGCAATTAAGATAATGGAAGCTGGACAGTCCACTACTTTTACTAGGCTTACGTTGGTTTTGAATCAATGTTATTCTTGCCAAATATGGTATCTCATTCCAAATATTTAAACTATATATTTAAAGGAAACAAGTCACTCTCATTAATCTTTGGAATGCACAAAAAAGACATGAGCAAAATGCTAGAAGGGCTAGGAAATGTTATTTTCATCCTGTCTTTTCTGTGTTGTTGACTTCACTAGGATGGTCCCTCCTTCTCATTGACACTGTTGGATGAACTCTTTGCAAAAGGGCATTTCTGTTTCAGTAGCGACCGAGTGATATGGCCAATCATGACAGTCTACTCCCTGCCAACTTTGTATTTTCAGCTCAGTGCAGAAAAAGAAAATCCTTTCTTTTCAGCTAAGGTTCTCAAAATATTTGTTGTTTCCAAAATTCAGCCAGCATGATCCATGCTAAAGCCAAATGCAAACTAAAAGATAAGTGAAATCACCCACCTGCAAAATTTTCACCAAAACTGGAAATGGGGAAAACACTTGCCTGATATTTGCTGTCATGAAACAGCTGCTAGAGTGCTCCCTTCTTTCTGCTGCTAGCACATTTTAGTATTCCTGCCAACCACAGAGTAATCTCAAGGGCACCTTGAAAGAACAACAAAAACTGTTTAAAAATTAGTGGTAAAAATACCCCTCTGCCAAAAAAGAGTAAAAATTTTTACTATTGATGGAAAGGCCTGGTTTGTTTTCCTTTTTAATTATTTTTTAAAAAATTAATTAGAAGCCTAGGGATTTCAAGGGAAACAAAAATAGGTACATGTGCTCACAGTATGGTGTATCTCGCTGTCTCAAAGGTTCCCAAACAGTTGGTCCACAGAGACTTGACAGGTCACATACTTTTAATGCATCCCTCTGTCTCCTACTGCTAAATCTCATTTGTAATAGCTAAAAATACATGCCTTGGTTTCCTGGTATAGCTTTCCCATGTAAATGAACTTGCTGTGTTATCCCAGGACTTGATGATGTTCTGAAGGGTTTTGAATGGGTGGGAGAACAGGAGATGTAATTGCTGACTGGAAGCAAAAGGGTTTCTGAATGGAAGGGGAGGATTTCCCTGAGATAATGTTTTTATTCAGCTAGAAAATGGTGAAGAACTCTGTGACTAAACAGTATTCAGAGTGGTTTCAGGCACCTCTGTGAAAGTAAATCAGGCTGCCTGGCCTGGCAGCGGGACTAGGCAATGCTCCTGGGAGGTAAGACAGGGCTGAGGTGTCTGGGCCTGGTGCACTTCATGCTTACATTAGGTAACCACTGGTTAAAAAATTGAAGCAAGCCAGAAAATTAGAAGACCTTACAGAGCACCTCATGGAATGCCATTCCCTGGAAGGGATATTTAAAGTGTTTGCTCTAATCAGCCCATTCTTGTTTTTACATATTTTGTGGACATAAGTATCTTGTTCCAGTAAAACACACCAGTGACTTCAAAAGATGCTTCCAGTGACACACGCTATTTTTAGCACATAACTTTGCTCTAACTTGTTATTATTTATAATGACCTTAGACTTTCCAAAGCACACCCCAGGCCTTTGGCAAACCCGCATGCAAGAAATTTCTATAAGAATAATGTCTGTTTCTCTCCATGGAGATTTAGTGCTGTCCTTTACAAGAGTGTTGCTGGGGAAACAGTGACTCTTAGTCATATTTCACATGATGTCTAGAATTAATCTGTTAGCGGTTCAAACTGGATGGCTCTTTCATTTGGTGCATCTGTTAACAAAGTTCTTCAGATATGAAATTTATCTACACATGTATTTTGAACAAAACAGAATCACATATTAGAACTTGCTGACAATTATTTTCCTTGAAAGTGATTTTTCATTCAACATGCCAATGACTTTTGGTCAGTCTCCTAGAGACAGTGATTTAAGCAGATTTATTAATATCTCTTAACCTCAGTTAATTCATACAAAAATATTTAGATATCAAGAATTTTTTCTCTCAGGAGTTAGGTTGATTGCACTTTAAAGCATTTCTTATTTTATTACCTAATCAACATGTGTGAAGGGAAGGAAAATGTAATAGGTTACTGCTAGGGATGGAGTTGATAGAGATGGTGTGAACATGAAAATGAAGTTGTATCCATGCTTTCAGTGAAGAAGAGCAACCAGCATTCAAGCAAACTGGAAACTGGCAATCAAGGAAATGTTGATCTGTGTGAACTCATCAGCATCAGACGGAAACTGGTTGCTGACTGGTTTGCTTCAGCCCTGGACTGTATAGATTCATGACTGAAGAGACTCCTCGTCTTTTAATCTCGCTGTCAATCTCACAGCAAGATACATTGGGTTCAAGCTCATCCAAGAAAAGTATACACAAGTTAACTGGGTCTTTGAAATGAACCTGCTATTTTAGTCAAAACATTAGAAACTCCAGTGTCAGGGAACACTATCTTCCACTGAGAAAGTGATCTGCCATTACCCAGTGAGATAAAATAGGAAGCTGCCATGAGATAGTTTCCAATAAATGGGGGGAACAAGCCTAATCTGGGAAGGTAGTGATGTACAGGCTGTATATGTCTTAGTGTGTGGACATAAGGGCTAGGGAGAGAGAATAAAAAAGAATTCTGAAATACAGATCTGTTGAGCTGGAGGGACTCCCTAGAAATGCAGTTTCTCTTTCAGAGAAGGAAATGAAGATGGCCCCTTTACACCTGAACTTTCTGATGACAGGGACACAGGTGTTCTTTCTACCACGTGACCTCACTCACTAAACCACCTTCAAGCTTTTTTATAGACGTCCCACTTCAGAGCCCACAAAAGTTGTTCCTATCAGGTAAGTCAAGAAAACTTTTGCAAAGACCACAGCAGCTTAAAGACATCATTCACAATAAAAGTGAGGCATCTGGTCTTCCACTCAGGCACTTCACAAAAACTTAAGTACTCTTCCAAATAAGGAGAGTTAGCAGAATGAATTGCATTAGTCTTTCATCTCATCTAGATAGTTTTCATTATTAAGCAAAGACTCATTAGCTTCTTACTACAAGCGCAATATCAATCACTTGTGCCAAGGAATTGGATTAAGGACACTTATGAACTCCTTGGCTTGCACCCAATGTTTTTCAGTGCCCTCCGAGTAAGTGCAGTCATGAGCATGGAAAATTTACAGCTCATCCAAAGGCTTCTCAGTGTTTCAGACCTATGAAAACAATGCTTTCACTACAAGACAGTGTTATCATTTTTTGTAAATGTTATTTTTAAAAGTAGTATACTAAAAATAATACAGTACAGCCTAGTAGCAGACTACTCATTTTAGTTCCTTTATAAATGTCATACACTTTTCCAAACAGAGAAATTTTTGTCAGTCTAAAATAACTCAAAAGATAGTTTGAACTGGTTTGGAGACAGATATATGAAAATGGATCTGACTGTACAGTTCAGAGATAGAAGTCCAGAATTTGACCAGATATAGTCCAGCACTACAAATGTTAGAAATTTTTCATACAGAATCCTTGCAGCTAAATATGCAGATTTAAGCCTTCATGAAACCTACAGAAACCAGTGGAAGTTTTTCATGTACCTAAAGCTTTGAAGAACTTAGAGTTCAAGTAGAATCAGATAAAAGGATCTGGATGCTGGATTAGGCAGGCAGCAGATTACAAAACAGCATTAGCATTTGCCCTTTGCAAAGGTTAAATTATGTTCCTATCTTAAATATTGCATTGCCTATTCATGCTCCCACAGGGACTATCCATTTACAGATTTTGGCTGAAAATGGCAACAGGACCAGAATACTGTCAGAAAGATTTTTATTTTCTTTTCCTCATGGTATGCCAGAACTTCAGAGCAGACATTATTAGAAACAAATAGTTCAGAAAGCTGTTGAAGAGTCATATGTCATAAGCAGACCTGGAATAAAGCAGAATGTTCCATCCAATAATAAAGTAATTTAAAATTAAATGAAAGTGATATGTTAGTATTAAACTCACCAAATTCCATGAAACTTGCACCTTGCCCAGTCCTATTACAGTGCTCAGAACAGCTTCAGTGATCAATTTCCCAGAGTGCACAAATCTTTTAAGAGCATCTAATCTCTTCATACGTTTTCTTCCTTAAACTACCACAAAAGCAGATGAAATGAAATGTTCCCGATCTTGTTTGGTTCAATTTGAAACTCAAAGGAAGTTTTGGGATATCTGGAGAGGGACGACTTCTATCTCGTATTAGACATCTGCCATGTGGATATATGAATTAGTCACCCTAGACTCTGTCTGTAGTCAGAGGCAAAAAATGAGCTTTTCCTCTAACCTTTCTTGAGCAAGTACTATAGGGTACGTTGAATATCACTACGGAAGTATCTGTTTCTTTCCATTGATCTACGAAGAGAGTAGATGCACCTCTGTAGACACCTAGACTGCAAGACAGTCATACTGTGCCAGATGAATCCTAAGCCAGGCTGTTTTACTCTGCCATTAACAGCTTCGAGACTTCAGCTCTTTCTTGACCTCTCACAAGTATTCCTTTGCTGGTGATTCAAAACAAATGGATTTCCCTATAAAGTCCAATTTATCAGCTAGTGTGAATTAGGAAAGCCTTTACAGATTAAAAAGAATCCCACCCACCTGTTTATATCGTCCACTAGTTCTTTTTTGTAGCTTCAACTGTACTCAGAATTTCTTGTGCAAAAATGAGTAAATATAAAGGAAGGGAACATGTGGGTACAGATTTCAACCTCTGGAGAAACGAGAAGAAGGAGATACTGTCAGGTACAGTATGGCAAGCGTGAATTACCTGCCAGAAATATTTTCAACTCTCAGCCACAATAATGCTCTTACATATCACAAATGTGTGGTGAATTCCCTGAACTTGATATACTGTGCCATCGCTGAAAATAAATTACATTGAATTATTCTAGATGACGTCCATAATCCCTTTGCAGGGATTCAGAGTAGGAATCTCACAATGTACAGTGGACATCAAAAAAGAGGAACCAGAGGATAGATTTACAGAAATGACCATTTTTGTGCTTGAAAGAAACATGACTGGAACAAGCATAACAATGCAAGAAATCACATGCAGACAGCAGCCTGGAAACATCTGGGGAAAAAAAAAAAAAGCATAAGGGAAAATAAAACCATATTTTGGCATTCAGCCATTGCATTGGAGAGACATGCTTTAAGTTTGCATGCAGAAGGAAAAAGGAAGTGGTATTATGCAGTCAAAATAATATGTTCAGATATCCATTTTTGCCTGTTATTTGATATAGTTGCAAATTTCTTTTCATGGTTATTTCATGCTCTTGGAGCAGGCCACTACATATATTATAAAAATTATAAAAAATATAAAAAATTATCCTGTGTTACCATTATAAAACTATGTTTGAAGAAGCAGAGTAATACTTTTTACTGATAAATAAGTAACTCATGGATACATGAGAAAAGAATATCTGTAATTAACATTGTCCCTGCAAAATAATATAGATAGTGGAATTACAAAGCAATCAAATTGTTCTGGCATAACAAAATGGCTACTGAATTGAAAGGCCAAATTAGAGATAATTAAAAACCAAGGAGAAGACAAAAATAGAATTAGCAGCGTGCTTATTAAAGAACACATTTGGTAATAAAACGACTGTGTATAAAGTGGCCATTAGGTACAAGCTGATCTTAGCCATCTCCAAGCTGTCCCTTCTCCAGACCGACCCAGCCTCAGCTCCCCCAGCCTCCCCTCTTGTAGCAAGTGCTTCAGTCCCCACCACCTTGAGGACCTTCCCTTGAGCTCTGTCCAGTTTGCTCATGTCTTTCCTGCATTAAGGGCTCAAAACTGGATGCAATACTCTAGTGGTGGTCTGACAAGTGTTGCGCAGAGGAAACAACTTTCTTCCTTGATCTACTGAATATACTTCTGTTGATATGACTAAGGATGCTGTTAGCCATCATCGCATTTAGGGGGAAATAACCCCAGGCACCAGTACAGGTTAGCGGGTGATCTGCTGGGAAGCAGCACTGAAGAGAAGAACCTGTGAGACCTGGTTGACAAGAAGCTCTCCATGAGGCAGCAGTGTGCCTTCAAGGCCAAGAAGACCAATGGTATGCTGGGGTGCATCAAGAAAAGCATGGCCAGCAGGTCTGGAGAGGTGGTCCTCCTCCTCTACTGTGCCCTGGTGAGGCCACGACTGAAGTATTGTGTCCAGTTCTGGGCTCCCCAGTTCAAGAAAGACAAGGAACTACTGGAGAGAGTCCAGCGAAGGGCTACAAAGATGATTAAGGGACTGGAGTATCTCTCATATGAGGAAAGGCTGAGAGAGCTGGGTCTGTTTAGCCTTGGGGAAGACGGAGAGATCTTATCAACGCTTATAAATATCTGAAGGGTAGATGTCTAGGGGAAGAGGCCAGAGTCTTCTCAGTGGTGCCCAGTAACAGCACAAGGGGCAACGGACACAAACTGGAACGCAGGAAGTTCCATCTCAATATGAGGAAAAACTTTTGTACTCTGAGGGTGACTGGCACAGGCTGCCCAGAGAGGTTGTGGAGTCGCTTCCTCTGGAGACATTCAAAACCCGCCTGAACATGATCCTGTGCAGCCTGCTCTGGGTGATCCTGCTTTAGCAGAGGGGTTGGATTAGATGATGTCCAGAGGTCCCTCCCAGCCCCTACCAATCTGTGATTCTGTGAGTCTGTGATTCTGCTGCCAGGGCTCCCTGATCATGTTTGGCCTAAAAGCCACCAGAACACCAGGGTCCTACCCAGAAAAGCTGCTTCCTGGCCTAGCCTATACCAATGGAAGGGGTTAGTCCATGCCAAATCCAGGGCTCTGCATTCATCCTGGCTGAGCATCATAAGGCTCTTGTTGGCCCATTCTTAATGCTGGTCTCAGTCCCTGTGGGTGGCCACCCTGTCCTCAAGCATATTGGCTGGTCCCACCAGTTTGGCTTAATCACTAGACTCATTGAGGGTACACTCTGTCACATCCTTCAGGACATTTATAAACGTATGAAACATCATTAACAGGTCCCACCACAGACCCTTGAGAACATCTACTTGTAACCAGCCTCCACGTAGAGTGTGAACCACTAACCACCTCCCCCAGTCCCAACCATGCGTCCAGTTTTTCAAGCACCTAGTAGTCTGCTCAACAACTGTTGCTATAATTACTATTCTCTTCTACAACCCACCTCCCTCTGTGAATTCAGGACCACCATTGCAGCTTTGAATAAAAAGAAATTAAGGTTTGCCACTATTTTTTTTACTACCAGTGACGTCCCATAAAAAAACACAGGTGTGCTGTTGAGGACTGAACAGTAACTTCCCTCCAGCACCAACCTTTCTTTGCTAAATGGTCATGGCTGTAGCTCACTTGATATATTTTTGCCAGAAGTTAAGCCAATTTAAGACATTCTTGCCTCCCTTCCCACTGCCTCTTAACTTCATTATGATGACTTGCTCCTGCCTTGGCTGTGTTGGTACTACTCTTGGTGTGACTGGCTGAGAGGGCAGCAATGATAGTGTGGAGGTGGGACCTGGAGAGGAGGTGGGACAAAAAGGTGGAAATGTCTGAAACTGGCATTCCACAAGAGAAAAACATACCATTGAATACTACACACTAGCCTGGCTTACCTGAAACAAAATGAAGCAAACACACACACAATGTTTATAAGGTGATTTTCAGTTCCCAGGATTGCTTTCCAGATCTCACCAGGTGACAGTAACAGTAAATATGAAACTCCATCCTGAATTATTCTGCTCCCTGTAGCATCGCTCCAGTAGCATTCAGGTCAGAATGAAATACAAGTGCTGGAAAGCCGTCCAAGTTTAAGCTAATTTTCACAGAAAACTCCCCAAATCAAATGTTATTCAAGCTCCTGAACAGGACATTGAATAGTGAAGCTGGTGAACGCACAAAAAAAAAAAAGCATGACATCATCCCAAGACTTGTATTTGTTCAGCTCTCTCTGAGGAAACATTTGTGTAGTTTCAATAGTAAGGGTGCCATGGCTCTCAGGAGGGACAGAAGCTGTTTTCTCAGGAACCAGCAACTGAGGTTCAGTTCTACTCTTCAGAAATGCCCTTTCAGTTCTCAACAGCAGTTATGTGCCAAAGGGGCCCAGCAGGCCTTTTTGGAGGCTGTCGCTGGTGTTCGAGGAATGTTGGAGCATTTCCTTTCCCTGAAATGCCTCTTTCCATTTCTTGAAACTGCTAAATCATCTCTGCCAGCTGTGGTTTATACCTAGAGGTCATAAAATCATTCAAGGCCACAAATCACTTTCCATCCCATTGGACCAAATTGGACCCAGGAGTAATGATCATATACTGTGGCTCTGCTTCCTGGAGAAATGTGTAAGACAGAGAGATAATCTTACACTTTTTTCTCAAGCAATCTGTTCTCCTATATCCCTACAAGACATTCAGCTGAAGGCCTCTTGGGGTTTAAGTTTTAAGAAGCAAATGTCATCTACCTGAATGGGTCTTTCAGATGACTCAGGGGGACACTCACACATCCATATCTTCTCTTTTAATTCTATGCGCATTTTTCGTCAAAATGTAACTTTCACTAATGTGTGTTAGTGAAATAATTATGACCTTTCTTGAAGATAAAGAGAGTTAGGGGACACATTGTTCATCTGAGAAATTAAGAGACCTCAACACTTGTTCCTCTGTCATAAGCACATGCGTTTGTGGTCAGAAGGACTTATTCACAGCTGGCATCTGAAATTTGTTCTAAGAGATGCCTGTTACAGTGTTATAACATGGCAATGAAAGGACTCCCAAGTAATGGAAGGATCAGAATCAGAGACCAATGAAGATAAATCAAGATTAAGCTGGATGTAGATATACATTTCTTTCTATACAAAAACATGCACCATTTTCCTTACAATAATTTATAGGATATAATGGGAAATTCTATGATTTTCTAGTGACATGGAAATGTGCTGCTTTATGCATAGTTTTGTGCATCCAAGGAGTTGCCCAATACCCTTTTCGTACCACTCCAAATGCTAGAGGTGGAAATAGAAATATCACACCAAAAATGTGTGCAAAGGGAATTTTGCTCTGCCACAACCACTGGGTTGCACACAATATGCTTCCACAGTCAAACTGCTTGACAAGAGTTGAGCATCACCACTGTAGATGAGACATTAGCTTACTTAACACTTAAAACCATGATCCCATCCATCCTATACTGGAGGGAGAGGAGAGGAGAGGAGAGGAGAGGAGAGGAGAGGAGAGGAGAGGAGAGGAGAGGAGAGGAGAGGAGGCAGAAATTTTTTTTCATGCCACCAATCCGCCAACTCAGAGAATGCAGGTTAACATTCATATCCTACCTACCCTTTGTTACTCACCCATGGTAAGGACAGAACATGGGGCTTGTTACATATTGTAGGGTGAACAGAGAAAAGAGTGAGTCGGAAAGAAACAAAGGAATATCTTGGATAATTCAGATTCCTTTAAAAAAAAGCAAAAAAAAGCAAGCAACAATATACTGCTCAATTATAGCAATAAGTATGGCTGTGGAGGCTGACATCTCTGTATCACACGTGTAAGTACTACAAGAAGCAATTATGAAGAGCTAGGAAAGTGCTTCCAGATATAACAATAGTTTATTAAAGTCCATCTGGTGGTAAGCCAGCAAGAGGGAGTGTCAGTATGTGCCTAGAGAAAGTGATTAAATCATAAACAGGATGTGATGGAGGAGGTGAATAATCTAAAAGAATCATATTAATGCAGAGTTTCATTAGTTAGCTTTTCTGGTACAGCAGCTCTATTTTGCTTGCTGCCAGCTGCTGTATCCCTCTCCAGCCCAAACATACCCCCGATATTTAAATGTAAGTCTGTAAGGCATAATTATTCTTTATTAACTGATCAAGACAAAGGGGCACAAATTAGAAATCTAAGTTCTCAGCGGCCATCCCACTGAGGATAGGAGGCTACTAACACCTGACAGCATGAGCTATACTCCCACAGCAGGTGATGCATGCATGGATATATAGCTCTATAGATCCACTTCCCTGCGTCCCTCATACATACTGAGGTGACATCCACCAGGTCTTCTTGAAGAAGCCCTAAATACCCAAGCACACCTGCAATAGGACCTGACTTTTCCAAATTCTCAAACAAGATAATACAGCACAGAAACTGCTGCCTGTCATGACCGGGTGAGCTATACCCTAACTGCCCATCGAAGACAAAGGGGAATCTTCATTTTTCACACAATCAGCCTTCAGAAATTCACATTAACGTTCAAGATCACCATTTTTGCAGCTTTTGTTATCCAGCATCTCCACAGATGTTGATTCTTTCCCCACTGGCCTTGGCCAACTGTCTTATGGCACCATTAATAAAATCACCCTCATCACCCATGCTCACATGCCCAGAACTGTGGTTTTGTGCCTTCAAGCCCTGTCTTAGACTTATTCAGTTCTTGCTATCATCTTAAAGGAAAATATGTTTAATCTTCCTTTCCTCCCTTCTCCTTCCACTAGCAACATTATTCTAAAAGTTTTCAGAAGAATGTCATCTATCTTCAATTAAACTAATCATTTAAGGCCACATCTTGTCTCTGAAGGAGTTATCCTTGTTGCTAAAAGAAGATGGATGCTTTCATCTCTTCCCTTCTCCTGTCGTATATTTTGTCAAATCCATCTCTCTTGCGGCTTTCTGGTGTCCCAGTGATGCTACTTCTGCATATTGATCATCCTGGCTGGGATCTGCACCTGCATCCTTTCTGGTTTTAGAGAGACAGATGCCAGGAAAACTGTTTTCATAAGTCAATGCTTACATCTGGGTCTAGGCTGCTTACAACAGCAGCAGCAAACATCTATCACCAGCACTTTAAAGTGAGTGTGCTGCCTCAGATGGAATGTTGGAAGACTGTCTAGAGCTCAATAAATCCACTACCTTAACAGTAAACTATTCTAGTAATTAAAAGCATTTCCAGAGATGAAAGACTATAGAAAATGTCTTACACTGAGTTAATTTTCATTCTTTTCCACTTTGATTCGGTATGCCATAGCCAACGATATAAAAGGTGGACATAAAGGGCAAGATGGGATAAGTTAAGAAATAAGTGAATGGATCAGTTCCGCACTGACCATTCACAACTAATCAGTATCTACTACCCATTTTGCAAAACTGATCTTCCAGCTTCAGTTCCAAAGCTATAAGTCTGATTTTCACTTTAAAGATTGCTGGAAACCACAGTGTAAAAGTTTATGTTCACTATTAAAAAGGTAACTAAGGCAACTATCCTGAGAGAGAAATGTGGTGAAGTCAATGCAATTTTAGATTTAGCACGAATCAAACGTTCCAAGGTCGGCCTCAGGCAGGAGCATAGAGCTGATCTTGTTGTGTGTCTTCACTGTGCTTTCATACTATGGTAGTTCACACATGGTAGCTACCATATTCACTTAAAATAATATTAAAAGTGGAAGGTGGTGGTGGAAAGGAAGAATCATTTACAGCAGAGGAACCCTAAGGAGCAGCATTCTCACTTAACTTGCTGGTGGTTTTCCACCGCTCTTTGCCTCTGTTAATTTATTTTCCATCCATGGGCTATCAGAGTGTATCTAGGGAGCTGCATGTGCCTACATCTAACCCAGCAGCCTGGTAGCAGTAAAACAGTTAATAATGTGTTCCTTTTTTTCCACATTTCTGAGTGACCTATGATGTTTGGCAGCTCTAAATTCATGATTCACAAAAAGATATTTGTCCAAGAAAAAGCTATTCCCCTTCTTCTAGCTTCATAGCATGTCTTAGATTTTCTTTTAGCATGATTCTTCTCCAAACAGTTTTCTGTGGGGGTGGGGAGGGTGGGAAAGTCTGTCTAATGTCTTATGTTCGCTCAGAGATCGTTACGGCATGCCAAGATTTTACGGGGGTGAAAATATTCCAGGAAATTGTTATTTATCAATTCCCAAGGAAATTAGCTCACAGAATACAAAAATAAGCCTTAAGTGAAAGAAAGTAAACAAAGTAAGAAATGCCAAGGGGAATGTCATTTTGCTTTTATTTTCTATTTCCGCTACACCAATGCAAAAAAAAAGTCTTTAGTTCTCATTCTCTGTCCCATATGAACCCAGAACTGTACAGGTTGCTCTGAAAAACCTCAAGTCTAAGCTGTAAACATGGAGCCTAACAGCTCCCACAAATGTTTCTTAAACAGTTGGAAGTCATCTCTGCTTTTCTCCCTAGTGTTGCTGCAGTTCCACATGAATTTGGTGTTCCCTTGGTTTTTATAATTTAAAATTGCACTCAGTTTCATTACAATGCTGAGGCAGGGAGTTTCTCGTAGCTGTTTTCTCAAAGCTCCTTTGAGGACTAGGACTATTCTGAGTTTATCAGTGGGGCTTTTCTCTCTAACTTAAGGTTCTGACTCAAGTTCATGGAGCAAACAGTTGAGGCACTTAAAAAGTCCGACACTTCTTGTTATTGCCTATTGATCCAAGGCAAAATCTCCACAAAAGAGTTAACAGTACTGGACACAAACCCTCACTGCAAGAGCAGCTCAGATACTCCGTTTCATAGTCTGGTCTGCTTTCATCAGCAGTTTAGACTAATCTACCTGAATGTGAATCGCTGTGCCTGCCGGGTGGTCTCCACTGGCTCTGCAGGTGTGCGCTGGGAAACTGGGAACAGTAATACTGGAAAACACCTGGGAAAAGGTGCTAGAAATCATACTTTATGTCGGTAGCAGATCTGGAAGATCCAGAGCAGAGGGTTGGGACTGTTTCACCTTGCCCCACAGCATGTCCCAACCTGACCATCCTAGAATTATGATCTTACATCATGATGCATAACTGCCTCGCTGCCTGACACTGTAGGTATTTTACAGCCTCCTCTTGCCATGGACTTGGTTAATTTAGGGCAAAAACTCAATGTAGTTGCCCTCCAAGAAAGTAAATACAGGAAGGTCCTAGAAACTGTGGTTTGTTTTTTAACATGTTCTCACGGCTATCCCCATGTGGGAATTCAGCTGGCCAGAGATGTCCATGCAGCCTCTTGCTAAGCTGCAGGCTGAGGTGAGTGGGCAGGGCTGCCTTGCCTCTGTCTGTGGAGAGTCCCAGTGGGGACAGCAGTCACGGTGCAGGGGACCAGTTCACCGCTTCCTGCAGGGCAGCACCCTCCAGGATGCTGCTGGCCCTGGCAGGAGTGGCAAGTCCAAACTCAGATGAAGCAGGTGGTAGGACTGGCACCAACCCCTGAGGTGCTGCTGAATTAGAGGCTGAAATTTGCTGCTGCAGTACAGGAGACTGCTGCAGACAGCACCCCATTTTCCTCCTTTTCCCGAGAGAGTAAAAAATCATCTGATGCCTGTTCCTTGTGATTCACTTGTTGAAATGCCTTTGTCAAATCCCAGGAGGGAGAAACAAGATCACTAGACCAAGGATTGCTCAATGGGAAAAAAATTGCACCCAGGGGAAGCGGAGCTGGAAGAGAGGATGAAACCCTGTCACGGCTCTATTCTTCCTGCAGAACTTTATCCTGTCACATCCTAAAGAGTATAAAAGAGAAATGCCTGCTGCGGGAAAAGGGATGTAAGACGGTTACACTTCTCCATCGTGACTACCTACCACACATGGGTGGACAGATGCGTCAAAACAGTGGTGATAACATCCTGTTAACAGGGCTCATATCTCCTAAACACCCCTGAAGTGGGTAATATATTAAAGTACAGAAACGGGAGCCAAAGAACTTTTTATTTGCTGTACTATAATGAGGTCTCTGGGCTATGTGATTAGCTATATGACAGCAGCACTATCCAAGAGATAGTTTAAAGGTGTGCAATGGCTTAGAAGAGCAACAATAGCCATAGGTTGCCAGATGATACACAGAACTCAACATGACCCAGCAGTGTGTGCTGGCAGCCCAGAAAGCCAGCCATATCCTGGCCTGCATCAGAAACAGTGTGGCCAGCAGGTCGAGGGAGGGGATTCTGCTCCTCTATTCTGCTGTTGTGAGACCCCACCTGAAGTATTGTGTCCAGCTCTGGGGTCCCCAACATAAGAAGGATATGAAGCTGTTGGAGCAGGTCCAGAGGAGGGCCACGAAGATGATCAAAGGAATGGACCACCTCTCCTATGAGGACAGACTGAGAGAGTTGTTCAGCCTGCAGAAGAAAAGGCTCCAGGGATACCTTATTGTGGCTTTCCAGTACCTGACAGGGGTCTACAGGAAAGGCGGAGAGGGGTTGTTTTACAGGAAGTGTAGTAATAGGACAAGGGGTAATGGGTTTAAACTAAAAGAAGGGAGATTTAGATTAGATATTAGGAAGAAATTCTTTCCTGTGAGGGTGGTGAGGCCCTGGAACAGGTTGCCCAGAGAAGCTGTGGAGGCCCCATCCCTGGCAGTGTTCGAGGCCAGGCTGGATGGGGCTTTGAGCACCCTGGTCTAGTGGAGGGTGTCCCTGCCCATGGCAGGGGCTTGGGACTAGATGTTCTTTGAGGTCCCTTCCAATCCAAACTGTTCTATCACACTACGATTCTAACTAAACAACAATTTAAATGAAACATTTTTTTGGGGGGGAAATACAGATGCAGTAACACAAAGCAATGTTGTGACTACATTTTCAAAGAATATTGAAAAATATCAAACTCCTTCCAAATCACACTGAAGACTTGTTTCAGACATTGTTTTGGTCAGCCTGAAATTTTTCCCAATTTGTCCAAAAGATGTTCCCAAAAGTTGTTTCGGTTCGTCCAAAATGTTTCTTATTTATTTTTAGGCACTGTCAGTACACTGGAAGAATTCCTCTCTCGCACAGTTTGAGCCAGAAAAGTCCTGTGAGGTGCTAAGCGAGAGTGACGGGTATTCAGCATCTCATAGCACAAAGCCCTGTGAGTGTCAAGTTTTTTGAGTGGTGCCTTTTGGAAAATTGAGTTTCTCCTTGTGATCACTGCTGGGAACATGATAAAAGGCAAATGAATGTCTGCAAATAAAAAATTACCAAGTCAGCATGAGTTCTTTCATGGCTTCGGGTTGGCCTCAGCTGTAGACTTGAGTAGAACTGGAGCTGGGCAGAGCTGTTTGTCAGAAGTGAGAGACAGGGAGGAGGTTGTGAGGTGTGTTCAAAAGCTCTGGGGAGAAGAGGGATGTCAGGTAAGAGAAAGAATAACCTTTCTGGGTGGTGGAGGAACTCAGACCACTACAGGCTAATCATTTAACTCAGAACAAGCTTTTATCCCAAATCAGTCTTGTGAGCCTTAGTTTTCCTTAGGTTTCCTTAGTTTTGTCTTGCACTCTCATTCTCCTCTCCTGAGGATGCATGTTGATCAGTTACTGAGGAAGGGGTTTCTCTGACTGATAAGAGAACCAAAATTTCTAACTACCTCCATGTCCTGTGTTAACTAACTTGGGCATTAACATTGATAAAATTCTGGCATGAACATCATTAAAGGCGATTATTCTCCCAGGCAGTCAAGTGCTTCCAAACTACCCAGAGACCAATGGTGTCTTAGTAAGGGGCATATTCTTTACCATAATCACCTCTTGTTTTGTCTCTCACCAGTTTTGACTAGAAAAGGCATTACTGCTATGGAGCCTGAAGCTGCCAGAATTTAAGCAGCACGATCGCTCGGCAGAGGGACGTTGCAGTGTACCACGCCGCGGGTCAAAGCAAGCCGTGGTGGGTACCACGCGGCGGCGGGCAGCAGCATGGGCAGCTGACCTGAGAGAGGAGCCCTGGAGAGCAGGAGGCTAGCCTTGGGCCAGTGCTGTCTCTTCAGACGTGGTGAGAGAGAGGGAGAAAATATTTTAAACCAGCCAGCAAAATGAAGGCATTGCAGAGCTTGAAAGAGATGTGTGTCCTGGACTCTTTAAATGGGTGTTGATATTTCTTTCGTGTTACATCCTCCTGAAAGCCAAAGCAGATTTTTTTCATCTGTATTCAGCAGACACAGCTGAGGATTCATAGGTTTGTGTGGGCTCTGCACTTCCATGGGTACATACACATATGCACACACCTTTCATTTCTTTTACATTAATACTGTATAAAACTCACAATGCAGGGTGCTGCTGAAAAGCCACCGCATAACCGCCAGTGCATATAGCATATTCAGCCATCTTCAAACACTCCTACTCCTGTTACCTTAGTAACAGCCTGAGGGAAATCCCTAAGTAATTAATCAAGCTGTTTAGCTGTTTAAGGTTTCTTACGAGGGAAGCTGTTGTCTAGCTTCTTTTTTATTGCTGGCAAAAATTCTATATTTAGAAAAGAAATGGCATGTGGGCTGATGTAGGGAGCCTCTTTTGTCTGTTATAGGGGGGAAGGGAAGTAAGTGCCCATGTGGACTTTGCTGTTTATTTGGCGTGCGTGTACACGCTTAGTAACTGATACTGCAAGTAATAGCTGAAGCATGAACCTCAAAGGATTTAGTGGTGCAGCTGGCAGACTGGATTTCTTCAAACATCGCAATGTCCTTTCTAAGAGACCATCCTGGTTTCTCCCTCCAGTGCCACAGTCAGAAATCACTGCCAGGTCCACTGATCCATAACTGAGGCAGATTGCAAGAAACTGCTATGATCATTTAGGCTGAGTTCCAGTACAACCCTATTTGTTTTGGTTTGGGTTTTGTTGTTCTTCTGGATTTTGGTGGTTTTTTCTGTTTGGGTTTTTTGTTGTTATTGGTGGTGGTGCTTTTTTTTCTTCTTTTTTGCAGGAGGCACTATTCTTTTTTGTACACTAAAAAGTGTAACTGAGCCTGACAGATTGTGGAGGCCTTAAGGCCTTTCCTCAAAACACATAATTGAGAAACAATTGGTGAAAACTATAGAATATGGACTGTCCTTTCTCCTTTTAGGGTAGCAGATAACCTATAATGTCAACCCTTTGTCATGGTGTAGATCCCTAAGGATTTTCCCATGGAGCTGTGGTTCTGTACAGAGCGAGAGCAAACCAACTGACTTTCCTCAGTTACCTCCCAAGGTCACGCAGAGGAGCAGCCCATGGCCATCACAACAAAAGTGTGACTAGGTCAGGTCACTAACTTTCTGGTACAGCACTTTTCCTTCAAGAGGTACAGATACAACAACCACTGAAAAGTCTTCACAGGAACCTGAGTCTTGGATCATTTTTCCTTTCCAAGACTTTGCAGACTCTGCTGGGTGAGAGACAGACCCCACCTGAGGAGACACAGCACCTGGAGCTTAGGGCACCTACTAGGGAATAGGACGACCGTGAGTCCTCAGCAAGCTCAATGCCTTGAACTTCCCCACTCAATAGCCTTTCTCAATACAGTGATACCAACTAAAGAGTCTCTCCCACGTGTCATGACAGGCTTTGAAAGCCTTGTGTTGTCTTTTTAAGTGATGGGAAAATTTCTGAAGTCTCAGAAATGCTCAGAGGAGGAGATAACAGCAACAGATGCCTTTCTGTGGCCTTTGCCATGCCACAAAGATGTTGTTTCACACCATTTTGCATGGTTTGTGTGCTGAGCCTTGACAGCATTGCCCCCACGGCGACCCGCATGCTCTGAGCAGAGATTTGCACCTGTTTCACTGGCAGACAGCATTTTATTTTTGGGTGAGTTAATCCTGGAGTAGTAAAGCACTTGATGTCTGCTAGAGATCATTTCTAACATCAATGGAACTTAAGAAGTTTACTCCAATAAAGCAACGGACAGTTGAAAAATGAGAGGCAAAAGCTGCAAAGCAGCAAAAATATATATCAATAAAATGGAGTGATCGATTATACTTAAACATTATAGTAGGTTTGTCCTAAGTGCTCAGGGTCTCAGCTGACCTGGAGGATAGGCCAGCTATCCTCGCTCCCCCATCTGTGTAGCATTTTGAGCTCCCCATGGTCCCCTCTCAAAACTCTCTCATGGCTTTCCTCTAACAGAAATGCAGCTCCTTATACTAAACACAGCTGCGGTTGCTCTCAGTTGTCTCCTCCCATTTTCTCAGAGACTCATTTCTAAAATACTAGTGGTGAAAGCAAAACATGGCATATTTTCCTCTCCCTGAGGACTTTCTTTGCATTTACACTGCTATGCTGTGCCTGAATTAGCACATTGCTTCTACTCTAGCCAGTCTTCTTGCTGGTTAAGACTTTTGCAGTATGGCTACAATGCTGTGGAAATGTTATCAGAAGGGTTCGTTTTACAAGCAAGTTACTAACCTGTCAGGACAGGATTCACCCCACTTCATTTTAGCTGTTAGGTAGCTAAGACATCAAAGTGAAATGGGGTCCTAGATGAACATGGATGATGCACCCTTTCACCCTTTGCCTGTTTCTCTTCTCTGACTAGAGAGGAGACCTTAGTGACTGAGGCATAAGGGGCAGCTGCATTTCAGGTCACTCAAGTTAGGTGAGACGAACCTCACCAGTGAAACCCAGGGCCTTTAGCGGCATTTCCCCGTTGCACTTGAATAATTCGGATAACAGACATGACCATAGATTTAGTCCACTCTGTTCCACACCAGTGGAACAGCTGTTACAGTAGCATAAAAATGAGATGGGATTAATAACGATAGCAATGGGTTTGATGTTTATGTTTCATGGTCCAGCCTAAGGACAGTTTTGTCAGTGTGGGAGTCATTCTTAGGGTAGACCTGCAGTCATTTTGCTGTGGTCTGAAATGAGAAATACGTATTCTTAATTAGGTTGTGTATTCCCTCTGACCTCCCATATATACAGGGATGTATGTACACATTCACAGAACTAATGGTGTGGTGATGCAGAACGCTGCCTATGATCAGCAGTATCTGCTGCTGTCTGCTAAGGGCAGTTCACCTGTGATCCAACTGGGCTGCAAGATGTCTTGAAAATGAGAAAATGAGTTGTCTCTGCCTTTTCCTTTCCCTTTTTCTTTTGCATTGATCTATATCTCCCAGAAAGGGAAAGTGCTCGCTTTTGCACTCTGCAAACAAGTACTAATGAGGTCATGAAACTTTGATGACCATCCATTTCTGTGGCACACCTTTGGACAAAGCTAGGCTTTCGGTCTTAGGGGAAGGCAGTGTTTCAGCTCTGAACGCCAGACAGATTGTAGCCAGGCAACGCTTTGCTGAGCAGAAGAATTGCTCAATGAGTTTGATTAGGAATTCACCTGGTAAGAGATTAGAAGGGAAATTAAGCATTTTGGAATGAGAGAGAGAAAAAAAAAAAAAAAAGCCAGTAGCAAAGACCCCACTTCAGAAGGCAGCAGGACACAAAGGAGAAGTCAGCAGTAAAAGGAGAAATAGGGCACTGCACAGGGTTTTGCTCTCAACATGAGAACAGACCTGGCCCACTGAGGAAACTGAAACAAGGAAATCCGTGTAGGTTTTGTGAAGGTAAACACGCCTCTTGTGTTAACTGCATAATGAGTGATCAGGGCCTTGGCAACTTTTCTGAGTCGGTGTGTCTGTCTGCTTCTGCTTTGAACAGCACACTGTCTGAGAGGGATGGCTTGTACACCAGCACTCAAGAGATCACCAGATTTTGCAAGAGAAACCAGGATGTTAGCAGGCAGGAGGCAGATGAACCTTAATGTCCTATCTCTATGAAGGGGTCACAGGCAGACAGACAGACAGACAGTGTCCAGCAGTCAGACAAGGCACGAAACAATGCTGCATTGGCTGCAGTGGTTAGAGAGCTGAGCAGTTACCTAATTAAGCACTCTGGATTTTCATTTAAAGCTCATTGGGAACAAATGATCTTTATTTTTTTCCTGTAGAGATCTGAGGATTAGTTCCCATACATAAACTGTGCCTTTGACAAACAAAAGAAAAATCAATACACAACACGACAGGTGTCTCACCAGCGGAATATGAAAACACAGTGCGTCTCAGCAGAGGCTGCTGTTGCAGAAGTGGCTAGTCATCGATCTTTGCCATCCTGCTCTCAGAAATGTGATGTAGGCTGTGCAGCTTATAACAGAGGATCACTAAACCTCCTGATTAAAATAAGAATTTTATTTTTTTTTCTCGAGACTGAGTTCAGGGGAAAAGAGACTCTGAGCATCTCAAAATGGCTGCAGCTTTCCTCCTGCCTCCCTCCAGCAGACCTCGCCTGCGTGCAGCTCACCCTGCAGTCGTTCCACTCCTCATTGATTTTCCTTTTCTCTTCCAAGTGTAAATCAATATGTCTGCAACTGGAGGTAAAATCACAGCATCTCTAATGAGGAACATGGGAGAGGCTGAGTTTCTAAATCCTAATTCAGAAACCCCCTGGAAAATAGCCTGAATTTTTAGCGTGCGTTAAAATATGTTTCTGTCGGTGATTTCAGCGAACTGTGCGCCCTTATGGAAACCACAGGATTTTGGGGAAAAGGCCCAGAAGGGATGTCCTGGGGAAGGGTCACTGCCAGCAACATTCAGGCAGCACCACTGAACATGTCTTTGCCTGCCCTGAGATGCTGTGCATGTACTGCAGCTGTGCGACAGTGATTCCCTGGGACAGGCTCTGGGTTAAAGATTTTTCCAGGAATCTTGGGCAAGTCAGCCTCTTTGCTGTCCCGTGCAAATCACATGCAGGAGCTGGTGAAGCCACTGAAAAAGCATTTGTGTGAGAGAGACACTCAGTATATCCTCTCTGATCAAGGCTTTCCATCACTGTTAACTGAGTGGAGTTCAGAGCTGGTCTTCTAGGTGATGGAGGACAAGAGTAGCATCCCAGTCCCAAAGAGCTGCTAGCTAGTTTCACTAGTCTATCTGCAATCAGTAATTAACTGTAGCAAAATAACAGGCCTATTTAAATAATATCCACCCCTATATCTCCATTTAAGACATGTAATTAAGTAACACTCCAAACTTCTTTTTCATCTTGCAGTATCCTCACCTACAGGCTTGGAAAACAAGCCTGGCTGGAGTTCCTGGCATATCTCAATCTGTACACTGACCTGAGACATCATCCCAGGGACACAGTCTACCAGTACAATGCATTCACATGCACATGCTTGCTACACATGCACTGGGACATTCTGAACTTCACTTGTGGAAAGAGGCACCCTAAGGAAGAAAATTGTCTATTTCCTTTCTGACTAACCTGCTGAAAAATATATTCAGAAAAACGCAGAGGTCTGATTTGTGGACAGTCGAGTGTGAAGTGTTCAGAAATCATTTTAGGAGCCTTAGAGTACGACAGAGAGCAGAGCCAGGCAAGAGGATTGCATCGGCCAGCACATACGATTGCATCCTGGAACCGTGTGTGACCCACCAGATAATGGACAACTGCCACACAACAAGGCAGAAAGGCGACTCCAGAAGAAGCAGCTAGAGACCACTCCAGAGGAAAGGGAAGAGCTGTTATTGTGAGTTGCAAAAGGAAAAAAAAATAAAAAATCAAAGGAGAGCCCCAGAGGTGCCTTAATAGTAGTTGAAGACAATGACAGTGAGCAAAAGAAAGAAGGACATGAAGAAGCAGAATATCCAGGTGAGACTCAGGTTCCTGGAATCAGTCACTAGTTTTGTATTTGATGTTTTCCATATTCTTCAAAGAAAATGACACATTTGACTAGTTTGACTGGAGTACTCATCAAATCTACAACCAAATCAACTTTTGTTTACCTGGACATTCACTTTTTTATGACTCCAGATGTTTTCGTCTCACAGATCCATCCTTGGGAATCACCACTGAAGCTGCTGGTGACTGCATGGTGACATACCCTCGCCTGCCCCACCAGGCATCTGGGCCAGCAGCAGCCTGTTCTGGCCTCACACAAACAGGGGTAAGAAACTGTTCCCTGTTTCCCCAGTACTATTTTACCCTTAGACGATGCCAGTCACGAGACCAAGCACCAGCTCCTAGTATTGCTGCTATGCAGGTGAGGAAAGGGCTGACCTCCAGGCACCAACAGCCACTTGTGACCACAGCACATGCCATCCAACCATCACCCAACTCTTCCTAGTCATCTCCTAGTTAGGAAATATTTCATGCACTTAAACATTAGCATCCAGTGACACTGTAGATGCTATTTTTGGTCTGAGACATTCAAATGGCAGATCTGATAAGGAATCTACAGAAGATCTGGGCCCTTTTGGAGCCAGAGAAGATACTTATGGTGCCTAAAATAGCACTAGATGCCTACGCTGGGCCTTTCCTTATTGTCATGAAATTTTACCATTGCCTTCCTTCTACAAGGAGGAATGAGTTTGTCGTAAATTTATCTGACAGGATCTTGCATGTCTGCTGCAGAAAAAGCCGAGATTTAGCACAGATGACACAGAATATCTGTGTTGTGTTCACTGAAAATGCTGATTAAAGAAAAAACAGAGGAGTGAGAGAGAACCCTCTGGGGAAAATCAAAGTTTTTCAGCAGCCTGTATGTTGTTTATCCCAATATCAACGGCGAGGTCTTTAATAGTGCCCACATTCTAAGTTTGAAGAGTGCCACTGATTTTCTCCTTGATGAGATACAATTACATCTAAATTGTCTGGTGGAAAGATGTGAGTCTGTGCAGCTGGGCTTGAGAGCACGTGCAGACACGAGAGGCGGTTCGATACCATGGAATAAAATGGATGCATCTTCTAAGTGATCAAAAGTAAAATAGCTCATCATGGTTCTACTTAAATTGCTAGCTCTAAACTCAGGAGGTAATAATCCCATTGAGATGCATGAGATTGTTCACTTCCCAAAGCTGTGGCTTCACGCCTCCTGCAGATCTGGTAAGACATTACTGTATTGGTTTTGCTGAATTCCCATGTGATCTGCAAGGAGGGAGGTGGAGCACATTTCCATGGCAAGAGGACAGTCAGCAGAAGCTCCTCCAGGTGAAACAAGAACTTAATAGATGTCTCCCACTGTCCACCCTGGCTGTCACAACAAGTACTATGCCATGCCTGCCCCCGAGCCGCAGAGGCCCCGGGATTGTTCTCCACCTCCATGTGTCAAACCTGCCCTTGAACTGCAGCACACAGAGACGTGCACAGAGTCATGTTGGGGCACAGCGAGGGCTTCCTGAGGGGCAGGGCCTTTCAGCTGCCCACCACCACAATGGGTTGAGGTTCTAGGAAAAACCTTTCTAGACATTTTCTGAAGCTGGAGGACTCTTCGCCACAGTCATGTTTCCTGGATCTGAGCCCTCACAAGGGCATTTCCCGGGTCCCCATAGGCAGCCAAGGGATGAAATCTCATTGAACAGCAACAACTCAATCCCAAATCCTTGAAAGACCCGCTGGGCATAGCTCCTGTGGCAGTACTGCTGCCTCGCTTGACCAACACCCTCTGCCACTTGGAAACAGCTGCAGCTAAATCCCAGGTATAGCTGCCACTGCCGTGGTCCTCCAGATGGGTTTGTCACGACTCTTTGTTGTCACTGTTGCTGTTGCCAATTCATCTTGTTCCGCAAAGGTGACCGCAAGAAATAAATTTACTGTACTTGTTAATTCATTGTCACTACAAAGGCAAACGTCCTTCTTCCTCCTCCAGGCCCACATGTCCCAGTTATGGTCCATCTGTGTGACTGATCCTCTTCTGCCAGAGCCCTAGTATCTGCTCTTCCCACTATAGCATTTCTTACTTTTTTCCCACAAATAAAACAGCATATTCCTGTCACATTCAGGAAGATAACTTTCTTGTGTCTGCCACCTCCCCTGCTTTTACTCTCCCCACGAAGTATGCTTTGCACTCCCCCAGAAGGGCACAATAGCTGTGAAGAAACAAGTTCTTCTTGCTTAGATTTGGCAGTCAGATACTACAAGTGCTCACTTCTGTTTCCCCCCCTGTGGGCAAACAACTGCAAAGTGGCTGAAGCCGTGCTGGCTGGCTGCAGCTCGTGGCTTACCTGCACTTCCATTTCTAATTGCACAGGTTTTTCTCAATGAGGTTACCAAACCAAAAAAACAACCTGCAGAAAGAAGGAAGCGTTCACAGTTTGAGGCTGGCTTTGGTGGGGTGTTTTTTTCATCTCTTTATTTGTGCCTGTTTACTTGATTTTGGTGACAGGTTGGGGCAGTCACAGCAATGGAGAGGGCAGCGTGTGGCATCACCACCACACTGCTGGTATGCAAGCACATGTGGTGGCTGAGCAGGGTGGGGGCTGCAGCAGGAGCTACAGCTGCCTTCTCCCCAAGCACATCTGCCCCTGCAAGTGCAAATGCAGGCATACGGGTTGTTTTTTAAGGCTTCTCTAGGGAAACCTTAAGTTAAACACCAAAGTTGCGCTCTGGTCACACCTTCGCTTTGGTCCTGCCAAATAACCTCAGTTATGTTCACTCTCTTTCTCTCCTCACGCCTGTCTCATCTGTTTGGCGTACAAGCTTGGCAGAGAAGAGCCGTGCTACAGCTTGTGTCCTCACTGTGGTGCAAATTATTAATACTTGCAGAAGCAAGAAATCTCCAGGGATTTCCATGTCTTTGCTGGTGTCCTCGACACCTGTAAAATGCAAAGGAGGTGAAGGTTTCGGCAAGGGCATTTGGAGGCAGAGAGATGCTGAAAGATCATGTCCTCTGCTCCTCTCTGAAAGGCCATGGCTGATGGAGTTAACTTTTAATGACAGACAATTGCACTTAAAACAGGAAAGAGGGGACGGTAGGGTTGTTTTCTCCCAGCTACATTGGGGGCTGCTGTTGGGTTCATCCTAACACTTTGCAGTCTGGTTCATCAGCTGCACCCTGGTCTGAGAGCGAGGGAGCCATCCCATGCTGCACCCACGGGGCTGGGACATGGAATATAACCTCTATGGACCAGCTGATTTCCCCTTTTGAAAAGGGAACCCACAGGCTTGCTGTAACACTTTTCGTTAACTTTTTGTACTCAGAAATTCTCAGCTGACTTTGAAAGAAATAGGCCAGTTTACACAAGTTATGAATTTGGCCCCAAGAATGTAAACAGTTATCTCAGAAACGTCAGCCTTCAGTAATTTCTCTGGACATGTCCTCACAGTGAACCAGACAACACCAGAAACAATTTCAGCCTTTTGAATGTCAGCGTGGGTGATGAATTAATTATCAGGAATTGTACGAGCTTTTGTTAAGCATAAAAGATTGTTTACAGCAAGCTATTTTAAGTTTGAGCTGTAATGGGAACAGTCTGACTCACCTGCACTGCCTGTTATAAAATCAAACCAAGTAACTAACGTGGTCACCACCTTTGTAGATGTCTTATGTGGAGGAGGAATACTTTAAAAAACTTGGCAACAGCAGTTACTAGCTGTGAATATGATCCTTCCAGGAGTGTTTGTGTACTGAACTTATAAAGGTTGTTTTAAACTTGGATAACACCTTCAGCATCCTATTTTGTATATTATGCTTGTCTTAATCCAGGAATGCAGCTGGACTTCTCATCCTGGTCTTCAAGTAACTCTGGTACTCATGGTAACTGTACAACTAAATTAATACATGTAAGTGGAGTTACGATAAAGCAGTATCTGCATGATGATTCACAGTTAGTGTATCATCTTTGACAGTGGCATTTTCAAAGGCCTTCACCAAATGAAAACCACTGCTTCAGAAGAACAAGAGAGATGATTTTGCAGTGCTGTTTGATGGTTTTGAGATTCATATTTGAGGAAAACAACAGAGGAGGTTTGGTCAATGAGTAGGTTTGGTCTCTGCCCCCCGTAGATGCTGAGCATCAAAAGCAGCCTGTTGCAGCCAGAGGTCCGGCAGCGGCAGGCGGTGAAGCTCACCACAGCACAGGTTTCTCTATTTCCTGCTCTGAGTGTGCTCAGCCGTACACGTTGGGTCTGTCCTGCCAGTGAATCCATACGAGTCATCACAGCAATGAGTTGCAATGAAAAGAGACTGGCCTTTATTGTAGATGGTAATCCTAGTGACTTAAAGGAGGGAGATGCAATAGTCCTTCATGGTCACATATTTCAAAGGGAAACTCTAAACAGGGGAAGGAGGAATTTTACAGACACACCGTGCAGCTATAAAGCCAATTTTTCTAAATTACCTAGAAGCATAAGTATTGGCAGCCAGAAATACATTTAACCCGTTCACATTCTTCCCCAGTTCTTTCTGTTATTAATCCCATACAAATGAAACACATGTATATAATCCTGAAAACCTCTCATTTAATTCAAAACAGTATCTGTTTCCTTTTAAGGCAAAGTGAAATATGTGCTAAAGATGCAGGACTAATTTCTTCTGTTGAAAATGTCCTTTTCCCCAGGCACGCAAGCATTTTAGTTGATAAATTTCTTTTTTTTCCCCCGCTCTAGTACGGCACGCTTGCTCAAGTCTAACCCTCCTCCTTTGTGTAAAAAGCGTTATACACAATGCAAACAGATGACAATTCTTTCTCCCAACTAGTTTTCCTGTCAGCCATTTAAAACCAGTTTCCTTTAATGACCGCCTCAGTCACCCAGCAGCATGGTTCACCAGAACAGTGCTAGGTAATCATTTCCTGAGAGTCATTTCTGTCTGTGAGAGCGTGCCCAAACCAAGCCTGACATGCAGCCTGATAAGCCAAGACACATGTGATTATTTTTTTTTATTATTATCGTGCCTATCTGAATAACACTGCAAGAAAGATGCTGAGTATCAGGAGCATTGCGGTCGTGAGAAAGGATGACATGCCGAGTCCTAAGTGGGATTCAGCTGCAGGGCCTCTGCATTACAGAAAAGGGCAATGTAGCCACAGCAGAGGTTCTCATTAAACCCATGGCCCTGAGAACAGCTATTTAACATAATTTATTTTGGAGAGTGTCCTGGTAATGACTGAGATAATTTTCTTACTAACAGCTGGTATACAGCTGTGATTTGGATTTAGGATGAGAAAAATATTGATAACACACTGATGTTTTAGTTGTTGGTAAACGCATAAGGACCTTTCAGCTTCTCGTACCGCCCTGCAAACGAGAAGGTGGGGGGCAGCCGAGGAGTTGGGAGGGGACACAGCCAGGAGAGCTGACCCAGACTGGCCAGTGGGATATTACATACCATATGACATCACGTTCTGTATATAACTGGGGAGGTTGGCTGGGAAGCATGCAGCTTGAGAGCCTCAGCTTGGGTGGTGAGCAATTGTGCTGTGCATCTTTTGGTTTGTGTATTCTTCTTCTATTATTATTATTATTATTAATAATAATAATATTATTATTGTTGTTTGCTGTTGTTATTTTCCTTTCCTGTCCTATTAAACTGTCTCTATTTCAACCCACAAGTTTTACCTTTTTCTTTTCAGTCCTCTCCCATCCTGCTGGGGGTGGGAAGTGAGCAAACAGCTGTGTGGTCGTATTGGCTGCCTGCTGGGTTAAACCACGGCAGAGAGATCGATAACTCAGAAACATCTATTTGCTGTCTTTCATGTCTCCCATTTATATTGGGAATGTACTTATTAACTTGAAGCTATTTCAACAAAAAACAAAACAAAACAAAACAAAACAAACCCACAAAATTTTACCCAACTTTCTTTTCAGGAATCCAGGGAGGGATCTGTCAAGGAAAACAACATCTGTTTTGAGCTAAGGAAAGGCATGTGCTATGCATGAGTGGAGCTTGTCAGTGCCACGTGATTGAAGTGCTCTGGTTCAGCTACGTGACATGTTAACAGTCCTTGATCACCACACACACATTGGTGCATGCACACACAGAGCCGACAACTGGCGTGCTCGTCATGGAGAGGACAATACATAAATATCCTTTCTTTATATTTCACAAGCCACTCTGACAAAATAAAAAGAGAGGAGCTTGATAAGAGAAAAGAAAGCAGAGTAAGATGGGAAGAAATTGCCAATAGAGCAGAGTTAATAGCACAAGTTGTCCTTTCTCCTCTGGCAGTGCTGTCTTCCATTATTCACAGACAAGAATCAGAGCAGGCATAAAACATCAAGTAAGATTACGATATGCTGTGCCTGATGGTGCGAATTACACCTAAACCTCTGGGCTGTCTCAGCTTTCCCAGTACAAGCCAGACCTTTCCTCTTTCCATTCTAAAGATATCACCGAGGCATTTACAAAAACATGAGCACTGTGTGTTCTCACCTGCTGCAGCCCCTCTTCTGTTACATATAATAAAGTTTATATATACAGGCCATCTGCTCTTTTAGCAATTGGTATTTGTAGAGATAAACACAGCAAAAAAAGGTGTTTGAGAGAGAGATTTCACATCGTGCCCCAGTGTGCAATTTCTTCTTTGAATGCTGGAAACCGCACATAGGCAGCTACTGCTAGAACAGCCACAAGTACAAAAAGAAGAGAGAGGGCAGAGTCGAGGACAATGAGAAATCGAAGCAGGTACCATAGGAAGCCACAGTTACTGTGGACAAGGTATGTGGCCATGCCTGGGACGGACAGCATCTCTCCCGAAACACGGAGGTAAAACTTGAGGTAGTGGTTGTAGATAGTCTTGGTCCTCAGTTTTCTGGTGACTCAAAACTCTCTACGCATCTGCTCCTCCCATGGCGGGGCTGCCAGAGGTCCTCACACACTGGTGTCTGTAGGCAAAATCCAGGGTCTTAGAGTAAAGCAGCTTCATCAGTGGTTTGAGCTCGGGCACTGGATCCCATGGAAGAAGACTTACTCGTGCTGGCTCCAGGAGTGTGATGACCTCTGGCAGAGGGGCAGAGCGGGCAGCTGGCAGGGACTGTCTCTGAAACAGCCACTATAAGATTTCCCAGAGATGATGGGCCAAGACCCAAACATACTGTCCCCAGCTCAGACCCCAGACTACCAGCCCCTGTTTGAAGGGAAGGGCTTCTTACCCACAGTGTCTGAAGCCCACAGCGAGCCCATGGGCCATTCCTGAATAAACACAGAATATTTGTTATTCCAGTAAAAACATATCCTGAAAAGCCATACTGCAATTCTGTCATGTTGAGCTGGGGTCTCAAAAATACCAAATCTAGTTCAAAGTCTGTGTAATAATAATAACCATAACAAAGAAGGTCTTTTAGGCTTTCCCTGGATCTAGAATGAATTACATGTTGTTATATATGGGATCAAGCTGTTGAAAAAGGAAGGATAACTGCCCCACAAGAACAGTTTTGTCCTTGTCACCTGATTTCCTGGACCCTTTCAACCAGTTTGAATCAATCGGCTTGCAAAAGATGTCAGGCAAAAGGCTTTCTCTGCACAGCTCCGGCCGTCCCATGCTCACAGATGAACCCTGCCAGAGCCCCCACATGACCCACACAGATCTCCAGCTCGGTCAGGTGTCCAGGCAACACCAAATTGGTGGCTGTGGAGCTTTCTTAGAGCCTCTGTGTTTTGAGTAAAAATTATTTTCATTTGCCCACTTGCTAAAATAAACATTTCCTCTCACCTCCCCAATATCCACTAAAATGGAATTTGGCCTGAAGCCTGGTATTATGTATAACCTACAAAAGGAAAAGTAGGTTTCTGAAATTATTGCACATCCTCATTCTGAAGCGTTATGCCTTATTTCACACCACAATCAAATGTATGCCGCTGCTTCAGATGTCAAGAGTAGGCTGGACAATTTAAATACACTTGCAACCTGTATTAAGTAGGAGAAAAATACATGTAGATTGTACATGTATTTGTTTCTTTTGCTTTCAGTTTATTGCTGGTGCAGTGTGATCGACTTCAGCATCTAGCATAGGACTTTGTGCCAAGAGGTCTGTTATTTTATTTTAGCTGTTCTCCGTATTTGTACTGTGTTTTTGATGTATTTGGTGGAGAAAGATATGTACGTACACACATGCATACATACATGTTTGTATGCATGCTATTCCCCACTTAGGAGTGTTCTAAACTTATGGAGAGGAAGAAAAATTGCTTGGGTTTTTCTTGTGAGGCTGCAGTAATTAGTTATTGCAATTACAAACAAACTAGAGGATGCAGGCCTTTCACAGGTCAGACACATCTCTGTGGCTGTAGCACGAGCACAAAAATAGCAGCCTCTGAAAAACAATGGGCTTCTCAGCTGTGTACAAGGCAGTTTTGTGTCGGGCCAGTGCTCCGTGCTTTCAGCACAACAGGCAACAAACAGCTTCTGCTTTCCACAGGTTTGGACTTTGTCTAGTATCTTGATTTGCACCTTCAGGAATTTTCCTGTTAAATGATGTTGCTGACGAGCACAGGGTCCCTGCACTGTTAGGGATATTAGCCGAGGATGGGAGGAGAGGGGCAGCTGCGCAGTGAGCGGCTCGGCCCTCCCTGCTGCTCACTTCATTCCCAATGCCAGCCTGAACTCCAACAGGCCCCGGTCAGCCCAAGACTGCACCCCACACCCCAAGGGGTCATTAGTAAAATAAAACAAAAAAAAAGGCGATTCACAAGGTGTAATGGATCTGCTACACCCTTTTGGTCCAACAAAGCACGCTGCTGTCATCACAGCTGTTCCTTGGGGTGCAAATGCAAGGGGGCAGAAATGCACCTCTTTTACAAGCAGGTCATAAAAACCCACCTGGGGGGGGAAGTAAGCCTGTGGGACCTGTGAGTGCGGGTGGGTTTGTAAGGGTGGGGAAGCCCCACGCCAATGTCTGCCCAGGTCTCCTCGCAGCAGGTCTCTGCAGTCCCACCCCACCTCGGCAGAAGAAGAACAAAAGGAAGCTAAGAGAGAGAGGTTCAACACTCACCAGAGTCTGACCGATAAGAAGTTCAGCACCAGACTCACTCAGGTAGATCTAATTCCCCACTGTGAAGTATGGACAAACTGATGTGTACAAATCCATGTGAAATACACCTGGGAGGAAATACTTTGCACCCACTCAACACCATGCACGCAGCACGGATGTATGAGCAACACAGAGGTGACCATCAGATGCATCGCTTTCTCACCAAGGTGCCATGCATACAAACTACAGTGTGCAGGGCTGCACCTGCCCCAGGGGTGTAACTGTCCCAGTGGCTGATTTGTGTGGGGGTTGTTGTGTTTTTGTTGGTTTTGGTTTGTTTCTTTTTTTTCTCAGAAGCCCAGCACCAGCAGTGTATGACATAGATGAATTTCTGGTTTCACTTCTTTTAAAGTACAAATGCTATTTTGGCTGGGAGGTAGCTCAAAGTGCAGCGTGAATGATGGGGAGGGGCGAAAAAGGCAGCCAGGTAGTGCTAGTGTGGGTGTAACCAGGAGAAGGACCTCCCTGTTGGATGGTTCTTCTAGAGCAGGCTGGGTCACTGATCTGTCCCTCTCCCCAGGGCTGCCCCTTCATGCTGTAAGCAAATCTACAGCTATTTCAGGAAACAGCCTGGGGACTCTGGTTTTTGCCAGCTACCAGTTCCCAGAGGCCACATCTTATCACGCAGAGTCTACTCAGACCTAGAGGATAAACAGAGCGGACGTGCAGGGTGATGTGGCCGAGAGACCCTGCCTGCAAACGGGAGACCGGGGTGACTCTTTGGAGAAGTACAAGGTCCCACAAAACTGAGGGGCTGTGCTCTGGCTGGGGAAGCCAGACCCACAGCCGTCGCAGCATCATGCAGGTGCTCAGTTCTGCACGCACACACACGCACGCACACACAATCCCCCTCTCCAATTTCTTTTAGGGAAGTAAAAGCTTCCTATAAACTTATGGGTCTGAAAATATTGTGATAATAATATGCAAATAGAGATAAGCCATTTGAGCATTGATTTCCTCCAAATCTGTTTTTCCACCACTAAGATAAATGCTTATAATATTTAAAAGAGACGGCTGTTATTTTATCATATTGGAGGGAAAGTTCATTATTTGTCATTAACTGCTTATCTTGGTTACGTGTTTTGAGGTAGTATATGATGTGCGAGGCAATACGCCTGGATCCGTGGGAGATCAACAAAGACTGAAGACTTGGCAACACTTGAAAAAAACACTCAGTTTTAGGTAGTGAGAGTAGTGAAACAAGCCAACAAAACTAACAAAAATTAAATATGAAATTTTAGCTTAATTTGAACATGATTTTCCACCTTTCTTTACCACAAACATACAGTGTCTGTTCCAGTCCAGTGCCTGGGCTTTAAAAAGGCTGCTAGCAGATTAAAGAAGTTTCAGGGAAGAGCTACAAAGTGATTCCAGGAAGCATGCCAGAGAAATTAAATTAAACTCAGTCTTTTTAGTTTATCAAAGAAAACCTTTGCAGATGATTTGGGCAGGTGCGGACTTCCAGGGAATGGGGGAAGACTGAGGAGGACAGAGCCAACTTTCACAAGCCCTGCCTGTCCCTGGCCATGGGTGGGTGCTGGGCCATCCCACATGCCCCTGGCCACGGGCAGCTGCTTCATGGCCTTGGGGACCAGGAGAGAAGCAGTGGGGAGGATGAACCTGAATCTCCTGCCCTCTCAGACAGGATGTGTTTCCCTCTGAGGCATGGTGGGATGCACTCCTCCATGGGACAGCATGGGCTCCACACCCCACACCTGCCTCAGGGCAAGGTTGGGCACCTACCTGCAGAGACTTCTGACCTCTCTGTTTAGCAGGCACTAACACAGCAAAAGCCAACAGGCCGAGTCTGAAGCCAGAAAATGTCAGACCACAGGTAAAGCGTGGACAAACCACTGGGGCAGCATACTTGCTTAGAGTTGCCTTGGATTTTCTGTCCTTTTATTACCATAAAATAGGCTAGGAGTTCTTTCATTAAAGGCACAAGCACAATCAGAAATTATGGTTTGGGCAAAAAAAGTGATTGAATTAAAGTTTCTGGCCTCTGTCATGAAGACAGCCAGCACAGAGGGTTGTTCTGAACCATGAGTCTAAAGCATTCCTCCATAACAGCACAGGCGGGTGCAGCCAGGACAACATGCAGCATATGACCAAAAAGAAATAATTTATTCTCTGTGATACAGGATGAATAGATTTTCACACCATTCAGCTCCATTTTTTTAACCATCCACCATATGCTGGGGACTGGCGAAGAGTGTGCAGAGCGAGCCTGCATCTGCTTCCTCCTTCATGCTGCTCATGCTTTTTATAAAAGTCCTTCCCTGGAAAGCAGCAGAAGGCAGTTCCGACAGCACTTCCCAGGCACGGTGGTGAGAGTCAGTGCAAACACACGAGAGAGCTGCAAGCCCCTGGCATAGGTGTTGCGTCAGTGCCTCCCAAAACAGCTGGAACAGGGAAAGTTGACAAATCTGAACGTCTCCAAAAACGAGGAGAAAGAAAGTGTTCGGCTCGCTAGTTCTCCTGTGTGGGAATAAATAAGTATGAGTCTTTACGGTGAGTTGGTTCTGGATCCAGACAATCCACATTTCTCTCACTGCTCAAGAGCAGGTTTTCAGAAGAGGAGAGGAAAGCAAGTTGGGGCAAAGGTCAGGTTTTATTACAGCACTGTATACCGTGCAGGCTGTATTAAAATTGCAGTCTCATAAACAACACGCACAACTATCGTCTCTTTCTTGGCTGGAGTATTCACCCAGCTTTACCCAGATCTCTGCTCTGGGTCGACTGGAAGCCATTGAACTCCAGGCCGCTTTGTTTATTCCGTTTTTAAATTTCTTCATCTTCTATCTCATGTCATTGGGCCTTACATCCAGCAGTTTTTATAGGGTGCTTGCAGTCGACGCACTTGTATGTGTCACTGTTGTTTTGAGTAATGATGGCATACTACTTATAAACATCAGCTTGCTTGCAAAACCCCTTCGAATTCACCGTCAAAGAACCAGCCAACTCGCTGAGGTTTTTATGAAGCAACGACGGGACTAGTACAGCATCAGTAAAAGGAGTGGCGTATCATTCATAACGTTCACACTTAGTTCAGGTGACTAATTATACACGACAAATACTTCAAAATCAATTTGTCACAGACTTACGAGCACCTTGTCTCGGGCGCTACAGCCCGTTTCCCCTGGTACTTCCACAACATCGCTGAATGGGAAACTCGTCACCCAATAAACTCTGCAATTATTCTTCAACCAGATCTAGAATTACTACTTAAGTGCAATACTATTACCACACAAAGGATGGGATTAGGTCATCAAGTTTGCTTTCTGTGCCCAGCATTGCATGTATGACAGGGTTTATTTTCTAAACAATAGACTGTTTGTCAGTGTTACTTTTGCTCTAATGCTCGCAAAGCCAACTGTATAAACACAGAAGCATTTCTGTACTACCTAGCTGCTCTGTGGTGCTCTGAAGCGGAGAGGAGAGGGTCCTCTCTCACCTCACAGACTGCATCTAGTGGGGCAGCGATTTGTGCTGGAGAGCCCAGCCCAGCTTGTCACTTGCCAGTCCAGAAAGTAATCGATGGGAGTATGTCGTGTCATAATTTGTTCAACTAAGTTTCTGGGCATCAAGACAGCCAGATGGTTAATTCCACTATTTTATTTTTTTTTAAAAAAAAAGGAGTGTGGGGGAGGGAAGTCCCTTGGCATCAGACTCTGGCACAGCAGGCTGAGCCCCAGCGCAGCAGTTGGGATTGTTGACCCAGTGAATGTGCCCAAAGATCCTTTTCAGCCGCACAAAACCGTCCAGTTTTGCCATTAGCATATCAGAGGTGGAGCGGTGGTGGGAAATGGCGCAGGCAACAAAGCTGGGAGCTCGGCGGCTTTGTCTGACTGCAGCTTAGGGAGGCAGGGGAAAAAAAAGAAAAAAGATAATTGGCCATTTGCCGTGCAGTGACAGACAGATGTTGACATTTTTCTCCCTTGGCTGATCAAACCCCACCCTCATCCCTGGGTCCGGAGGAATGCTGCTGGCAGCCCCATTCAGGCAGGCGGCTTTCTGCCCGCTCTCCAGAGCGACAGGGCCAGCATTTCCATACAAACAGGTATAGCCCCTGAGAGAGATTACCTCCGGCTTGTTTTTTCTTTTTTTTTCGTCACACTCTAAATCAGATCTCAAATAAGATTTTAATTCCAATTCAAAAGGGCAGGCCACGTACATCAGTTAGAGGTTGCAGCCCAGATCGCCTTTGCCCCGTGGAAAATCTATGGGTAGAGCCCAACCTGCCTCAGCCAGCCTTCCTTCCCTTCCTTGCCAGAAAGAGAGGTTGGGGGGCCCCACAGACTGCATGGAGAGTTCCCACTCCCACACGCCGCAGAAATTATAGAATAGAATAGAATAGAATAGAATAGAATAGAATAGAATAGAATAGAATAGAAAAGAAAAGAAAATCCCAGAGGGAAACGTTCCTGAGCTCTGTGAAGCCGGGGTCTGTAAATGTGCCCAGCCACTTTTGGCTCTGCGCTCCTTCCCTCCTCCTGGCAGCAGCCCTCAGAGAGGCACCGGTGCTGCTTCCTCCTGACCTGGCTGCCCACAACACTGAGACAAGGGGGACGGGGGCTCTGAAGAGGTGAAATATTTCTTGGTACAGCACTAAAGTCAGCCAGCATACTCAAAGGACAACTCTGCATCATTTCTGTTTGCCACCCAAATCACAGATCAATCCCTAAAGACAGCGCAGCTCCCAGTTCAGTGCATGCTAGACTTTCCCTAGAGCCAAGAAATACTGTATTTTCTGACATCAAGCTTAGTGGCGCTGAATATCTCATCTATTGCTTTTCTGTACGAGGAAAGGCTGCCTACCTCCAGAGCTGCAAGCTTTTCTCTATGCAATAACCCTTGCTTCTGCAGCAGCACTGGGACAACGTGTGAGGACAGCGTGCTCAGTCATGAATACTGCCTAGGAAATCTCTGTGAATGCTTGGCAGTGATGCAGAGTTAAGCCCAGCTGGTCAGAGGTAAGGCTGAGCCTTGCCTGGCTCCAAACCATGCACGGTGTCCGAACGGTCCCCAGCAGGGGAGAGTGCAGTGCAGATGCCAGTGTCAACGGCAAAGGGCGACCGTGCAGTGTGTACTACTGACGCGGAGCTATTTGCTGTGCAGTCATCACCCTTCTGCTCTCATTCATCAAACAGACTTCCCACAAGCTGGGCTTTCACCCAGCTTTTGGCTATTTCCAGTGACAAATCATGATTTTATAAGGTTTTGTTTCTGCTTTAAAAGGCCATCATGAAGCCTGTACCTAACGTGTCTGTTTAGAAAATGCTTATGAGGGCAATGAGCCTACTGAATGCTGTCTCAGTGCAGACTGGAGCAGGGAAAGTCAAGTCAGCATTTGAGGTCCACAGCTGAGCTTGGATTTAGGGTTTAACATTGTCAGATAGGGCTTCTTATGAGATCAAGGGCTGTGTCCTCAGCCTGGCTGATGCGGAGGGGATGCAGTCTCACTCCTGCTGGCCATGTTTCTTTCGGAGTGGAGAAGACCTCAGCTGGCAGACAGGGCCTTTACACCATTCTGTATTTCAAAGTCAGTTGACTCACCCAGCCCGAACAAAGTGATGACAGAGAGCTAAAGCTCTGCTAGCCCATGCTTCAGGCCAAGCTGAGCCACTTCAGAGGCGGGAAAGCTTAAATAGCCCCACACATCCAGGGGCAGGGGGAATCAGGCCTGTCCACACACAGTTCAGCTCCTAGCTCAGCAGGTGCTGGCCTCTTGGGAGGGTCCTGAGATTCAGGGTTGGGGTCCAAGCCCACGTTTAGCTTCAAAGATCTGTGGATGGTTGTTAAGTCCCTTGTTTGTTTACAGATAGAACGCACTAAGTGAATGTAAAACTAAATTTCAGTATTTTCAATAAATTATTTATTGCAAATTCATGTAGTCCCTAGTAATTAGCCTAACCAAAGTGCAGTGGGTATGAAGAGTCATAATTCTTCTGCCTCGTCCCAAAGGAAAGATACAACCACAGCTGCCATTCCTCATGGAGCATGGATCTTACATGCACAGTATCTCTTTGCACACACACACACACCCTCCTACAATCACAGCTTTGCAACGAGTTTCCGTTTGCTTCAGATGCACAGAGTCCTGAGAGAAGTTTATTCTGCTTTATGCACTTCTTAGTACGGACCTGTAATACAAACATTGCCGTACGGAGGCCTTACTGCGTGGTAATTATTCTACGCAAGGATACGGGCTCTACAGTTGAAAGGGCCCCTTCTCAGCTGATCCAAACCCTGGCTTGGATCAGACTTACAACTCCTTATCTCATATAAATAGCGAAAATGTGTCTTGCTCTGCCCTGCAGCACTAGGGTTATTAGATTCTCAGCCATAGTCACCCATTACAAAAGGCTTCATAGCAGTTATAGGGGTCCAAATTTGACCTTGCAGAATTTTGACTGTGGGAGAAAAGGGTTGGGAAGGAAAGAGCAGTCTGACTTGAACCCCACAGAGACATAAAAAGGCTCAGAGAGGAGTGGGAATCTTGAAAGTTAACCTGATATTCAATAGTCACTGAATCTAAAGGAAAACTACTTTTCAGCTGTGATGGAGTCCATTATAACCACTAAACACAATCCCCTCCCCCGCTGACACCCCAGTATGGGTATTTGCAGAGAACACTCATATTTTCCATTTAAACTCATAATCTTAGAGTTGAGTCTAGGTTATGTTCTGTGTTGGAATGGGAATATTTGTACTTACATGGTTTATTGATCTGGTCTTAAGTTACTGCACTTAGAAAAGTAACGAAAACAGGTTTTAAAAAAAAAGAACATGTGACCTTTAATAATCGTTAATTTTAAAGTGATATCATACAATTCAAATTAGCAATGATATTGGTCTGACACCTAAATATAAGTTTAGCTAGAGGTTTACAGCTGCCGTCTGTTCACATTAATAAGCCAAATTTACCTTCATGCAATGCAGTGCAAGAATCCTTTGTTTGATAGGTGCAATAAAGAAATGCTCTGCTCTTCACATTTCAGCGGCAAGGTTGTGTTATGACCCTATATTAGTTGTGTATATCACCTTGCTGCAAAGGAATTAAAAATAAGACATTTTAACAAGGGTAACAGAAGCCTTAATAGCTGGCTTGATCTGAATTCAGATTAAGGAAGGACAACGGCTGATTTTTAAATAAGCTGCTGCTAAAGAAATCCCCAGATCAGCTCCTGTGTTTGTAGAAAATCTCTTAATACTTGCTAGGAGGGAGGCTTGGAAGATAATTTAAAACGTGGCTGCTTTTCCAGGGCTCACCTCAATCACTCAAGGCTCCTGCACTGCTGCTGTGTGCATATCCAGATCTGCCTTCCTGCAGTCTCTCCCTCCCCTCGCCAGGCATTACGCAGTCTCTTGCTTGTGGGGAAGGGCCTGGGGAGGGTCTCTCTCTGGCACTTTTGGTAGGACCGGTCTTCATTGGGCAAATCCTTCAGCAACTGCTCGATTTTGTCAGGGAGCTGGCTTGACAGTCCGTCCGTCATCATCCCCCCCACGCCTGTATAATTTAGCATTTCAAGCACAATCACCAGCAACCAGGATGAGAAATTTGCAGCATTATTTTTTTTTAGGTGACCACCTCAACATGCATTTTTCGATCACAAAATCCTATTTTTAGCACAGGATGTGATCTGTGGCTTAAAAACCCTTGCTTGATCAACCCTCTTCATTTTCCTTGTTCATGGAGATGCAGTGTGAGGAGCTGAAATTCTCTTAACAAACTCAGTGCTGGAGGGTGGAAAAGTAAGGAGCACACTAGCATGGGAGAGAGCACTTGCTATACTCAATAATCAATGCCCAAAGGCTGGTGGAAGACAGCTAAATTATCACACATGAAATTCCCGTCTCCTTGGAGATGACTTTTCTGCTCAGGAGGTAGGAAGGAGCAGTCACACTTTGAAGCATTTCTGGTACCTACATGGATGAGACTGAAATCTGCACAGGGAGGACTCCTGCAGCAGAGGCATGAGTGATTTCCACTGCAGGGCACCAGGCACAGGCAGGCTTGGGTGGTTAGGCCCTCCGTAAGAAAGCCTCCACTTGGATGGAACAATGGGAGACTTTCTATTTTCTGTTTTCTTCCTGTTGTACTCCATGAGAGACCACAGAGAAAAGAAAGATGTGATGGCTGAAGAGGAGAAACCCACACAGCTCTTCTCAGCCCCATGTTCCTGTGACTCTCAGCAGAACAGTCTCCAGAACTGAGCTGCCAAAACAGTGCAGTGATGGGAGGAGAGAGGTCTTGCTTTATATCCAATCCACTTGCCAGCCTTTGTCTAAGAGGTTCCTGCCTCACAGACATCAGCACTGGTCTGGACCACAACAATGATCAGTAATGGTTTTCGTATTGTGTTTGAGCAGCACTTTTCCTTTCCCATTTTCCATCATATTTACACAGACCTGTGACATAGGAGATTTTGAACTTCATAAAGCTGAACTGTGAAAACTATAGTGTGCTGGAAGAAGAAATCCCTGCCAGTGTAACCGTATTATTGCCCCTTTGACCAAATGAGTGAGGAAGTGAGACCTGTACTCGTTTTGACAGCAGACATCCTGCAAGCGCCTTGGTGAGGACGGGAGGACACCCAAGTCCTGCTCAGGCTCCTTTATGAGATCCCAGCCAAGAAGAAAGCTGAAGCAAAGACCACATCCAGATTCACTTGTCTTCATGGCAACATCTGCTAGCAAATACATGCAGAGCTAAACCTCAGCCAGGTTAAAAGTTTTTAAAGTTTATGAACAAATGCCACCCATTCCTTAATGGCATTTGCCTGTTAGTAACTTCTGGAATAAGAGATGTTTTCATTCTCAGTCTCTGCATTTTCTTCCTCCCTTTTGAGTCAACAAGAATTGAACCTGTAAGTCAAAATAGCCTGTTGTCTCCCAACAGACTGAGTCAGTACCATGATCTTAAAGAGATAGGGGAATGCTCTTGGCAGTTATGAGGCAAGACAGGGAGAATTTCCTGAAAAATGGGTTGTGATGCCATAAAACAGATACTGGAGCTTCAGAGCTAATCTTGACTTAAAGAGAACGCTACCGCTGTATGAATGAACCAGGCTGCTTCCACAGCCGATACTGCTGTGAGAATGTTTGCCTTTAAAGATGTAAAATGCTCTCTCGCTTCACAGCTCTCGCACACCACTATTGCAGGAGCAAAATGAAAGGATACTCTTCTGCCTCGGTGTTTTGTACTACTAGCTCTCCCCCTTCATAAAAAGATAGATGTTTTCAAACAAGCCAGCCTACTGCCAGATGTGTATCTATGTCTGAATCTGCTGGGGGTATGGGAAATGCGTTTACAGACACGCATTGCAGTGGCATCTGCGTCTGTGCGGAGCGGTGCTCGTGACATATGTAACGGAGAGAGATTGACAACACCCAAAGCATCGCTGCTAATTTGTCTACATCGTTCTTCAGAGAGAAGGTTAATTTTGACACTGATCCAACAGATTGTGGAGTCAGTCAGTGTCTTGTTCGTTCTGTTAAATAAAATGGCCCAGAGGAGGTGTGGCAGAGGCAGCAACCCGTGCTGGGACTGTGCTCGTGGGACTGGTCTCTGGATCACTCGGCAGCCGTGGCTGGGGTTGGGCTCGCAGAGGTGACATGTCCACTGCTTCAGCTGGCCTTGGAAAACAGGCCAGTTAGGTCAACCTTAAAAATGAAGGGGAATTTTGCAGTGAAGGCGACATCTGTTACACAATAAAAATAATCACACAAACAGTTTGGAACTGGGAGTAAACCAATTTATTTTTGTACACTTTACATCTCTTATTTACTCCCTGCCATATATAAAGATAAACTTCTCTGGATAGTCAGTCACCTCTAAAAAAAATTAAATCACAGGACAGTGTGAGAGCTCAGGTCCTTTTGGGGTCAGAAGAAATCAGGGCAACAAGCTCTACACTGAGTAACCTTGAGGCAGGCAATGCCAGCTGGGATTACCTGGACACTGGCTCCTTGCTCCTTGCTCTGCTCACTGGACAGACCAGAGGAAGAGCATAAACCCACTCAAAACAGCCCAGCAGAACTCAGAGAGTGAGAGAGGAAAGCCAGAGAGGAGGCTGAGCCCTCTGGCCTCTGCCCAGACCAGGGGGCTGTGGGCAGCACTCCTGTACCCCAGAGCGAAGCGGCTGGGAAGGTCAGATGATCCCCTTTCAGCCCCGTAGGAAGGACTCCAGAGAAGGTCCTGGTTGCTCTCCTGTTCATCACCATACCCCTGAGCTGTCTTCTCCTTTCCCCAGGAGCACAGCCCTGCTCCACTCAATCTAATTTTATCAGTTCTGAATGAAATTGCAGCTGGGTTAGATCTAAGGACCTCACGATGTGTTTGGAAGGCAGACAAGGTACTCAGCAAAAAAAACCCAAAAGAAACATGGTGGGGAGAAGAGGAATCCAGAAGCAGCAGCAATGTTTAGGATGCCTTATTTGGCCAACAGGCTGCAAGCCAGGGAGGCTTCAAAGAACTGCCCGAGGGCTATGGAAATCCCTCGTTCTGCATAGATAATGTCACCTCTACGCTGGAAAAAGAAACCTCACCCATTTTGATATAATTCAAAAATAGGTCCAGATACCACTTTAAAGAGAAACTTCCAGGATGGGAATATTTAAAGCGCACCACATTGATTACCAAACTGCACTTTGGGTGATGAAAATGCATTGGAAATTTATAATTTGATATTTTTTCATTATTTATTGTATCTGCTTTTCTCTGCTGCCATGAGGTTAGGCAATTAAACCAAACAGTTTATCATGGGGTTTCAATCAATTTTCCTCTCAGGTTCTCATGCACGGAGATTATGTTGAAGTGCTTAGCTTGTAAATACTGCAGGGTAATGTTTATTTGTTTAAAAGTGCTTTCATAAAACCCTGGAATGCTTTGTTAACCCTAGATCACTTATGAACAAACAATCATCCTCAGACTATGTCTCCTTCCATATATATACTATGGTTTAATCCCATACTTAGAAGTGATTTTATAAAAAGTCCTATGATCCTTCAAATGCTTCCACTAATTTTTTTCTCACTAACCAACACACAGAGGTCACTTCTCTTCCTCTGCACGAACTTTTCCATAGAATCCACTTCCCTTTTCCCATTTATTTTTAATGCTAGCAGTTTCATCCACAGAGATATATTTGTTAGAGAAACAAACCCCTATACTGTTGGAAACCAGAAGTGGCTCTGAAAAGCAGTTGTGCCGGAAGAGCTTCCTGTCAGAAAATAGGTACAGCTTTAGCAGAACCACAACTGCACACTGGCTTTGAAGTTCGGATTTGTTTGCTTATTTTATTTTTTCTTCATATTTATTTATTCCATCATAGTGCTCAGCTGTCTGAGAGAGCAGCAGGGTTACTTCCATGAGGGCTGCCGCCATGACTGGGCCTATGGGTGCTTTTATCTTGCTCTAAGGTCAATCGTCCATGAGTTTGTCAGCTTGTAAGTAGGTAGGTGTCTTCTGGGCAACTTCTTTCTGTCCAAACATATCTTTGTCCACTGCTGCTGAATTCTCTTAATGACAGAAAGTCTTGTGAGCAGCAGAATTAAGAGATTTCGCTCCCTCATAATGTATTTTAAAGAACACATTAGAAAATTAATATCCCTGAGATCTTCCTGCCAGCTAAAATTGGCCAGTGGATCCAACATGAAGCATAACTGTGCATGCAATGCACATCTGCATCAGGCTGATTCTTGCTAGGGAACCAAACTGAAGGTATATGCCATGTTTCCAGGCCCCACAGTCATTGGTCCTTTCACAGTCAGCGCTACCCCTGTCCTCAGCAGACTCCCCAGCACTTTTTGGGTGACCATGCAATGAAAGCCTGAGGATTACCTCCTTCATGGTCACTCTCCTGGGGCTTGTCCTCCTGCAGAGGTTCCGTGTGGAAAGGAAGACGGTGCAGTGGCCCAGTGACACAGCCTGTGCTCTGATATCCCGGCAATTCAAGGGCTGCCAACTGGCTTGTCTAAGGAGACCAATACTACCTCCCACTGATGTCCTTCTTTCAGAAGGAGGATCTGAGGAGAGGTGAGGCTGGCCCACCCTTCCTGTCTGCCATTGCCTGCAGTGCTGCTGTTAATCACTGTACAGGAATGAGGACACTGGGATCTCAGCTGGGAGCAGGAGCTGGCCCCCTCATAAGCCCAGTGAAGACCCAAGCGTTCTCTCAGAACCACTCCTAGGTGGCCACTGCTGGGGTTGCACAGCCACCAGCGTTAAACTGCAAAACACTGTTGACGAGGGAGCACCAAGCAGACATGAAATCACAGGTTCAGGTGGCAGCTTCCTTTTCTTCCCCCCGAATAAAACTGCCACTGTGAGGATCGACTGCCCATTACTTGGTGAAAGTCTCTCCTGAAATGCAGCTAATTGTGAACAGAGATGGGAAATTATATGCTTTGGTCTTGGATTTCAGTGTTTTCTTCGGTTGACACTGCTCCAAAAGCTGGCCCCGCTGTGGCCCACCTCCTTGTACAAATCTGCCTTCAGGCAGCTCCAGAGACAACGCAGAGGAGGCTTCCCAAAAAAATGTGCTGCTGCTGTGCAAGCATGAAGTTCATATGCTGCAGCACTGTCATACGCGTGGGTGTTTTGGTGTCACCACCGACATTTTTGGCGAAAGAATTGCATGCTCTCTGCCTTACGTCTTTCTATTGGAAAGATGATTGATTTCCTCCTGAAACTGTTCTGACACAAAGTGGTGGTCACCTGAGAAAGCCTCATTCATAAACTGTGGGTGGGTAATCGAGGAGGGGGGGAGACCTGTCTCACCCCCCCGTAGAGAGAACGCTCTTACAGTTCAGCTTTGTTCTGGGCCAAACAAGAGGAACAGCGCACATGTGGTCTTCATTAGTGACGCTCCTTTGAAATGTCTCCAAGTCCTTGGGTTGTAACTTTAGCACACAAAGGGGTGGGGGAGCAAGGAAGGGAGGAAGGGAAGGAGGGAAGAATGAGGCTGCTGGAGCCATCCCTCTGAAATCCAGACATGGATGGACTTTTTCTTTATTTCTTTCTTGTTCTCTTCTCTTTTTTTGCCCTCCGCAGGCACAGAATTGTTCTTAACCTCCTGAACTGGGAAAAAATATTTAAAAAAAAAAATGCACTGCTCTTCTGTCAAAGAAAAACCAAGATGAATAATCTCTTCTAAATTACAAGCATTAAATGACAGAGTAGAACAGTTATCATTTCGTTGCTCTGTATGCATACGCGTTTGCATACACCCACTTGTGGTCGTGTGAAGCCTGTGAGTCTCCAGCAGCCTGAAATTTAAAAAATGCTTTTGAAGGAGTGGTTAGAGACTCAATAGGAACCATGTCACAGGACCGCAGCCTGACCAACATGCCTTCCCTCCAACTGCCTGGTGCTTCCTCATGCTTTAAAACTGTACGCCACTTCTCCTTCCCAGGAACACTAACAAACAAGAATGTTGTTTGGAAAAAGCCATACTACTCTGCATATATTTATTTTCTGTGATTGCGCCATCAATTAATAGTATTTGCATTTCAGTCCCCTTAAATTCACAGATGCACACGTATAGCTTTCCATGCCAGAAATCAATTAGAAATTGATGAAAGCTAAAGAATATTAGCAGAAAAATACAGCAAATACAATGTGTGTCAATTAAACCCAGGGGCAATCTGGTTCACCTCCTGCAGCCTGTGGGAAATGAGAGTATTTCATGGCACTGAGAAAATGACAACCACATTTCTGGTAGTGGAAGGCTGCTGAAGCATCCCTTTCACTCCTGAGTGGGTTTGGCAACAGTGATGTGTTCAGCTGGCCAGATGTAAAGTGTGAAACACACACACACACCCCCCGCCTTTCCCTTTTGTGCTCCCTCCCCAGGTAGCTTGAAATTCCCAGGCAATGAACATTCACGTGAAAGGGATGACAGCCCTGTCGCACAGCCTGGAATAAAAAGGTGCTGACATGGGAGAGGCTCAGTCCGCATAGGTACGGGAAGGCAACAGCCCACACCTGCATCAGAAACAGTTGTCCTTTCCTGGCAGGGCTGGAGCAGACCGTCAGATCTGTCTATAGCAAAAGCTTCTCTCTGTGCAGTCCTCACGGTAACCACTGAAACAGAAATATTTCCACCCAACCAAAACCCACAGTTGATGTTCGCAGAACAGCGTGCTCAGAGCTGCGGTTTGCAGTTGTAAACGGGGGGTTGATGCCTGGGCTTCTCCACAGCCACTCAGTTCCCAGAAGGTGTTTCACCTTTGTAGGTCCTTTTTGTCCCTCCTTTCCTTTCTACCAACGCTATAATACGCAGCACACCAAGGGCGTACCGCGCTGCAACAGCGCTATTGCCAAAAGCACCATCCGGATGCTGTTTAACAAATGAGGCTTGTACAACAGAATGAATGCTGCACACAGCTGTGCATTACTGCACCGAACTGGGCAATGCTTCGTGCCTTGCCAACGTAAGGATTTGCTATTTAACATCAATTTGAGGCTGCATAACATCTTTCAGTCTAGAATATAAAAGTGCTGGGGTCTTGGGCTAAATCACGTGTCGTCAAAGTGGATCTTTGGCAAATGCTTTGATCCGTCTGTGTCTGCCCAGCACTGTGTGCAGATGGTGAGGTGGCCTGTCCCCTGCTCTTCCTCGGATGCAGGGCAGAGGGGCTCCAGCCTTTGGGCAGAGCTGGGCATGTTATCCATCATCCTCCTCAGGGCTTCTTGCTGATTGTGAAACAGTCTTGCGAAGTGTCAGAATGTGCCAAGAGGTGTGCAGGAGTGAACGGTACAGGCTATTTCATGCTCACAATATATTACGGCAGAAAAAAAAAGAAAATATTTTGTTGGCCTTCATTAAGCACACGTGCTCACATGCTAGGCATTAAAATGTGGGAGTCACCTCCTCTTCTTCTTCTTTCTGTACATGGTAATAAAATGCAGGAAGATATTATTCTCCCTGTGACCCACAAACTGCTATCTATAGAATGAAATGCTGAAGACTCCCTAACTTTCAGGTGGGCAGATAAGCTTGTTTAAGTTTTAAAAAAAATTCTTAGAAGAATGGGTGTAGTGTTTTGAAGCATGATTATGACTAATCACATATTTTAGGAAATTAGTGCGCAAACAGCCTCACTCTAATCTCCCAGCAGGTTCACAGCCAGGCAGCTCTCCCAGCTGATAACCAGGGAAATCAGAATCAGGCCCAAGACAGTAATTTTTATACCACTTGCTATCCTAGTAATGACTACAAAATGGGAATATAAACGTTTTGTCTCTGTACTTCTACAGACACATTTCCTGTGTATTTATTGCACTCCATTCACGGGCATTTCTAAAAGCCTGGGATCCCTCCTGCTCCTGTAGCTCTTTAAATACTCATTTGTGGCAGAAAAACAGCTCTGAACAATACAGGGCTGCCATTGCCTGCTTCTTATCTCACCTTCCCCAGCCTAATCCTCTTACAGTGCCACCGGCTTCAATGGACACAGCCCTGATTAATGCCACTGTAAATAAGATCAAATCAGACCACGCTGTTCTACGAGAGGACATACAAAACAGTTGAAGATAGCCAACTAAAATCTTTCATTCAGTAACTGAACTAGAAATCTTTTTACGCTAAGTAGTCAAAAAGGTTGGCTTAGGTAAATGCCAGTTACCAAATAGGTAAAATGGATTAGTACCAATACACACCTGAAAGCCAGTGAACAGGTCAATACAAGCTCAGCATGTATGGTACTCATGGTACTCTTGTTTCAGACCAGGTCACTGATGGCCACACTGCACGTTCACGTTGGAGGTGTGGTCACAGACCACACGAGCACTCCTTACTCATTTTCAGTGCCAGGTAAAACGTGCCATATGAAATAGCACTGTAGTCCAACTGCGTTGCTAGAGCTCTTGCTGTTCTGGTAGCCCAAGTGGCACGCTTCCTCATGCACAGGGGCTCCTATAAAACACCTGTGTGCTTGCCAGATCCTCCTGACACACAGGCAAGGAGCTTTGGTGAGCAAGGGGTTAGGAAAATTGAAACTTCAGACGGTGAGAAGTAATTAAGTAGTTCGGCATTTCAGTGTCTCTTTGAGAGTAAAGTTGTGAACAATTCTTCTGATTTATTTTCTTCATTGCATGCAAAATAATCCAAGCAAAATGGAAAACGTGCTCTAAAAGAGGCTCCAATAGCAAGACCTTAAAAGGTAAAGCTCGTACATCTATCATCTATCAAAAAAGTTCACAAAGTAAATGTGCTAATGTTGTTGCAAACTGTGCTGGCCACCAGACAGCTTTTTTTTTTTTTTTTTTACTTTTACTGACGATTGTATCTGTCACATGCAGAGGTACCCTTTAGATTAGCATACAGAGTGATGAATCACATTATATTTCAGAAGAGCACATATTTTTTGAGATGTGTCCATGGTTCTGTTTGTATCAGAATATCAATGATGTCACTTCTTTCCTGTGTTATTTTGAATATTTCTCTTGCCTATAGGGACTAGAAATTGCAGATGCAGAGAGAGATTTTTTTTCTGTGTTAAATACACATTTTCATCCCATTCCAAGTTTGGTTTCAGGTTTCAAGTTCAAACTGGTTCTTATGTTATCCATATGTTTGCCCACTCTTAACAATAGAGACTTTCTGTAAGCCATATAAATTTCCTATAATAAAACACTCTAAGTTTTTGTAATGCGACCACTGTTTTCACATGTCAAATTGAAGGTACATTATTTTCAGAAAGCAAGGGCTTAGCACGTTCTAAAGCTGCAGCAATTGATTGTGTCTCAAGTCGGAAATCTGAATATTATTAAGCACTTTACAAAAATTACTTCTTCCTTCTGTAATGGGGTTGTTCATAGTAGGAACATAAAATTATTACTTTCTCCAGGCATTTTGGAGGCAATTATTTTACTGCATGGTTCATGATACGTCTAGCATATATTTAGTGTTTATTACCCTGAAAAAAATATATTCTTGATTAAGCATTTTGAGACCTGCTGATAGAAAGCCTGCTACAAAGGATCCTGGAATTCATAACAATAACAATAAGCCACAGGTATCAAATAATCACTCAGATCTTACCATCCCATCCATGAAAATAGGAATAACATATCTAACTCATTCATTGCTTCGCATATTTCCACTGTGTTACTCATGCTGACTTTTTCTCTGTGATAAAACAACCTCAGCCTTTCTGGTGCCTCTTCATGGGGACTGTAAACATTCTCGCCGTCTGCCTCTGCGCCTGCCCTCCTTTTCGTCTTCCGCATGGTCCTTTCTGCCCCAGAACTGAGCATGGTGTCACAGCTGTGGCCACTGCTCTCTCTAAAGGACCCACAACATTGTCCCATCATGATTTCAGTTTCCCGAGGACCTGTATTGAATTTATACAGCTTTCAGGGTCTGGCTTTGTAACATGCCACTGCATTAATGGCGATAAATTGAAGCCAGCCCCTAGAGAAGGAAATGTCAATGTACAAAGGCTTGAACAGAGGTGTGGAAAGGACAGAGGTGTGGAAAGGCTGCACGTGTGAAGGCACCTCTCCTCCTCCTCTCTACATCTCTGAGGGAGAAGCCAGCTGAGCATACAAACAGCAGAGCCCCTACAGATGCTCCCGCAGCTGCTTCCCAGGAAGAGACACCAAACAGACAGGGTGATGGACTGGGGAAGCTGATGCTGAAAGGGTCCCCATGAGGTGAGGAGAGCGGTTTTCCTGTGATCTTGGGTTTGATTCTCACTCATGATAAAAGGGACCTTTCATACCTCACACCTGGGTCTTGGAGAGGGTCAGCAGAACGCAGAGAATTTTTGCACACATGGCAGAGCTGAAAGGGAATTCGTGCATGGGAGAGGGAGCCAACATGAACATGATGAGGCACTGCACTGTTTGCCTTTAGAGTGTATTGTCAACGGTGACTGCTCATAGGCAGAAGCCAAAATACTGTTTTGTAATATTACTCAGAAATGAACCTGCATTTTTTGCGGTTTATATGGTCTTTAAACATGGGCAAGAATAGTTGCCTCCTGGCTGCACATTTGTTAACCTAAAGAGTAATAATGTTGCCAACCCCTGGACCTGAAAATTAGTTAAAAATACGAGCCCTGCAGGTTTCACTGGGTTAGGAGAATTTAAGAATCCCACATCTGTGATAAAAATCTACTTATTTACAAGAAACGCATAATGCTCTTGAAGACAGCAAGAGTCAAGGAGCAAGAGACCACCTCTTTCCGTGCTATGCCAAGGCCCTTTCACAGTCAGCGCTTTGTCCAAAAGCTCTCTGCATCTTTCTCTAGGTGATACTCCCAGGCCCTGTTTTCTGTGTGCAGTGTTGCTGCCTTCCCTCTCTAACACGTCTGTTTCTTCACCTTCCTTCCTTTTCGTTTACTCATGAATCATCATTAAACAACAGCCACCGAAACACCACATTCTCTAGAGATGTCATTGCTTTGGATTGCGTCTTCCTGCGTTGGGGTGGAGAGCACAGCGGTTTCTGCTGCCTTGTTCCACAATGATTTTGGAAGCTATTCCTTTGCACCATCTCAAAGGACAAGGGTTGCACCTTTCCACTTGCATTTTTCACAGAGGTGCAAATCAGCAAGCAGAGACTTGAAAGCACCTACTTCGTGAGTTTTGGCATCCCTGGACAAGCAAATGGTGGGCTGTTTTCCTATGCTTCCTAGCTCCTAGCTGAACTGCAAATAGTGTTTCTTCTGATAAGCTGCAGAGAGCAAGACTGTGTTGTCATATTTGGAAGATCAAAAGATAGAGGAACTCTGACACGTTGGCCTTCTCAAGATGCTACTCGTACCAATATGAGTATGAAGATGTATTAGATTATTTTTTTTTTGCCCCTCTCCTAATTACTGTTCTGCGCTGCATTGCAAAGCAACAATGTGGCATCACTCCCTTTCTGGTCACATTTTATTCAACTGGTTATCACCATTTGACATCATAACAAGGTGACAGGATGAGAGGGAATGGCCTCAAGTTGCGTCAAGGCAGGTTCAGATTGGATATTAGGAAAAACTTCTTCACGGAAAGAGTAGTGAGGCATTGGAATGGACTGCCCAGAGAGGTGGATGAATTTTCATCCCTGCAGACGTTCAAAAAACGCGTAGATGTGGCACTCCAGGACATGGTCTAGTAGGCATGGTGGTGTTAGGTTGACGGTTGGACTTGATAAGGTCCTTTCCAACCTTAGTGATTCTATGAATCTATGATTCTAAGGTAACTATAGCAAAGCCAGAAACCATACTGCAGAAGTTAATTTAATGAAAAATGTTATTTTGAATGATCCAGAAACTCCAGTTTTGTGACAGCAACTGCACATAAAGATTCTTCCCCTATGCGAGCAACAGTAATTTTTATTTACAGCATGTACCTTTGAGGAAAGGATTCCTTGTTTCCTGTTTCTCTCTCTCTTTCATTAAAGACTACCTGAAGACAAAAAGGCTAAAATATTTGAAAGGAATCTGTGTCAGTCTCCTTTTAATGAACTGTGCAGGCTCCTTTGTGGTAAGATAATTTCAATTATACACAAGTCAAGCTTCAGTGAATTCTCAGCTCTTATAAATGAGGCAATGGTGCAACTTTCCAGGTAGTGATTTTCTGATCCCTGAGAATTGCATTTGGATAAATAACTCAAAAGCTCCCATGAGCATTGACAGGTTGGTTCTTCAGCAGTGTGTTCAGCATCCCATATGTATTACGTTTCCCCAGAAATCTAGCAAATGAGGTCACTGGCAGAAACGCTTGTCAGAATACCAAACTGCAAATAAATGCTGCTTAATATTCACAGAAGGCAAATTTTACATTTGGAATTGATAGCATACACAAGAAACCTGATTCCAGATGTCCTGCCTATGCAGTGAGAGGAAGAGAAGTGTAACATGACCTCCATACCCTGTCAAATCAGCTCTGAATTGGGCTGAATGGTTGCAACTGGGTACTTGCAAATGTGGATTTGTTTTTGTGGAACTGGAATATAATTTTTGGACAACAAATGACAAAATTGCAGGCAAAAGTTACAAACAGAAATAAAGAGATAGAATGCAAGTGAGGATTCATCTGATGATGTGAACTTTAAAGAGCAGCTGAGTAAGTAATGGAAGACAACTCTAAATGTTCTTCTTCACGTTGTAATTAGTTAAGGTTTAATACCAACCAGAAATGAAAGACACTGCTTTAATATAATTCACAGGAAGACAATGTAGAATGTGTTCAGATTTAGACTAAAATAATGAATATATCTTTCAGCAAAGGCTCAGTGTTTGGGTTACAAGATGCCTTAGAGGAAGAGGTTCAGCTCAAATTCAGAAGCACTGAAAGTTTCCAAGCAGGTTCAGTGTGATCCTGGGCCCTGACAGCCTGAGTCTATGAAGATCAGCAGTTGTGGCTATCTCATGAGTGTTTTGATGAAAATACATTAGCGTTGACATGACAGCTGAAATGGAAATACTCTGTTTTATAGACCCTTTCAACCTGAGTGATAAAACCCCAGAAAAAAAAAAATAATCAACTGGACCAGTAAACCTCAGTTCTTGAGACTTCGGGGTTTAGATTCAAGGTTCTGGGGTGTTTCCACATTTCAAGTACCAATTACCCTCACACAGCATCTAGCAGACAGAAAATAGCCAAGACGACAGTTGCCAAGGAATTCCCAAGCCCAAAACAAGCCCCAGGCTACCTTGCATCCACTCTTGTGCCCAACGACTAGGAGCAACAGTGAGCCTGCACACAGGACAGCCGTGAGTTGGCAGCAAGAGCTGGAACATGTAACAGGAGTGGCTGCCAGAGTCACCCGTGGTGCCAGCAACCTTACAGAAAATGTGCCTGTGTCAGAGGGAGCCTGCTGGGCTACACCTGTTGTACCAGTACAGCAAGTCTCCGTTCCCAGAGGCCCCAGAGCCCACTCATTTGCCATGAGTGAATGGAAGACAAAGCAAATTATGTACAAACCAAAAGAAGTGGGAAAGAGCTGGAATGTGTTGTGTGTGCCCTCATAAGCAGTAACGAATGGAGGACAGAGACTTTATAAGAGACATGAGTACTCATGGACTCTGGGAGAAAAGCATTACGCACAAACTCCTGAAAAGGAGATGGGGGAAAAGTCTAAAAACACTAGCCATGTTGCTCCCCATTTGGAAGTAGCCCGAAAGAAATAAATGCAGCAAGTATATTCAAGCAAGCAACAGCTCTCCCCCCTTGTATTCCACTTGGAATTAAAAACCACAGTGACCTGGTATGCGCACAGAGCATCCTTAATCTTTCTCTGGTCTTGTGTTCAGCAGACAGACAAAGCTGCATCAGGATGAATTGGTTTCACACTGGTGAGAGCTTGTTTGTTTCTGATTATGTGGTGTTCACCATTCACTTCTGAGGCGCTGGGCTGGGGCACCATTTCTGTGGCTGACTCTGTCCAGTGGGAGTATTTCTTCTGTGTCCATGATTACCGTTCCTTAGTTACTATCTATCTATGATAACCAGCTAAAAAAAAATAACCTTTTGCTCCCTAGTCAGTTTTCAGCTGAGCAGTTCCCTCCAGTTTCTTTTGTGAGCGCACGTATGCTGCCAGCACAAGGGAAGGGCGTTGGAGAGGCCAGACTGGAAGGCAGGGGAAAGACCATGGCTGCTGCTTTTGACCCCAGTACTGTTTCATGCCTGCTTAATAACGGCCCGTGCCTTAGGCTGCTGTTCCCTTAGCTGTGCAGTGTATCTGTTGGCCCTGAAACAGATAAATGTATCCTCCCGCCAAATCGTCCCTCTTTTTTCTCTTCCTCTCCCATGCTCTCAGCTATGTGGTTCCACCTTAGTTTTCATAGAAGCTTTCAGGTTCACTGGACCTTCCATAAATCAATCCAGTTCCTTAGCTCAGCACAAACTTGCCAGGTGGATTATGGTGAGTGGGAAGAGAGAGGTGATGAGCTGTCCCCACTCACAGGTGGTCTGGCCAGATTCCGGGCAGGGGAAGTGGCAGCATCATTAAGATGAGAGCAGAATTTGCCAGTTTTTCACAGAATCATAGAATCATTAAGGTTGGAAGAGACCTCAAGGATCATCCAGTCCAACCGTCCCTCCACCACCTATTACCCACT
>VWZZ01002697.1:188336-228939 GCA_013399095.1 Psophia crepitans
TGCGAGAAGAGGCCAACCCCCAGCTCACCACAACTCCCTTTCAGGTAGTTGTAGAGGGCAATAAGGTCTCCCCTGAGCCTCCTCTTCTCCAGACTGAACAGTCCCAGTTCCTTCAGCCGCTCCTCATAAGACCTGTGCTCCAGCCCCTTCACCAGTTTCGTTGTCCTTCTCTGGACACGCTCCAGGGCCTCAATGTCTTTCTTGTGGTGAGGGGCCCAAAACTGGACACAGGACTCGAGGTGCAGCCTCACCAGGGCTGAGTACAGGGGGACAATCACCTCCCTGCTCCTGCTGGCCACACTATTCCTGATACAGGCCAGGATGCCGTTGGCCTTCTTGGCCACCTGGGCACACTGCCGGCTCATGTCCAGGCGAGCATCAATCAACACCCCCAGGTCCTTTTCCTCTATACAGCTTTCCAGCCATCCCGCCCCCAGCCTTTTGACAGCGGGAACTCAAGTTCAGTTCACTGCTTCTCCTGAAAGTCTTAGATAGCCTATGTAAAGTAACACTTAACTCCCAGAAGTATCTACAATTAAACACTGCCTCCACTTTGAGCTGAGGAGCTCCCTTCCCTTGAGCTTCTACCCCTGCTTAGAAGAATTCAACTCTGAAGATAAGCAGGGATTAACCCTACTGCACAACCAACTTTCAGCAGGAAGTGGCCTCCTCTTGAAGTTGTAGAAGCGGGTTTACATTTTCTTGTGTACTCTTTGACTCCTGCACTCTTTCATTCTTGGTTGCACAGTGGCAAATAGATTTCTCTTTGCTCAGGTGGCTAAGTCGTGCCCAGAAACCTGAGGTCAATTGTCTTCCAGTGGAGGATGACGGCCTAGAAAGTGAGGTCTCTTAATTCCCATGGAAGTGTCAATGTTGCAAAATGAGTCTTTCTCTTTCCCATACTAGCCCCAGAAAAAGCTTGAGTGTCTTGAGTTACTTGGTCTGTAGCTTGGAGGCAGCCATCCATTCAAGGCCCTGTGGTTGGCTTTGGCCCAAGCTGGCACTGCACTGGCTCATTCCATCAGATCCTAGCTTTAACATTTCTGCACACAAGTGCCATGCAAGATCCTTGCCCTGTTTCATTACTCAAAAGCATTACAGAATTCATGAGGTTCTGAGCCTTGAGAAAAAAAAAAAAGAACCTACTTTTAAGCAGTTTGGTAAAACTGTTCCATTGTGTTTTGCTGGAATTCCTCTACTTGTTGAAAAGACATCCACGAGTGAAAAATTGCAGAGGACTGCTGTTTATGGAGAGCTTTCTCCTCAGCAGCACAGGCTAGATGGGCTGCATCAAGCTCGCATCAGCTTTTGACATCAACTTCCCACAAAGTATTTGACCTTTGGCAAAACCTTCAAGGCACTTAGCGGTTCAAGCTGAGCAAATCCAAAAGCTCAGCAAAAACTCTGGAGTGAGAATTGCAGCTAACATCATGGCTTAAGCAGAAAGGAATTTTGTAGCAGAGGGTAATGCCTCCCTCTCTGCAGGGGAGAGCTCTCCTGGGGATAGTGCACAGGCCATGGAATGAACTTCCTCAGGAACTTAACAACTGACCACAGCAAAGAACGCCTTTTTTTTTTTTTGACCTTGCTCTCTCTAAAGTAAACACATATCACCATTAAAAAACAGGAAAAGAAAAACCACAGTAACAGCCTAACTACCTTACTAAGGCAAATCACCATCCTGAAATATATATAACACCTCCCCTGAAGAAGAATGGGCACCACGTGATGGATTTCAGGCCCACCAAAGGCACAAGTCTAAGTACTTTGACATTTCAGAGATGAAGGAGAAGCACGGTGAAGCTTCATGCAGTACCTCTGGATTGCAATATACCTGCAGTATCAGATTTTGAAGGGATGCAGATCTGCATATATGTGAGATTCTCACACACTGTAAGAATCCAGAAGTTTTAAGAAAATGAAGTCACAAAGCACACAGGAAGTTCATGAGCCATTCTAATAATGCTTTGCCTTGAAAGGTGGTGCTTTGAAATGGTCGCTGTCTGTGCACAAATGGGATGACCAGTATTTTTCTCTACTGCACTCTGGCGGAAATATAAACTCTTTCTCTGGACTGCCTGTATTGCCAGCATATAAGCTCTTCAAGATGCAGAATCTTACGCCTAATAGAAAAAAACCTTATCCTTCATCAAGTTCTACCTTACCACACACACACACACAAAAGGCATTAATCTCTTTGTTCATGGATGATGAGGCAATTTCTTCTTTGAAAAGAGAGAAGCATGTTTTGTTTCAAAAAAAATCAATTGCCATATTAATGGATGACTGACAGCACAAGGAATTTGCATATGAACTCCTACTCCTTGGGAAAGTTTGCATTCGCCTGGACAAGAGCAAGAAAAAAAAACAACAAAAAAGAAATGGCCACATTGGAAAATAGTTTCTACCTTTTAGGATTTCTGTGTTTTGGTTTTGGTTTTTTTTGTTGTTTTACTGCTGCAGCTGTGTAGAAGAGTTTCTTGCTTTCTATTGAACAGGTGTTGACTTTTGCTAATGGATTTGTATAGCCATCCTCTGTCAACACATGGGTATTACTCAGTATTTCAAGAAATAGACTGAGACTTGGAGCCACATTCAGAGACATTTTAATTCAAACCTCCAACTGCTTTTAAGAAGCCATATCTAAAAGCTCCCTTCCAAGACAATGGAATGTGAAGTATGTGGGAAATGTTATGTTATTGGCCTCATGTCTGCCAGTGGTTGTGAAATAGCTTCATTATTCTGGGGAAAAAAACAACTGTGATTCCAGGCAAAGAGATTCATGTAAATCTTTGTTCTTTGTTAAACCTTTAGGGAATACAAATAATACAGAGCCCGGAGAAAATCTTTAATGCTCCGTCACATGAAGATAGCATTGGTGTGAAAGATTGCCATTTGTAAACACTTTGCATGAAAACATGCACTTAGGAAAATCATGTATCTAATGCAGCTTGTTGGACCTAATTTATCTTCAGATCATTTGTTCTCAATATGGTCTATCTTCCCTGGAAATGACAGACTATTTCCACTGTAATGTGTCACATAGAGAAGTGAGAGAGAAGAATCAGATGCTGAACGATGGTGGCCAAGTTTATCTTGCACTGTAGTTCCTGGAGGAAAAGCTGGGTGGCTTCCACCCTGTGCAGTAGGTGTGTACTGTGGTACAACTCCATCTCTTGATTCAGTCTGGTCAAAAGATATGGAAGGTCTCATACAGCCTGATTGCCTTTCTGAGGAAATGACTTTAGTCTTGCACACACTTAGAGCTAGAAAGTCAATGCTGGGTGCTTCTCATCATTTCTGTCACTTCTAGATGGCCCAAGAGAATGATATAGTAGGTACATCCACTCTGCGTCATGCAGTGCTTGTGAAGAGATACTAACTGCGAAGTCAGGGTTGAGGGTCACCATACGTCTGCCTGGGAACTCCCAGCATCCTTTATAACAGAAGAGGTAGATTTTCTTGGCAGATACTCAAACAAATATTTCTGTACAAGTATTTCCTCTTCAGGCCAGGTGTAAAGCAAATAAGCTGTGACCCTTTTTTTGCTCAGAGAGCTAATGCAGGACTTAAATGAAACGAACTTGACTCTGGGCATAGTTTTAAAGTTCTCTTAGGATTTACATAATCAAGTAACTGCTATGTTATGCTGTGGAGCTATTTCCATTTCAGCAGTCTGATCTTTTCAGTGGCGTTAGGACGTAATTTGGAAAGTTTCCCAAGTTTGCCTTGAAAATCATGTTGAGCTCCATATCAGCTACAGAATGTCAATACACAATGCATTACGTATGTGCTGGTTGCCGGCCAGCTGGCATTTTAAACAAGTAGTTCAGGGAAAAGCAATTTTGGTGAAGGCTGACCACAGCTGGCTTAACTTTAGACTAAATTTTCAGGAGTTAGCATTGCCAAGGCTCCAAAGTCTTAAAGACCTACTTAACATTATTTTAAACTTTGTCTGACTCAACAGCTTCAGAAAATAAAGTGAGGGTGAGGGATCCTAGCATGTCAAATGCCTGCATACATAACTCTGTTTATTTAATTTGCTTGTTGAATACATTTATTTTATTCTATATGTGGCTTTTGCACAACGATTCGAGTGTCATTCTTATTCCTGCCACAAAGTAAGCGTGGTAGCTGAAACGCTTCCTTGAACAGATGTGACCACAGCATAATGTAAACGTTGCCAAATGTTGCCTCTTGGCCTTTGGAAGACCATTAAAGGAATATAAATCTGCAGAGAATAATGTGGCAATACAGTGTAACTAAGCTTGTAGTACACTGAAAATGGTCTGGAGTTGTCAGAAAGAAGCAGTAATTGAGAAATCAGAAGGTATGGTGTTTTGGTCCCTTTTTCACATGGATATTTCACTCCCAAATACACCAAAGTATATACGAGTAAGATCTTCAGTCATTTAAAATATGGCCCTGCAGGAAATAAGAGCAGTTGAAACACAATTCTAGATCAATGTTTTCCTTTAGGGATTCTAGCACCATTTCCAGCTTCGGCTTAATTTCACTTAATTCTTTAGGAGGAAGCCCTGTTTGAAACCGTTTGTCTGGAATGTGGCCAAGTACAGTGTTTATAAAGACATTAAATTGTTCTAACTTTAAAATAATATTCCTGCATTATACAAAACTTTCTGTAAGTCATAAAATGCTGGAAGACCATCAGAACTCAATTTCTTTTAGAGATTTGTTCAGAAACAGCTCAGTATAGGTCTGGATGCATGATATTCTAATTACCTCTGGTGAGCAATAGTATTTAAAAGACTTGCAAATAATACTACTTTTCTCTCCTACACAGTTTGTATCTTCAAATATTCACCTTTTAAATGGCGGAGGAGATTTTGGAAAAACTGTTGTCCTTGTCTGTAGACTGAGTGAGAAACAGGTATATCTTCCAGTAAGTCAGTAACTAAGCTGTGACAAGGACTCAGAAATTCTAAACTCAGAACTTGGCAAATGTCTGCTCCTCAAAAGGACAGGAGAAAAAAGATCTGAACAATGTATCTGAAAATATATTTCAAATACATTCAACAAGAGATATATGGTGACTAAGAAAGCAATTACAACTAAATCACAGAATCACAAGGGTTGGAAGGGACCTCGAAAGATCATCTAGTCCAACCCCCCCTGCCAAGGCAGGGCCACCTAGAGCACATCACTCAGGAACGTGTCCAGTCACGTTTTGAATGTCTCCAGAGAAGGAGAAAGCACATCAGTAAAAAGAAGGAAGAAGGAGAAAGCATATCAGTATCTAATATTTAATAATTAATGATTAAAGTGTGACATATTATTTACTTTCCCAACACTGCATCATAAGAATTCACAAAAAAATCAGTACATTGCCATGAAGTTAACAAAGCAAAGAATCTTAAATATGACTTTTTCTTACTTTTGAACACTTGACTCCTGAGCTCTTAATGTTCTTACTCCAAAAGCTTATTGTATAACATGAGGAAAGAAGGAGAAGTGATTGATTCAGGAAGCTATTGATGCAAAGGAAGTGTCAAAATTTTAAAAATATGCAGTGATTTATGCTCATTAGGATAGCCATGAAAATTTCACAGATGAACACAAATTACATCAGTTCCCGTGTGGATGGACATGTCAGCAGTAAAGAGGTGAAGAAGATCTCCTATCCCTCTGCTGCCCCTCCAGCCCATTCTTCCTCCAGTAGGGTAGTGGTTGCTCTGGGAGGAAGCTAGGTGATCACTGAGGAAGATTCTGCTTCCTCTCAAAGATGCAATAGTGGTGCAGTTTCAGGCAGGGTAATAGAGCAGCTGAAATAATCATAATTTTAGAACTTTTCTTTGAGTGGATCACATCTTCATGCAGAGTTGGTATGGTACACACTTCCCTCATCTCATTGCAACCATTTTTCTGACTACCTCACTAGCTCCTTTTAGAAAGAAATATTGGGAAAACAGCAGACGGGCTTTTCAGGTTTTGCAAGCTTGATTTAACAGTGAAAAATAAGGAGAACCCAGAAGCAGTGTCAGAGTGCAATACTCTCTAATCAGGTTCTTTTTGATATTCTGCACAAAGAGAGTTTTAAGTTTAATACCACATTTACATATTTGAAGATATTTCATATTACACAGGATTTTGATTTAGCGGAGTGATACAGCAATGTGCTGAAATCAGAATACTAGCACAATATAGTAGCCGCAGCATACAGTTGGATCACTGCACACACGTGATTGCCATTTCCAGTTCCTACGCTCGCTTTCATGACGCTGGGCATCCTCGGTCACTGAGAAGGAAAACACGGGTTGAAGCCAGTTCAAGCATGTTTCTCTTTTCGAAGTCCATTTTATTAATTGTTTATCATAAACACTCTATGCTGAGCCACGTATACACTTTCCCCACACTGGTCTCGCTAGCTCAAGAAGACATTCGCATTCTCTTGATTCACTCAGGGAAGACTCACTGTATCAGCTGATCCACTCAACTGAGACAGCCCTTTATCAAAAACAAAGGCCACCCTCCAATCCCCTTTGTGCTGAGATGAGTTCATCTCTGTGTGCAATAGCTGTGATCACTCCCTACATTCCTTCCTGAGCTTCATGAGCACATCGCCTGCCCCTGAGCCTTCTTCCAGTGTAGGGGTTTGTCCATCAGACCCAAGCATATGATGCCAAAGAGCTCATCAGAGAGTATCAGCAGTTGTGCCATAGATTACAGTGAGCAAATACTTGAAATATCATAATTGCTCTAGTGCCATGAAGCCAACTCCAAAAAGAAGGGCTAGGCTTCACTTGAACATGATTTTGTAAGTTATTCTGGGGGATGGGGAACAGAGAGAGGGGGAAGCGTAGAAAGCAAACACTCTCCTTTCCTGTCCAAAGCATAATCATTACTTTTTTTTCTAAAGTGAAGTAGAGAAGAACAGTAATTGCATGGAATCCGTTTCCTTTTTTCCCCTTGTTTTTCCACTTTTACCTAGTAAATGCACTTAACATAACCGTGACTCAGGAAAAATATGCCTGAACTCCATGAGTGCATTACGCCCCGTTTCCTGCAGCTAGCAGGGGATATCAGGTTTCTAGCCGTGGCTGAACAATGCTCACCGCATTTGGCTTCGTAGGACCGATATGGAGTGCCTGGCCTCACTGTGCGGCTCTCCTCATTTCCATAAAGCTTGGTTTATGCATCACAGAGTCTTCTTATACATTACACTAAGAGCAGAAACTTCCTTTGGTGTCTGCTTATACAGCAGCTTGCCCAGAGGAAACCCCTTAGAAAGAGGAATGGTACTAAACCCGTGCTCTCATATTTGCTGAGATTGGGACTGTTAGAAAACTTGGATGTTTAGTTCTAAAGCCAGAAGAAAACATGCAAATACAGCAGTTTTGGATCAAAATTAATTAAAAGCTTCCTTTTTATTGCCAAATAAAGCAAAGCCCAGAAGGCGGATGGAACACTTGAAGGTTTTCCATGCAGTCTAAAACAGAACCTTATTGTTTTTGAAAGGCATTTGTAAGAAAGGCAAAAGAGCAGAAAGTTTAAGTTTAGAAAGTTGTAGGATGGTAGTTGTAATCTTGCTCAGTAATTCAGTGATTTTTAGACTCTTTCCCAAGGCTTAAGAGATCGAGGTCCATTTTATTCCCTGCCTGTGGCAGTTTGAATTCACATCTCCTACCTCCCAGAGAAGGATTTTACCCACCAAGCCATAGGATATATGCTGGATTGCTTCCTTTCTACTGCAGTCTTTTCAGGTTTGGTCATGCTTAGTCTTTCCAGCCAAAAGCGTGTGAGAATAACACCTCAGGCTACCGGCAGGAGTCTTAGGGTGATGTGGCCACAGGTAGTGTGAGGCAACTCCAGCCCCCAGGCTGCACGCGTCCCCAGTCCTGTTTTAGCTGAAGGAATGAGACACCCGACTTCTAGCTCCTGGTCAGCTGCACCTCTCACCGCATAAATGAAGCAACAGAGCAAAAGTTTGTACACAGATGTTTACACAGCTGAATAGTCCAGAGGTGTGGTTTTAAAGGCACAAAAAGGATTGGAATCCAGCTCTCCCAGATGAAGAATGAGTTGCTCCAAAGGGACATTCAACCATTTTGTTGGTTTAGACCCATTTTTAATAATAAAAAGTACTGATCCAACCCACCTCCAATTCATAACTTTTACAGAAAACCATCTTTTTCTGTAAATCATTGAAAATAGAGTCATTGCCTTCAGCTCTATGTCTGGCATTGTGCTGATATGCAAAGTCGCATTATACGATGCATTAGAGCATAATATGATGATAGAGAAAGGAGCCATAACAGCAGCTGTTTTATAAGCCTCTCCTTGATAAATATGAATGGGTAATATAATAATGTATATACATCCTGGCTAATAATTTTCATGTACCAACTATCCATCTTGTATCTGAGAGAATATCGATCCAACAGTCTTCCACAAAACCCAAATATTGCTATTCTTCTGCATTGTTATCAAGTTAATTAGGGAATAGGGCAGTTCTCCCACTTCAATACTTCCATCTGTTTCTGATTTACCAGTTTCACATATTATGAAAATGAGCCAGACAGCAGCTCCGTCCAATATGTTTCATGTTCACAGTATATATGTGAAAGATGGTTTAGTATCAGTAATTAAGCATTTACTGGCCTTCCTTTTAGCTCAATATTTCTTCTGTGGAGGGGAAAAGCTCCAGCTCCTGAACAATTTGTCACGGTGACTCTGCAGCACGCATATGGCATAAGGAAAATTGCATTTCAGCCCCCCACTGGGGTGTGCCAGTAAATTGCTAAATGATAAAATTCTGATTCATATAAAACAGTCTTGTTTACATGACTGTGTTCCTAGAGGTTCCAAAAAATATCTACATTGCATCATGCTGTATCTTGTCCAAATATTTAGTCAAAGGCATCCCATACCTCAAAGAACTTATACTCAGCATAGACGAAAGGAGAGGTAGAGGAGGCTGCAACATGCTGGACAGGGAGAAGCCAAGCAACAGATGTCCCCCAGAAAGCATGAAGTCTGTGGCACTGCTTCAATCCCAAATTTGGGATTTGTCATTTCTAATGACAGAAACATCCAGCTGCCTACCAGGCTAACAACATTTCCAGCTACACAGTTTTCTGCTCACAGTAATACTTTAGGTTTGGGGAGGAAAAAAAAAGAAAAAAAAAAAAAAGAATAGAAAAGAAAAGGAAATACCACAGATGAAAAATATGGCCAACTGCTACATGACACACACAAAAGAATATGCTGTCTTTCATAGCGCTGGAATGAAACGGCTACCCAAATCATTGTAGACAAGAGAAAAGACACCTATGCAAAAACAGTAATCAACGAATTTCTGGAGTCGTTGGTCCTGGGGGTTGGGAGTTCTGTTCTTAGTGGTAGTTTTCTGCCAGGGGTGTAATGAGGCATCAGAATAAGGCAAACTATTTCAGAAGATGCAACATATTTGTAGGGTCAGATGGGGAAGCAGAGGAAATGCCTTCGTGTAACAAGGCAGGCCACTCTGAAGAAATCAAACGACAAAACAGAGACCTGTTTAGGAGCATATGCTCTTCTGAAACTCTTTTAAATTACAGTACTTATCCTCTTATTCTTTGCTACTACCTTAGAGCATCGAGTATTATATGATATTTTCCAATGGGCATCCAATGTTTCTGGCTCATATGGAATACTAAAATGCCCACAGAATTATATTGCATGGTGTACCTTAGCATCAGCTGATAAAACACAAAACCTAGCCTAAATCATCTGATGCTGAATTTTTTTATTTTTTTTTTAAGTCAAATTGAGACATGAAAGAGTTCTTCTGCTTCTTCACCCCCACCAACTACTGTGAATACCTTGTAAGGCTCTGGACAGCCCGGTGGCTCTGCAAACTCATACTCAAACACGACTGGCATTTGTCAAAGTGAGTACTGTAGTTATTAAGAGTATACATTCCTTGTAGATGTCTTATCCATATAAGGAATATTTTTATCTGACAGTGGCACACTAATAAATATCGGGATTATGCAGTCCTTCAAATTGCAAAAGATCACCTGAATAGCTATGCTTACCAGAACCTTACTCTCAGAAAGAAAATAACAACCACATTTATTAATATAATAATGTTTCTTCATTATGCAAGAGCCTGATTCTGCAAAAGTAGCTGATATTCATGCTTTACAAAATGTTATTTTACAAGATTTTCTTGAAAAAAAAAATAATTCAGAAAATGGAGTCAGCATCTACAAACTGCTTTGGATTCAAAATGGGAAACCTCTTCTGGTCTGAGAAGTGGAGTTTTTCATCTTTGTATGTGAGCTTCAGTTGATGTAGTCTAAGATTCCTGAAGTTGCTCTCCTAACTGTATTTGCCCATCAGAAGGAACAGCCCCATTTGCAGGGGCTCACCAAAGCCCACTGTCCTAAGTACGCTTAGCAGCTTTTAAATATAAAATGATATTTTGTCTCTAGTGAAGACAATCACATTGGCGTGCACCGGCGATTTACTTACATCAAAAAAATAAAAACCTACAACATACCCACAGAAGGACACTATGTGTTAACGTAAACCCACTGGGTCTTTTTTTCAATCCGAGTTATGCTGGAGTGCCTGGGAATAAAGTAAGCTAGAAAAGCAGAACTTTTAAAACTGTGGACCAACCCATCAGAAACACGCTTTGCACTTCAGTGAAATATGGCTGCAAATGGTTTTCTCCCAGCTGCAGCTGGGCCAGTGGAAGTTTTCAACACCTACTCCTACCGGCTTGCCATTGCCTCTCCGTGCCATCCTCCAGCCATCCCATCTGCCAGCTCTGCTACCATCAAAGGCTCTCTGACCTGCTGCACTCAAAATGAGTAGACTTATTTAAATACCTTTAAGTAATAGGACTTGTCTGACTCATTTGGACTGACATGGGCCAGGGCACCCTTCCACCAAGGATGGCAGCAGCCTCCAGCTGAGGAGAAGCAAAAAAGGAGTGCCAAAGGCAGTACAGGGAGAGGCAGGAGCAGAGGAGGATGCTTGCCCAGAGCTAAAGTTCCCACTCCTGCTTTTAAAAGTATTTCAGGCATTCTATTGTTGGAAGTCCTGCACAGAAGTAATGGCTTTAAGTCTCCTCTGTCACCTGAGTTTTGATATTGGATGCTTTTTAAAGAGTCTTAAGTTGCAGGATTTTTATTAAAAAAAAAAGTCATAAAAATTAATGTGAAATACTTCACTTTCGGGTGGCTGGATACAAATCAGTAAGTGTTTATGGTCTGAATGACTCCAAAGGTTTGTTTGGTTTTTTTTTTCTTTGATGGTTTGTTTGTTTGTTGGGGTTTTTTTAGTTGGCATGAATAAGCAAACACATAGCGACCATTTCCTAATGTTTTATGCCTTCTGTGGTCTATAGCTGTGGACTTCCTTTCTCTTGTGCTTTTGCTGAAATTATCCATTTCCTGTAATGCGCATAAGGCCTTTCTGAACAAAACTGTAGGATTTATCCTGGAAGCTCTGTGACTCTGAGTGCGTTGCAGAAGATGGAGTCAAGCCAGGGACCCTGCTCACAGTGTGGGAATGAATGAGATTTGGTACTACAGCTCCCTCAAGACAATGCACAGTCGTGATCTGCAGTTCAGTGTTGAAATGAATCAACACAAACCATTGTGATGCTTTGAATAAGCAAAAGAAAACATTTCAATGAACTCCAGATTTATTTATTTTTTAAGAATACTTTTTCCTAAGAATTTTATAATTTCCATTCTAAAGAAGGTTTTGAAATCTCTGGATTTTGTTTTGTTGTGAAAAGAAATTAAGTACTGAGGTGCCAGCAATTTCTATGGCAACTCTAAAACTAACATGGCTCTAAACAAGCATAGTATTTTTCTGTACTATACTGAAACAGACTCATGGGCATAATTGCAGATGTGCTGCTACCCTTACGAGACTGATAAATTCAACTTTCTGAGTAAGACACGTGATGACTATGTAAGTATATGGCAATTCCTATGGGTGTTATTTTGTTCAGCATCATCGGAAAGAGGTTTCTCTCATTTATATTTCTGTGTCTTGATTCCCATGTACTGTAATCCCAGTTGTAAATGCAATCCACCTAGCTATAACAAAACGTCTTTGTGGAGCACACACAGTCTTTGTTCCAGGGCCTGATGTTTGAAGAGTATAAAGGCTACATTCAAGGCACTCCAGTCTGCAGCTGGAAAAATGGCTGGAAAATTACTTCCTGGCCTACAGCCAGCACTAAGGTTGTTCAGGAGATAATGCAATCCGGGACGTGCAAGGCCCTGATCCATATCTGGTTTTAACCTGAAATGGGGAAGCCCTGCTACTTCTCTTTCTACAATTCATAACCAGTCTCTTATTGACAGCCCAGCACACACCAACCACGTTGCTCGTCAGCATCTTGAGGGCAACCATGTGGCCAGGGCCATTTCTCACCCTAGTGCCCCTCACCAGGCCTGATCCTGACTCTCATCCGTGGATCCACAGCCCATGCCGGCCTCAGTCCGTCCCCAGGGAGGCGCCCGATGCCCGGGGCTGGGGCTGCCCTGGTGCCTCCCGACTGCCCTGCACCTGGATGGGCCCTGGCTGCTATCACCTATGATGGGGAGCCCCCAATGATCCCACACCCCAGGGAGTCCCCAGCTCCCTTGGGGCCCTGGCATCACCACATTTAAGCCTTTAATGAGGTTCTTCAGATTGTAAAAATGATGAGTGATAAACCAAGCCATTTTCCTCTGTTTTTTAGAGTAGCTATGAAGTTGCTACCTGAAAGTCGAACACATTTCAACTCATTGTAGCCCAAAGAAATGAAAGATTATCAATTCCAAAACAAAATAAATTGTTTGGTTATATTTCCAAAGAGAAATGGGCAAAACAGAACAGGAGAGAGGAGGTTTCATCCAAATTTATCCTCATGGTTAGAAGCATCACCTGGTTTGTGAGAGCTGATGTTTTAATTAGATAGTGGATATCACTATAATCCCTCTGCAAACAGCTGGGCTTAAACAATGGGCTGTAGGACCTACTAAGGGATATCTCTTGTGAACCTTTCTAGTACTCCTTACTGATTCATTGAAGGAGAGATCATGACCCAGCTGGTCTGCTGGCTCGTTTCCTCTATTCACACTATAAGGTTAATGCCCTAACCATTGGGTTGATGAAGATCAGTGTCTCCTCAGCTTTGAAGAGTACAGCTCTGATTTTATTAAAATATAGCCCTCTCTTGGGCCCAGTGGGTCATCATGCATCCAGAACAAAACATCCTGAAAAGGGACTAACACACATTACTCATACAGTTTGTTGGCCCAGCACAGCCCCCATGAGCAAGGGGATACAAAGTGGCCCGGAGACAATAACGCAGTGACTTTACACAGAGGAGCAATCCTGTAGAGCAGAAAAGGCCACCTCCACCTCCTGCCTCCTGCCAGCCCCCCAGAAGAGGCACTGGTCTGGGCCTCCACCTCCTTGGTAGAGGGTGGCATCAGCAGCTGGGGTGCCAGCACACAGGATTGCCCCAAGGAGTGCAGCGGTTTGTGTTTAACGTATGAATGGGACTGTGGAGAAAGCAAGTGTGACTTCTGTTTGAGTCTCACCCTGAAGCCGTCTCTTCTCCACGCTGATCCAGCCCAGCTCCCCCAGCCTCTCCTCACGGGGTAAGTGCTCCAGTCCCACCACCCTGGGGGCCCTTCCCTGTGCTGGTTCTATTTTCTTGAGCTTTGCCCCTTTGCAGTGCTGAAGGTCTTCTCCTCTTTGGCACCATGCAACACAAAAATGGGAGCTGAAAAGAAGCTGTCGCACTGCAATAGAAAGGTACTAGGGCGGCACTAGGCACTAGCGGCGGCAGCAGCACAGGAATTGTGGCATAAGTGGGGACTTATGCCACTGGCTTTCCCTGTTTCCCACAATATGCAGTGCAGGACCACATCCTGAGCTCACCACCAGCATAAACATGAGAAGGATGTTTCCCACTGCCCCCACCACACATTCTGCTCTTTTCAATTCACATCGGGACTGAGGCTGCAGGTTCCCAACCCCATGAAAGAATTCACCCTGACACTAAATGTTAGAAAGACGGAAAGATCACAGAATAAATGTCATAAATAAATCAAAACCCACTACAAAGCATGAGATATATAATTGGAAGTAGAAATCAAAGGTAGGTCAAAGGACAGGGAAGAGGAAGCCTCTTCTCTTTTGCATCTAGCGAATTATATGAGAGTGAATTACCACTTAAAATGGTTTAGATGACAGAGCAAAAAATGGCACTAACAAATATCCAGGCCACTAAGGCAGAGATGTGCTTTAGAATAATCTAAAATTAAACTGCATTCATGATTCCATTGAAAAGATTTGCAATGCCATGCTATAGCACCTACTTTTACACAAGCATTGAAAACATCTAAAGAAAACTGCTACTTGTGTGTGTGTGTGTGTATTGGTGATGTCAGGGGACATCTGTGTCCCAGGAAGGGGATTATGAGCCCTTCGTGTCACATCTTATGCCCAGTATTACACTTACAGATGAAATCAGTGTCTGAGCACTGCCCAGAAACCTGCCTATCTGGTAGACCGCTATGCCATGTAGAGATGTGTAAGGTAACTCCAGCTACAGAAGGAACCAGCCCTATCAGCCTCAGCATCTACACACTACATGAGAGCATAACCACAGGGGAAGAGACATTTCCATGTAGACAATGCAAAAAACAAGAGGGAAGTGCGCAGTAAAAAAGTTGTGCATGTGTAAGAAGTGTCTCCTTCTTGAAATACTTCAACTTCTGGTTTCACAACTCTATAATAGTAGAGGCGGTCAGGTAATGCTAGGCTGATATGAACACTGTCACCTATATTTAGGTCCTTAATATGAGTGGCATGAGTGGCAATATGGTGACCAACTGATTAACTGATGATTGTGTGCTCCAGTGCTCGAGTGCCTCAGACAAGCATTGTCCCCTCCAATCCTCCTCTTCGATCCATTTAATGCCAAGAAGCTAAGACAAACATTAGAAGCTTCTAGTTCAGAAATAAATTACTAATGTGACTGAGAAGCACTGACACTTGCTTTTTGAAGACTAGCTCCACATTCCCTTCCTCTATGGATGAGTCCTCTTTGATGTTGATATACAAGATTTCAAACCAACTCAGGTCTCCAAGGAGTAATTGATAGGGAAGTGGGGTCATGGACAAGTAGGCAAAATCTTTGCTGGAGACGGAAACAAGCAAAATTTTTGCAAAAGATTTCCCAAACTCACAGCTAATTCTGGCTAAGCAGAATTTTTATCTCCGAAGGAACTAACTTAAAAAAAAAAGTGTCTATTTTTTCAACTGCTCACAGTTTGCACTCCAGTAAGAGGCTTTTGTTAATTAATCAGTGGGGGGGGGGACGACACCAAACCAAGAAACCACCAAAACACAGTGGTATTTCAATATATCATTTAAATGAAAAAGTTCTGGTCTGAGGCCAAGAGCTTAAGAAGAATGCAATTTGCAAGCTTACTTACTCCTATGAATATATATTTCTCCCATTATTCTTGGTTATTATTTCAGCTCTGATAGGGCCAGCCCTAGCTGAACACTAGACAGGTTGCTGTATTGGAATCTCAAGGACAGACATGTGAGTTTCATCTTCACTTGGTCTACTGGTCTTTGTCCCATCCTTGGCACCTCTGACACACTTCTTAGATAAAATATGGATCTCTGTTATCTCTTCTCAGAAATGAGGCTAAATGGCCCCCAGGCTGTCCTACGCTGTCCTAAGCTTCCAGACACCACAGTGATTTAAAGACAATGAATTTCTTAAATCTAGCCTGCAGCATGCTGGATTTACATGTTACTCTTCAGTGATACAGGGCAGATGAAAGTTAACAGATGCCCAAGATGTATATGCATTCTAAATACAATTATCCACTACTTCAGTTAGCACAGGAAGGATATAGAACTAGACAAAATAATAAACATACATGCCTCTGTTTCCTTCCCCCCACTTCTTTTTGTGCTATGTCAGAACCTTTTTGTCTTTTTTATCTGAACTGCGTGTGATTTGGGGTGGTATTTATTCTTTGGATCCTTTTTTGAATATTCTTGAATCTCTTTCTCTCTCTCTCTCTCTCTCTCCTCTTTACACAGCCATTTTTCTTCTTTCTTGGCTAATCCTACTTTGAGATAAGCATTACCTTTTCTCCTGCAAAGAGTCCTCAGATTTGAAATCACTTTTAGTTAAAGGGTTGCAAAATGACATCTAATTCCTTTGTTCTTTCTCAGAGAGAAATTCCACTGCTCTGAGCTCCAGCTCCCTGAAAAGTCTGAGAAACTTACTTTAGCAAGCTTTAGCTATTGCATTGCCCCATTTAGTTTCATCTGAATGAGATTTCCTCAGGTTAATGACTTTCCATTATTAGAGCGGTGTCATCATCCCATTGAATTTCAGCCAAATATGGCAGCAGACAGTAGTGAAGGCACTCAGCACTACGTTCACATTGGAGTTTGAAATCTCACTTAGAAGCTCCTAATTTAAGTTAGAATTCATAAGCTCCAGATTGTCCCTCTCCTCTAGTTTGTGATAATTACTCTTAATTTATTTTGTGCTTTTTAAAAGCCTTATCTTTACCACCGCAACAAAGGAACAAGGCCATCGCCATACCTATCTATTGCTAAACTCAACCTCAGCTACACAGACATGTTGTGGTCTAATTAAACCGGTGGGTGCCACAATCCAGAGCTGATCAGAGATGATACCAAGCTCACGAGCCCAGTACGTGATGGGATGACTCAGCCCAGGCCAAATACTTAGCTAATGGTAAGTGCAGTTTGTGTTTGTTTGATCTTTGATAAAGTGTTTCGGATCATTTTTCAATCACACGATGACAACAAGGCCATTCTGAGTAAAACCAGGCACTTTCTGAAATATGAGGTTCTGCAAATCTTGAAAGCAGATTAATTACTTTTGCTTTAGGAGAGGAAGAATACAGCTACAGTAAACTTGTTACGGCTGGGAGGGAGAGGTCAAAGGGGTAAAAGAGATAAAGCACTCTCTTCTAATGATATTTTCCTGCAAAGTCAACAGTGCATTTTGATATCATGATTCTAATATAACTGCAAGGAAGGGGCATAATCCAGACTACCAGAGACTTCAAAAGATGTGACACCATTAACCAAATTACAGTTTTAGTAGCGATGACATTTATTACTTTGGATCTGTAAAGGAACAAAAGTTACTCCGATTATTAATACAATCGTACTGTTTTGTGCACAAATAATCATGTGAAATATTGCAAAAACCTCAGTCCAAAAGGGATAAATCTGCTTTCAAAAGTCAAACAGTTGGGACAGTTTCTGTTGATAGCCTTGCAAAAAAATTGCTGGAGATAATGATGAATGTTTGTCATTTTACCTGCTGCAAATTATCTTAGTACAAGACCTGGAGACCCCGGTTGAGATCAGAGCACTGAGCTGAAATTACAGTAAAAAACATCATCCCAAAACCAGGTAGTTCAAATAGAAAATAGCCTGGAAGGAGAAAGGGAGTCACTCAGTGACGTCTGGTAATGAATTCCAACTGTACTTCTCCTCTGACAAGCTACATTCCCTCATTTCTGCTAAGCTGGAAAAAAACCCTGTTTTGTGATGTTTCTTCTTTCAAATATTCTAACAAGTTTTATTTTTACAGGTCTTGCTTAACTGTAGCTTTTCAATACTAATGAAAAATAAATTATTATTATTACTGTTGTTGTTGTCATAGTTATTTCTGCAATGTGCATATTTTTCTTCTCTTTTTTATACTATAAAGAAACCCTGATAGCACAAAAGAAAGTGCAATACTTTGGGGGAGAGATGCAGAAGGGGACTGTTTTGCAAATGAAAAATATTTTAAATATTACATTTTAAAACCAACAAGGAAAAATACTATGTAAAAGTTCACTTTCACTCAGGAGCTGTATAAAAATAGATGCATAAAGCAATAACAAAATAAAAAAAACCCAACAAACCAACAATTACATCTATTTGTGAAGAATAAATAAGTGTCTCTTTAATGCTTTAGGTTATTTTAATATGAAATGATCTTTGAAATTCATGAAAAAGAACCGGAAAGGGTATACTAACCATCTCCTTACTGTAGTATAACAGGCTTCCTGCAGGGCTGTGATAGAATGATCCACTTTGTGGGGGGGGGGGAAAAAAGTGGTAAAGTGGATCTGCTTTTAAGTAGTATCCAAACTTATCATTTGTCTGTCTGAGTGTATGTGGACAGAATCTTTCGTGTCATATATATCACATTAATTAAAACAAATCAATGAAGAAATAAAGCATTTACCCACTTTTTCAACTATAGCATGTGAAGTGTTAAGTGCATACTGGAAACACATCTTGTTTGCTTCAGCAGATGCAGCGCAGATAAGAAAAATAGAGCAGAAAGATTAGAGACATCTACGCTACCCTCCCAAGGTCTCTCCTACTGCTCTCATTAACTGCTCTGTTAAACTGGCTAAAAATGTTTTAGGAGCTTAATGGAAATGGCTTTTCATAATTGTTCTTCTCTAAACTTCCTCTTACTTGAAGTCTAAATAATTTGGAATGAGAGGAGATCAGAGGCAAGTCATAGGTTAGGGATTATGAGATTACCAGGGCATCCGCGGGAGGGTATAATCCTCAGCAGAACCCTGCAGGGGAGGTTCCTCTCTTGCCGCTCTGTGTGACCACACCGAACCCCTTTGGGCTCTCTTCCCCCCTGATTGAGCTGAGGCATTTCTGTAGGTCCCACGAGATGGGGCTGATTTCTGTGGCAATGCCCCGGCACGATACCTCCACCTGGCTAATAAACAAATCACAGCAATAAACAAACTACATGGGAAACAATAGAAACCAAAGTGGGAAGTCCTGCTTTTTGTGTGTGTGTGCCACGGCGCTGTCTGTAATGCCAGGTTAATTTACATGCTTTTGGACGTGACAGAGTCTCATTACATCATCTGTTCCTATATTGTGCAGAAATTAAAAGCTATCTGTTTAGCTTTACTTTGCATACAGCTGCTTGACTGATTAAACTCATAAAATTTACCAACCACAGACTATCAGCCATAAAGCAAAATTGGTGAGTCATAGTTCAAAATACCACGCTTTCAAACTCAAATATGTGTCACGAAAACCAGAGGGCATGGAAAGAATGCTTTCTTATCACAGGCTCTGTCCTTTGCCTCTGCACTGGCTGTTTTTTCCATAGCTCAGCAATACGAGCCTGCCCTAACTACAGCCTGAGAATGTCCCTCCCTGACAAGAGGAGGGTACCAGGCAGGATGGGGGACAGGGCTGAAGCATAATCAAGGTGTCTGTGATGAGACTGGGTGGTTCAGGAAGAAACATGGAGCTGCTTGCCTGACCTTCAGCCCAGTATAGCTGGTGCAAAGATCCCTGAGGTAGCAGTAAACAAGCTTGCTTGGGGTGCAGAATCAGCCATAGTGTGGAAATGTAGAGTTCCTTGGGATGCTTAGCACTCTAGAACTTGAAAAGAAATTTAAAACTATTTGGAATTCTGAAGCAGAAGATGAAGGCCCTTGGCAGCGCACACTGGGAACAAGCTATGATGTGTCCCATCTTGGCTGCTAACGGCACTACGTATTATCTGGGATCATGCAACACAGCAGAACCAGATGGGATGCGTCACCATAAGTGCATAGGCAAAAACAAACAAAGGGGCTTGGAAAAGAGGGAGGAAATATTCAGTATCTGACCAGCATACATGGTTCTGCTTTCTTGCAAAACCATCAGATGTTGAAATATAAAAGGGAAAAAAAAAGATAGTTACATCTTTACTGCAGAAAGAGTAAGAGGTCAGGCAGTACACAACTATGTAGATGTATCAAAATCATCCAGACTTCAGAATACACATTCCTTTCACCAGTGGCTGTGTCTGGTGAGATTACACTACCCAAGGTTCTAGCCTTATTATTATTATCTCTTTAGTGCTTATGCATGAGAAAAGAAAACATTTTGCTCCTGTTGCAATTTTATCTACCCCAAGGCATCACTGTGCAGAATGCACTGCAATCCCCACCCAGCACTGACAGACGTGCAAACGGCCAAATCCTCCAGAATTTCTTGGGGAAACAAAGCACATTGCCTGCTGTTCTTCTCTTTGCTTTTTAGTCACATACTGCCTCTTCCACTCCCTATTTTTTTCCCTCTTATTGTTGACCCAGGCTCATGCTCTGCCCTCATAAAGCTGTTACCCTCTCATGGCCATTATCTCCTAATACTCTTTATCAGCAACAAACAGAATTTTGCAAGACTCATTCAAACTTTGATAGAAACTCTATAAGTTGACATGCAGGAGTTTAAGGAATTTTCTGCATCAGAGACAATCTTTATTAGGGAAGAAGGTAGAAAGATTTTAAATTTTTTGCCACAAATAATTCAGTGCTTTTATTCCATTTTCTCTGAACTGCCACGTTGTGTTTAGTTTTGTTGTTCAGATTAATCATATAAAAATAAATCAGTCCTCAATGAATGAATGAAACTGACACATTGAGTGAAATGTACAGATCCAGATCTAGGTTTTTTTAAGATGGTGGAAGGATTTACAATGGCTTCTGAAAATGCAGGTGGACTGTAAAGTCATTAAGACAGAAATACCCTTCTGCTATGTGACTAACACAAACTGACTATGACCCTCAGTCTTCATTTGGCTCCTGTTTAAAACCAGACCATATGAGTAAGGAGAGGCCTAGACACACAGCCAGTCATAGGATTAGTAACTTAGAAAACCCTTCAAAGCAAAGGAAGTCTTGCAAAGGCTAAGGTTGAAATACCACAGGTGATTTTGCAACTAATTTCTTCATTTATTTAAGACTAAAACTCTTCAAGCAGGGGGGGTATATTGCCCATCAGCACAGAGAAGAGAAGTTATCTGCAATGTGCCCTCTACTAGTAGCACAGGTGAAGTCGAGGTGTGTGGGTGAATCTCATTAATCTGCTATGTCAGATGTATATAGGAAAACTAACCAGGTATAAAGAGTAAACTCAATCATTTTCTTCTTACACCTGTGATCATTCCATCCATCCATCCACTTAGAACAGCACCTCCTTTCAGTCATGACTTCAGTACACCACAACAACAGCAGAAGCTGTACTGCACATCAGTTCCAGGTGTTTTTCAGCAGTGTCATCTGGTCACCAGTGAATAAAAGTTTTCTACCATACTTTCATTTACATTATGCTGAAGATGAACAGGGATATTCTCTTCCACTATAAATGGTAGAAAATGCTGGCCGGCCGAACAGTTCTAGTTCCTACACAGTTTGATTCATCTGAGAGTATTTTCTTTGGGAACTGAGACCCTCGCTCTTTGCGTTTTGAAATAATTCTTGAATTTGGGATAGAGCCATCTCTTTCCATATAATGCCATTCTTTTTATGGGGACAGAAAAGTTATTTCTGCTTCATTGCCACAGATCAGTTCGGAATTTACACAGGTGATGAGAAAGGATGTGTTATTATGCACAAAAGTCTGTGCCTATAAGTCTTCATTACAGAGTAGAAACAGGCTGAAAGGTGATATTGTATCCATGTGAATAAATTACTAATGATTACTCAAAGGAAGTGCAGTGATTTCTGAGGAAGTGATCATTTACACTCTAGAAAACGTCTCTGAAAGTATCTCCAGCTATTGTCTGTTTTGAGTCACGTTTTAGAATAAAATCGTCAGATAGACTGTAGTGAGAGCACTCCAGAATACCTGGGGTCCCTTATATGCAGTGTATGTATAATGATTTACCAGGTAAACTGTCATCTTACAATCTTTTCTCTGTCATATAAGGTTACGTGGCCAAACTAATCCAGTTAGTCTAAGGACCTGTTTTCTGCAATACTGGGCCAGACACTGGTTATTCACAGAACAGCTGGGATGGAGAGTTCTCATCTTCTGTATTTCCCCTCTTTTCACGCGGTACCGGCTCTGTGTCCAGCTGTATTTCAAAAGACGCCTGCATTTTTGGTATATGAGAGAGACACATCTGATAACGGGATGGGGACAGGACGTATGACTCTTGAGAGAGTACGTGACTCAACCTGCACAAATGATTTGACATTATTAACCTAAAGGGCTGTAATTGGTCCTTTTTTCAAGTGACCACAGCTTTTTTTCTAACCATATCACAATGTTTCCTAGTTGGATCAGTTTCCAAGCTCGTGACACCCTGTGGCCTTGCCCCTGTCTTAGCACACACCTATCTGATTGCACTTAGTGTCTTTTTCTTATTTTTATCCTGTTGGAAGTTATGTGTACTCAGATTTGTACTGACAAAGTACCTGCCTGTGTTTTTGCTTGGTAGAGAGTTTCATCCTTAAAACTGAGTGGTAAATACGGATGGATTTCATCCATCACTAAAATGCATCCCCTTTATAAATATAATCTTCACTATTGGAAACAAAAGTGCACTTGAAAAGGAAAATGAAAAACATACTCAGCTAGAGAGTATTTCTCAGATAGAGAAATGTAATGAGAGAGGCAAATTAAGTTTAAAAAAAAATCTTATCGTGTCTTTCTTTTTTTCAGATAAGATTTGGGTTGCTCTGAGACCAAGGGTGTAGTTGTATTCTTAATGATAATGTCATGACAAAGTATGGGTAGGCAAATATATCTGTAGCCTATAGCTCCAAGATAAATCAGTCCAAGTAAAAGCAAGACTGAAAAAATCAAGATCATAATGTAACAAAGAACTCCATGAGAAGCTTGGTTTTGCTATTACAGACCTTGCCTTTGCACTCATTCATAAGAACTGTTAGCGTAAATGTGTTATGGAAGTAAGACACAAAACATCATCGGTCAATTGACTTTTGGTAGCATTTCTGCAACTAAATAGACCTGCGTATAAAAAGGTAACCACCTGGCCTGGTCAGTGGAGGGAGACAGCCACTCCCTCCTGTCTTCTAAAAGATATTCCCTGTACCCTAAGTTAGGTGTCCAGCAAGGCAACAAGACATTAAAAAACCCTCTGATGTTTTTGAAGGACTGTTTACTGTTAGAAGTTTAATCCTTTGCCATTACAGAAGACTAAGCTTTTTGACTGGTAGCGATGTAGGAGAGAAATTGTGTGGAAGCCAACTAGAGGGAACTGGAAACCAGGGCGCAGCAAAGCAAGCTATGGTCAGTGCCAGGGTTCAAGGCCATAGGGCTGAAGGCTGCAAAGACAGAAGGAGGCAGACTGGGAACTACCAAACAGGCACAGGGTGGGCTCCTTTCTGTTCACTTACACCCTGCTGACCCTGCTGTGTTAGAGAAAAGAAAATATTCCAGAGATTTTCATCAGTCTGGTGTTAGCTCCCAACTTAACCCACAGACTGGAGAAAATGAAGCATCCAAAGCATCCTCAGCCCTAGACCTTCAGTTAGGAACAAATTTCTCCCACCAATCCTAGCATTAAACTAGGCAAAGATACTACTTAGTATTGTCTTTTTTACAAGTAAAATCCAGGCACCTGATCTTAATCAAGACACCTTACGATAACATAAGGAAGTAGAACCATGGGACAGCTTTAACAAATGATATAAAATTATTTGCATAATTGTAGCCCTGATAAAAATGGACTCACCGTACTGAACATATATTTCCAAGTGTTTCCAATACTTTTATTCTAACAGGTGTTTTTCTCAGGCTCTACTCTTGTTTAAGCCTTACTAAATGAATCATCCTCTTGACTTGATTAAAGATATTTGTACGTCTAATTTTAAAAACTTCGAAATTTTCTTTTTCTGCCACAGGAAAATTCTCCTTCATCCATAATCCAACTCACTTGCATCAGCTGGGTTAATGGTGAGTGTGCAAAGTAAAGCCCTTACAACCCTCATGTAGGCCCAGTGAGAAACCTGGGTCTTCTCTCCATGGGCACTTCCAAGCCGGTGCTAGGTCCTGCCACTCAACCTAACGTTTTTTCCTTTAGAGGCTTTTGAAATCACTCTGCAATATATATGTATATATATGTGTATATATATATATATTATTTTTTTTTTAAAGCTGCTTGAGCTAACAAATACAAAGTGAAAAGGACTGCTCAAAAGTTAATGTAAGCCATATTTCCACATTTTCGCAGAGACCAGCCATTTCCTCAGAAGTGGAGTCCTGCAATTTCCTCAAGCTTCGACCCTCCTTCCTCTGGGACAGCAGTTTCCACTGTGAAAAAATCCATCATTAGTCTGAATTTCACCATCAAGTGAAATTTGGTCAAATTTGATTCTCCAAATCCAATCCCTAAGAAAATAATTTACAACTGAGTGAAAAAGTGCAGATAAAGAGCCCAAATTGCTAAAAAAGTCATTTCATCCCATACCTGCAATCCCCTTTTCTTTGTATCTCGGTTTGTATGGATTTATACTCTCATGCCCCTGCAGAGTCGAAGTCCTGCTGCCAATGCAACTCGTTAGCGCTCCTGCAAGGCTCACCCCCAGCACAGCCATTCCCAGGGAAATGACAGGACGAATGTCTGGGAGGGGATCATCTTAGTCTGCTGTCCGTGACATGCTATGGTTGATCCTTCCCTGTACCCCACTCCCCTTTCTTTCTCTTGGCTGCTGAGCTCACAATTCCTGCATACTAGCTCTAAAGTTAAATATCCACTGTAGTTGGAGGGGAAAAAAAAAGAGCTTGTCTGTATCAGAGGGAAGGAAAGGATACAAATTGCCTTCTATTAGCCATACAAAAAACCAAAACAAAACAAAACAAAACACCAAACAAACAGAAATTAACAGTATCTCCGCAAAGTAACAGCTGGGGGGGGGGGCTTCAAGCTGTCTGACCCAGTCAGACTCCCCGCTTTATCAATAAATTGCATTATCTCTGCCTTGATTATTTCCACTACAGAGGGTATCTGCAAGGTTACCAAAACTCAAGTGACTTAATAAGATCACAGAGACATACAGCTGATAATTGGTTTCTGACAGGTTTATGTCGACAACTGATGCGTCTTTTAAGGGTTAGATATTTTTGCAGACAAGTCTAAGGAGAACATATCCTGTGCCTTATCACGTGTGGAGTCTAGGGTGGTGCAGGGGAGACACGGAGGGGGAGGTGGCATTAATTCGAAGCAAGGGAGCCCCTTCTTGTCACTCAGCCTCGAGAGCTTCTTAGTGCCTCGTTAAATATGCCGACAAATGCATATCTCAGTGAATCTCCAGGAGGACTACTTCACATTACGAGATTTTATTTTACAGATTGCCCTCTAGACAAGAGAAATCCGATTTCTGAACCTACACAAAAGGCTCGCTGTGCTTTGTGGGTGTATTGATCTGGCAGCGCCGCAGCAGCTGTGAGCTCAGATGTCTGTGCTGCCGGCATAACCAGAAACACGCTACATGCAGGATGCGGCGAGCTTCGACAGCTTAACAAGCCAGATAGGGGGCCTGTCAGTTCCTTTCAGGGCTAACAGCAGGGTAAAGAAGCAGTATATATGGGGAACTATCAGAGCTGCTGCAAGAAAAAAGGGAGGAGGAAATGACTAAAGAAAATTTAAAACCACAAGAAAATCACTGAACAATACAAAGTATGAGCGTATTCGCCCATGGTAGGGATATGTTAGCTTTAGGGTACTCGCACAAATCAATATGCAGCCCAATTACAGTCTGAAAATCAAACGCCTCCTTTCAAAATGTCTGGGTGTTATCATTGTGCTTTGTTTACCTTTCTCATATTTTCCAGCAGTCATGAAGCCCTCCTGTGCTGAGCAAAGCTTTTTATGGTAGGAAAGAATCTGCTTTGTTATTCTTAATGTTTTTCAAGCACCTTTCATCATAATAGAACATCATATTTTTTGGCTTGCGGATACATTTATACGTTATTTTTATCTTGATTTCAGTACATACGTGTTTTCTCCTAATGGCTTTCTGGTAAACGTCTGAGCTGACTTCCCACAGTTTGCATCTTGGTGCAATACTTGTACCCGACATTTTCTGAAATGATGGGTTTTGTTCAGGCAATAACGCAGTGCACAAAAGGAAGGTAATACTGGTGGTTTATAACATGCGGACTTGGCTTTGAGGTCCGTAGGTCAGTCATTAACATATGGTCTGTTCTTGCAAATGCTCACACACCGAGCGCCTTCAGGCGTGCAAGGAAGCACAATGAACTGGTAGCACTTCCTCCGCATGACTTTGCAGAATGCCTCTCAGTTTTCTTTTTCCAGAGACACACCATGGAGACAGAGGCTGAAAACCTGTCTGTTCTGGTCAGAGTTAACCCTGCTGGAATGATCAAGTGTGCTTTTGCTTGCTCTTTATGCTTGTTTTTTGTGAATCATGTAAAAAGTACAGGAATCTCAGCTCTGCTTTCTCTGCTGGTACGTCAGTTTTCTAAGAGTTCACTAAGCATGCTTTGTTAGGTGCCTGCCCTCACTATGCTTTCATAATGCTCAGAATCAATCAGGCTTTTTAAAAAGCTTTTGTCTGTCTTTCATTTAGTTAAACGTAGATATTACCTTCATAATTTTAAATTAATGAAAAGGAAAGTTCAGAGAAGAATTAAATTTAAATGGAGAGTGGGAGCAAGTGGCCTGACCACAGTGGTAACATCTGGAAACCAACAATTATCTCTCTTGGTAGCTGTGCAGTTACTACAGAAAGTACCTACTAGTGAAAATCCTCGGTAATGCATCACTCTTCTCTGATGGCTAGGTCACAGAAAGCATCCAATAACAGGAACTCTGGATCTTTTTCATCCAGGAGCACCAAGATGAATCAGATCTAACTATGCACTAGAAATACATCTTTCCATTACCTTTGCTTTGGTAATTAAGAATTTAGAAAATATTAAAATATTAAGCAATTTAGAAAGATAGATGTATTAGCCACTGAGTGAAATAAACCATTCACATACTCATGGAATAGCCTACCTTCACTCTGGAAGATAGATATAAGTCATTTTTAAAATGTGTTTTCAAGCCTTAGGTGTCAAAATTGTGGCTGTTTTAGCCACAGAGCTCTTTGAGCTAACAGAGCCTTGTCCAGTAAACTGCAGAGCCCACAAAGCCAAGTCACTAAACCTTTCAGTTCTCAAGTTATTCAGCTGGAAAATATGGCCGCTATTAAAGACTCGTTCTTTAATGGGTAAGGTATGGGTAAGGCAGAGGGCTCCAGAGCTCCAGGAGTCCTTGCTCAGGAACTAGCATATTAAGAACTAATTCAGACAGCCCTGAACATGGCAAATACGCCTTCGTTTCGCCTCCTTTCCACCTCAGAAGTTAGATATAACAATATGGCTTCTTCCAACTGAAAGCTAGAGAAGGATGGCAAAGCCATGGGATTTCTTCATACCTTTGGTATCAGAGAACTCACAACTTGGGGAGGTAGGGTCTTCCTCTAAAGAGGAACCTGTATGCTTTCATCAACACAGTGTGGAAGTCGGGCACTTCCTTCAGGACTGCTTCATCACATCAAAAATCCAGGTGGACTTGAGCTCGGTCCAAGTTCTGCTTTACCTCTGCTAATGGAAAAAGGAGCATTAGCTACAGAGAAAAAACCCAACCCTTTCTTGTTGCATATAGTCTCACTTATACTACATCTAGATTTTGGTGAGAAACAGTGGATGCAAACTTTGCTATTGCAAAAGGATACAAACCAGCAGTTCAGAGTCAGGCACGGCTGGGCTGCAGACGGGCAGATAAACTGTGCTGCAGCCTCTCCTCTCCCATGAGACTGGAGTACAAGTAGCACTAGGCAGAGCTAAGGGAGGGATGGCTCCAGCCCTCCAGCTTTTTCCACCTCCCTCTGATAAGCCTGAACCAACGCAATTGTAATAGCCTCCTGTTTACTTAAGATGCTGTTATATCGGTCTCTTCTTTTTCGTTCCTCTCGCTGCCTTTCGTCTCTCACTGCATGCTGAAATCACCAGGTCATTGACAGAAGGACTGACACTTATTTTGTGTTTATAACTTCTAGTACGGCGTGGCGTTAAATGGCATCTGTAAGCACTTTCAAAAAACAAGCAAGCAATATAATGCCTTTTGAGCAATTACTGTGGCGATGTTAATACGTTTTTGCCCCATTGAACAAAATTATGCTTACAGAGCAAACGCGATTCACTCTGTAACGTGAATGGTGGTAAATCAAAGTGAGAGGAGATGAATGTTTCAACTCGGCTAGTCTTAGTGACTCAAAGCAACTTAAGTCTGCTTAGCTTTCACTACAGTTGCTGGGTATTATTCATGTTGCTTTCTACCTCTTCTCTGGGTTTCTTTTCCTACTGAAATGCCACTGATCCCAGTGCAGCCTGTAACAATGACGGCTCAGTTGCGCTATACTGACAGGGAGGCTCTGCGTGGGCATTAAGACATATAACAACCTGATTAACCTTAATAACAGCATATCCTTATGTACAAGAAGTGCTTTAAAGATCTGACCTATATCTGGAACTCAGCTCTAATATTTAAGGAAGCAGTAGGTAAGCCATTTTAAATCTTAAAATCACTAGGAGCTTTCAAATCACTGGGAAATGCAATGCCTTTGTCCTAGATAATAACTTCATAAAAGAATTGGTATTTTTTTTTTCAGTTTGATACTTATCAGGAAAAAGTTGCATTTGGGACAATGTGAACCGGGAAAATTCAAAGACTGGGCCTGTTTGTGGGGCCTAACTTCACATCTTGCTGTAGTAAGAGATGGTCTTTAGATGCAAATGCAGGTTTGACACCCATCTTCTTGATACTTCAAGCACCTAGATGTAAAACATCACATCATGGAACACTGTAACTGGATCCATTTATGACAATGGCTATAAATGTCTAAAGAGAATAAAAGAGATTGATGATCAAACTTCTCTATTTTGCTATGACTATTCCAAAATACATAAATGTAGAGGCAGTGAAGAGGATTTATCTAATATTTTTTTAAGTGATATCCTTAGCACATACATTCAGTAGAATAAAGTGACTGTCCACTAAACCTACTCTAAATCTTGTTCTGCACTGATCTATACAAACCTGGCCTAAAAGTATGGTCTGTAATCATCACCCTTTTAAATGACAGACATTCACAGAGAGGGCAAATGCAGGATATTGCTTTATTTATTCTTTATCCCTTCCCCAGACCAGGCAAAGCACTTCTAAAAGGCAAAGGTAAAAATATTTATTTGATTCACTAGGTTTTAAATGGTTTTCCAGCAGAACAGTTTCCAATTACTATTCTCTATTTGCAGAAATGGGACTGTCATTCAGTGGTTGCCTGTGATTTCAATTGAAACTCCACCAGTGACCAGGAAATAAAAGACTTCTAGGGAAAACACTGATATCCTGGGCTAGCCCATTGCCCTGCAGACCTTGTGTTAGTTTTATATCTGGCTGTTGTAATCCAGGAGGTTTTTTTGTTCAGATCTCAGCATCTGTTATGTCCCAGCACAAGCACACATTAAACTCTTTCTCCCAGAGTATTTAAGTAAAGACCCTTGCCTTCTAGAGCTTTCTCAGTGTTGCAGCTCAGATACATACAGAATATCAGGCAAAGTTCAAGGTTGTGCTCTTAAGTCTTTGACAGTTTCTATCATGGCCTTCCAGGTCAGCAGAATTCAGAGCGTCTTTTTCTTTGCCAAATTTAGGACCCGGTCACAATGGCGTGTAACCAATTACCACTCATCAGCTAAGTCATACCTTTCAGGTAGTGGCAGTTGATATGAAGGGAATTAATCTAAGTTCTGCCCCTTGGGCTTTATTCCTGAAGACTTCACTGAGAACTTGACAGACCCATTAGTTAACAGGGCACTCACAGCTTCTTAATATCATTTTGGCTTATTAATTAATGAACCATGTAAATCACGTTCAATATAGTGATGAAGTAGCCTCAAATCAAATCAGTATGGAGGTCAAGGAAGGAAGGTGAGTAAACTCCAGGGTTTTGTAGCCTTTGGCTGTATACGCTTTTTCTTTCCCTTTAACATACCTGACTAGTTCATACAATCAGCGTGGAAATAGCATGAATTTCTCCTCACCTCAGAGAACATTTAGGAATGACCCCTGGAACATCCTGGGTTGTTGAAGGAGTAGCATTATCAGAAATCACCTTTTTCTTCTTTCCAGACCACACAAGATTCATTTTGTGCCTGATCACTTGGTCTTGGAGGGGATACAATGTGAAGAAAACTTTCTCTTGGTGCTATTTGCTCAGCTTAGGGCTGACAACCTAAAAAAACCAGGGAATTGGACAACACCTCCATCTCAGATGGAAATAGCATCCCCACGTATTGCAGGGGGCTCAAAGTTAGCAGATCTTCCAGGGCATGCCACTAGTGAGCAACAGAGTCCCTTCCCCAGGCTAAAAGACAGAAACTAAAAAAATAAAGTCATAGGAGAAAAAAAAAAAGAAAAATTAAGAAATAAAGGTTGTGACTTATCAGACAAATTACAACAAAGGCTGCTGGGGTTATCACAAGTACAGCACAAGAAACCCCACGGAGCTCTGAAGGGGTCACCTGGTTGAGGGGAGCTCCGAGAAGGGTCTGTCCTCTGTCCCACTGCCGCAGGAGGGGTGCAAGGGGAAGGCAGCACCACTGCACGGGAGACTGCTAGCTCCCAAAAAGTCACCTGCCCCAGAGGCTGCCTGCACCCTGGCTCTCCTTTACGCTGCAAAGTTTATTCTGGTGAGAACAGGCTGTGAAGCCAACAAGGGGACGTTACAGGAGTATGCGAAGTGGGAGCACCTTCCCCAGTCCCAGGCAAAGGTAAGCCACAGTGGAAAGGAGCAGGCACTCATGCTGCTGTTGTGTCAATATTTGTTTCCCCTGAATGCATCGTCTAATAAATATTTTCCTGGAGTCCAGCTGTTGCCGAGTTCTGTCCGCGCACCCTCAGAGCACACAAGTGCAGGTGCTGAGCATGACTCACGCCTGCCGACGTGATCCCCGTCAGCAGCAGGAAACTGCAGCGCGGGCCGAGGGAGGCAGGATCACATCACTGCATCCTGTGTGAGTGATCGATACCTCCAGCATGGCCATAAACCCCAGGGAGCTCAGGGCACACCTGAGGTATCATTAGCTAGGACAGGCTATGTGTGATGAAAGCTTGTCTCTTTAGGTCTCAATCCATTCACAGGGCTATTTAACCAGCTTAAAAAAGAAATCTCCAGGATTTTTTTTGTCTTTTTTTTTTTTTTTGGAAAGCAGAGTTGCTTGAATAACTGGACTGGTAGCAAAAACACTGAGTTCTTATACTGTCTTTGCCAACTTGCTGTGTGACTGACAGCATGTCATTTCACTTTTTTGTCTCAGTTCCCTACTAGTTATGAGAATAACAATAGTCCAAGTGGTTTTGAGAGACTAAATTCACAAACGCCCTAAGCCAAAGCCCATTGAATTCAATGGAAAAGCTCTCAATTACCTTGAAGGGCTTCAGGCCAGACCTTGCTTATTGAGCATTATAAGGAGCATTTGAAAACCCTTTAAATAGTGCCATATGTGAGCAAAGGTATTGGTTATTACAGGACTGAGGAACAAACTTTTCAACTGATACAAGTATGCATGAATAATACCTTTTCACAGTCTCATTTTTAGCTTTCTTTGCTCCTTCTGAAAAAACCCACCATATGATACAAATAATGTCAAACTAACAATCATCTTCAACAGTCTATCAGACAAAGCATTTATTCTGTTAACCACAGACTCCTTTTAATTTGCAGAAAATGTAGATCTGGAAATAGCTGTCACTCTGCAGTTTATGGTCAGTCTTTGTAAACCTTTGTGAGAGGTTTCAGTTGATTGACAACTTGTGGGCCAAAGCCCCACAAACAGGTTTTAAAGCTCCAAGACAGACCTAATTTTCTCTAATAAGATTAGATCATAGAATCATCAAGGAATGGTTTGGGTTAGAAGGGACCTCAAAGACCCTCTAGTTCCACCCCCCCTGCCATGGGCAGGGACACCCTACACTAGACCAGGGTGCCCAAAGCCCCATCCAGCCTGGCCTTGAACACTGCCAGGGATGGGGCCTCCACAGCTTCTCTGGGCAGCCTGTTCCAGGGCCTCACCACCCTCACAGGAAAACATTTCTTCCTAATACTTAATCTAAATCTTCCCTTCTTCAGTTTAAACCCATCGCCCCTTGTCCGATCACTCCATGCCCTTGTAAACAGCCCCTCTCCAAACTGCCCTATGAATAGAAAGCCATCATTTATATGGTTTATCTGTTATGATCTACAGAGACTGAAAAACTTTACTGAAGCTCTGGACTGAGGTCAATAATCTTTCAGGTCTGTGGAGAGCCTTTACGGTCACAAGGATCAATCTGAGGTCAAGCTCAAGGTCTTTATTGCATTTGGGTCATTTGGTACAGAACAAACTGCCATGCAACAGACAGAAAGCACCAGTGTTGGCAGGGATGATGGTGTTTAGCCCTACTCTGCTCAGGCAAGAGCAGGAAAAACCTACAGACTAGGCAGTTCATGTTGAATAAAAGAGAGGAGAAGAGAGAAAGGTGCCATTTTGAAAGCACTTGGAAATGACAGGAGTTAAAATCTGGGCTATGTGATATTTCTTAAATAAAATCATTTTTGCATTAAAAAAAATTGCAGTTGGTGACACTAAACTCATTTAGATACAATCAAATTTTTCACTTAAGGTACAGAACACAATGAAAAAATGAAGTAAAATATTTCAGGGTTTTCCACAAAAAGGTTTCCTGTTTCTTCAGTATGTAATAACTTTGTGGTAAACTTTACCTCATTGTTATCAGAAATTTTCAAAATCTGCTTGAAAAGATTTTAAAACATCAGAACAAAGCACTTTCTGTTGAAGTGAAACACACCATTCAGAACAGCTTGCTTGGCCCTCTGCATTTTCAAAATGATCAACAATTAGAAAACAAAACAAAAACCATCATTCATCCAGTCCTAATAAAATAATTGGTTAACACAGTTGTGCTCCAGGGTTCGGGGTCCCCAGCAGTTACAGCATATAGAAAGAGAGAAAGCAGGAAAGCTAAGGTTACAGGGGAACTCTAACCCAATAACCCAGACATTTTGCAGGCAGTAAATGCTGAAGTATTATCATAGTAATTGACATCACAAATGCTCCAAGCTAAATATATTGATTGCCAAGGTCAGCATTTTAGGCAGCAACAGCAGACGTCCTCATCCATTAGCCCTGAGATATTGATTTCAGTCAGGAAAACAGAAGTCAGAAAAAGGAAAATACTTGAGCAATAAAATGATCTTTATCTTTGTCGCCCAGACATGGGAACAGACACCGTGTTCAGAGTATGTCAGCGCTTATGGGATTGCTGAAGACTCGCATGGACTTCCCATTTCTCAGCCTATTCAACACACATTTGTATTCAAAATGGCTAAAATAAGACCACTTCAAATGTAGAAGCCAGAAAAGAGACGAGGGCATACATAGCTTTGGGTTTATTTTGCTGGATAGAGCAGGAAGTGTCTGAAAACTGCAAGTTCTCTTCTTAGTACTGCTAGGGAAGGTACAAAGAAGGTGCTTTGTAAATGAAACTTGTTAAGTTCCAAATGCTTCATTATACAGCAAACACCAACCATTAAGAAAGTATCCCAAGGCTAAAAACTTTCTTTAAAATCGCTTTCTTGGCGATTACTGCCTCAGCTTTTTAAGCTGTATTCTTTAAAATGAAAAACAGTGTGATTAAACACAATGAACTAGATTTTATAAACCTTCACAGAAGTGAATTTTTTTCCCAACCACTTAAACAATTCGCAGGATGTATTTTTTTAAGACAGAAATAATTGTCATGCCTTCTCTGGCTATGTGTGTGACAAAATGTTGTTGAGTGCTAACTCATATCACTGGGTGAAAGCATGTTGTAAAAAGGTGCTTTATGAGGATGACTACAATTATTTTCCAAATCCCTATCTAGAAGGCAAAGGTAAGCATGACTCTCAGAATAAGTGACTCTCCAGGGATATGATCATTTTTTTCTGTAATAACATCCCTTGTTCCCAGCTAGAAATAACTTTGTGCCTTTTTTTGTTGCTATTGTTATACAGCAAATTTTCAGGAGGAAAGCAGCAAAGCTAGAACAGAGCCTCAGCAAACCAATTGCTATATGTATATGGGTTTAGTGGCCAAAGACAGGCAAAGTACACTATGTGCATCTGAACAAACAGCTGGCATCTGCATGAACAAAACCATGCAGCAAGAGCTGCAGCGGCCATAACTACAGCAAGCAGCGCACAACTGAAAAGTGATGGTTATAACCCAGGCAACTTGGAACATATAACAAAATACAGCATGGCTGGAAGCAAAATTGCTGCTTTTCCATTTGAGGGTAAGGTAAGAAAAGGTAGCACATGAAGCAGTTATATAAAGTAACACTGAGCTTGGCTTGACCATTTTTGGTCCCAGTATTAACATCTGAACTATCTGCTGCGACCGGAACAATACACACATCACATGTTTTCTTTTTACTCTAATCCAGTCACAAAATTAGTCCTGCTTCAACATGCCTGTGTACCCTTGCATTACAGCTTGGAAATTTTCATTGTAAAGGAAAGAGGTAGTAAGTCTTACATTTATGTTGTCTCTTTCTTCCTGTAGGTTTCCAGTATATATTAGCAGACTATGCATGTACAATGCAGATATGGCTATTTCCTACAGAAGAAGGCAGCAGCTCAGTATGACCACGACTCGGGCGGCAGCAGAGGGAGGAAATTTTTGCCAAGAACCTTGGGAAAAAGTGCTATGGGAACCACTAGGTTTACACAGAGGGAAAACACATTGTTAATGTGAATGACCAACGCAATAAAACACTGAAACATATTCCTTTATCAGTTTATTCCCTTGGGAAAGTGGAGGAGTGAAGCCACTCACTTAAACTTGTATAAGCAGTTCTACAGCTCCCAATCTATCCCAGTAGGAGAGATAAACAAAGGGAGAAGTAGAGGAGAAATTACTCTACATCCTTTTTTTTTTTATCCAGAGGTCATCAAGCTTCAAGACATTGAAGATGCTGTCTACAAGGGTGGGCACAATCAGCTCAGTGTCTGCTCTGCCTGTGCTCCACAGCAGCCCGGTGCGGGGCAGGAACGATCTGTGCAGGCTCCATGCCTACACGTGTAGCTGCCTTAAAGCTGAGCCACAAAACCAGCACAACTGCACTCACTGATGGGCCATTGATGTGTCCAGGGGCAGCTGGTAGCAAGTTGGTAGCAACGCCTGGTGCAGAAGTGTGGCTGCGGCAGGAAAGCGAGGGAAGCTCTGCCTTCAGGGAGAGCTACGGCGCTTTGGCCTGGGCCACAAGCATAGTGACCAGACTGAGATAGATTTATTTCATCCTTACTGAAGGCCAGAGCTCACACGCGTCCCCAGAGACCAGTGCTCACATTATCAGAACCTCATCTAAAGAGGAGGGAAATTAATAGGACATTTAATTTCAACAAGACAGGCTTTTCCATAGAAAATATGTTTTTTCTCTGATCCTTAGCATTCACAGTTTATCCACTGGTTCTCAGCAGTGAGACTACTGCTGACTGCTCTGCCTAAAAACAAGCCTCACCCATGGAATAGCGCTGGTTTTTCAAAACTGATTTTACAACACTCATCCCTAACATGAGCAAACAAAAAGGAGTAAAAGAAATATGGCCCACTGCTATAGCTGGCCTAGATGTCAAATCCAAAGAGAAGCCCCTCAATACATAATGCTACAGCGATTTGTATTATTATGATGATGTAATCTCTATTAGGTATTGATTTCCAGCACAACCGGCAGGACTCAGTACCAAGGGGTCAGGACTGCTGCTGCCTAGCAGTTTCTGTCTTCCCTTGTCTCCAGTGCTCTTGGATGAGATAAAGCTATCCAAACTTATTGCTGTTTCCACTTTTATCCTGTCTCTCACGGGCCAAATAAGCCTTTGAAAATCATCTAATCTGCTCCTATACCAGTTTTACAGCAGACACTCAGATGACTTCGCTTATACTTTCCAAATGTATGTTTTCACAAAGGAGAGAAAAATTTCATCAGTTTGTGTATTTCTGTACAGAAATTCAAATTAACAGACAGAAACTAGCTGCCCTCTTTTATTAATTTATCTGCCAAACATCAGGTTTAGCAGTTCAGCTCACGTAGAAAAAGATCTCACAAGACAACATACAAGTTCTTCTTTGTCTTCAGAAAAACTATAAGAAAATTTTTTACCATTTCCCATTTCTGAGAGAGTCAGTCTAGATAAACAACATAACCATCAGCAGTATTTGCAAGTCAGAGAAGTGACAAATTAAACATTTAATGCCTTTAAAGTGGAGCAATTTCCTTCAGGAGAAGAGAACATTCACTTCCCTAGAGCAATTGGCTTAAACAAAAAGCTCAACTTTATCAATATTATAAATTTATTCTATCTCTGACTGCAAGGTAACTAGAATTAGTGGAGCCCATAACCTAATTTCATCAGATACATATTAAACCAACCTTTCAAGGACAGAAACATTAAAAAACCTGATAAATCTTGTGCACATCACAGCAGGCTGAAAATCCCAGAAATCTTGTGTCTGCTATCCACCAGAGTCCTGTCTGGAGGAAGCCTCACAGAAGCTTACAGCTGTTTTGCTGTCCTTGTCTCATGTCCTGCTCATGCTATTCAACAATCCAAAATGCTTTTGTACATAAAAATAAACAGGAAAAAATTATCTGAAGCAGAGTGAATGAAAAAAATGGAAACTGAACTAATGAAAATCTAATACACAGTCTGTGTAGCTGCAGGTTGGTCTCCTCCTGGCATGGGCTGGGAAGAACTACATCACTTGAAAAAGACTCCTGTGGAGATTCAAGGACACTTGAGGAATAAGCAAGTGATGGAGAAGGAGGTGTGCAGAAAGCACTCCTAGCGACCGCAGGTTTAGCTGTTTAGAGATACGAATAAGACAACAAAAAATTCTAGGCTGGGCTCCTGCCTGCTAAAAGAGACGTATTTTTTTGTCAGTTCTTGCAGAGATAGATTTTGACATTAGCACTTGTGTATAACACTCCTCTGTAAATGTTAGGAAATGTCTGGGTCTTTCTGACAGTCATTATGGACATTGACCTCTCATTTCTGGTTTAGAAAAATGCTAAGCACATATTGAAAAAATAACGCATATAGCTTGGGAAATAAAACATTTTTTCAAACATACATACCACAAACATACCATGACTGCAAATCCAAATGCATTTACACCAGTCACTGTATAGACGTGGATATTGATTCCTAAACTCTCATTCCCTAGACCAGACTTTGTTGAGGCTAAAGAGGCTACATTAATACATAGGGAAAGGTTAACCCGAATCTTTTAAAGGACCAGCTCAGGCAGTGATAGCACCTAAAGAACATTCTAATCATAACCACGCTGTTATTCACAGAAAATAGACAGCCCTTTCCTGCCATCAAACATGAAAAAACACTGCAGATGCAGTATGAGCCATGCAAAAGTGTCATCTACCAGACAGGTCTAGGAGCAACTGGATACTGAGTACTCTGGTCTAGTACCGCTTCCACCAATAAAACAGAACAGGAACTGGGAAAACAAACAAACAGAAAAGGTGACACTTGAAGTGTCAGAAGACAACGCATGTCTAGCCACAGGAATTTCTCCACTGACCCCCTCAAACTGAGCTAAATTATTTATTACCACAAGTATAATGTCACTGCACATCAAACACATATTATGGTTGCAGGGACTAGGCCACTGCCTCCCACATCGCCCTGCACCAGCCCCATCAGCTTTCCCGCAGAGCAGGTCTCTAGTGCAGGAGAGGAGGATTTCTGCACTGCCGTGTGCCTTTCTCCACCCTCCCCGACAAACTGGAATCTCACAGTCTCTGGGACTACTTATGTTTGCTGATCCATTCTGGATTGCCTTTCTTTTGTTTTACACCTAAATGTGATACTCCCGTGGAAACTGGATTAGTAGGAAAACATCTTTTGTAAAGGAATTCAGTAATTCCAAACTTTATTCCTTAGAAAAAGAGAAAGCCACAATAAGAAAGACATAGATTACATTCTATTAGAGGTTTTATGGTGAAATATTCATCCATAAATTCATGTTTCCTTGTGTCAAATTTATAAAAACATAACAATTAATATTTTGCTAAGTACATAACTATGGACACTTGCACTGTGAAACCGTGATCTGTCCCCACAAAAAAATTGTGACAGCTTGTGTGACACACTAGGAAGGTATTTTAATACCAACAATATATAGTTCCTGACCCATAATCTGTCTGACTAAATGGAATGACTCCCTATGATTTATTGGACTTCAACCCATCTGACTAGCAATCAAATAACTACACTTATTTTTTGGTGACTGTACTATATTAAATTGATATTGCAAAAAAAACCCAAACCCATAACAAAATAGCTAGCAGTTAATACAGTATGTTAATCCCATGCTGGCAAAACAAATGGTTACACTGAACCAGGTGAGTTTAAAACATCTTGAGAGCATGGTAACTTTTTTATCCATTTTAATATAAATACAGGTATGCATCTGATCACAACGCTTTACGTAGCCTCTGCAGTAGCACTAGTATTGAGTTCTGCTCATTCTGCTATTCTAAGTCAAATTCTTTTCTTTTTGCTTCCATTTTCATTCTGCATATGAGATTCTGGAACACAGGGCTCCTCTGCTCTGAAGAGTACTGCTGGCAAACTCTGCCCCCTCTCCAGGTTTGCTTCTGAACATCTGCAATTCAAGCTGTAACAAACTGCACCTATGAATCTGCCAGGATCTTCACAGTTCCAGGAATCACATCAACAAGAAGACAGAAAATGTATTAAGAAATGGGAGAAGAAAAGCAAAATGATCTGCAGAGAAAGCAAGGCTCGGGGCTAGATGTGAAAAGGGTCTCCAGCGTTGTGATAATGAATAGCACAACACCCAGCACTCGGGTGCCTGGCCCCAGGAGCAGCAGTCTCCGTCTTGAGTCAGATGTTTATTGTTAGACACAACATGAGGAACACGAGGTACCTGGGAACGTGGCTCAGCTGTGAAGATTGTGTTAACAGTTTTTAATTAGATTTTCCTTTTCAAAACAACAACTTCTCATGCTTGTGCAAGGAAAAGATAAAGCTGTCTTTTTTCCTAACGGAGTGAAAGCATATCTCTCCTGGAAAAGCATGAAATTCTGTATTTCTGAACATCACAAGTGAGCTAGGTTTTTATACTAATTCAGTGGGAAGCCCTCAGCACAAGATTATAGCACCAGTCTTATTTGCAGAATTAGGACAGGAGCTTGAAAACCCAGGTCATTCACACATACCACATATACCACACACCCCTCTGTACTCAGTGTCAGCCATTGCTGTGCTTGTGGCCACTTACTGTCAGAGCTAGAAGCCAGTAACTAACACCTGAAAGCCAGTGAATTGTCCCCTCCCTGGCAGTGTTCAAGGCCAGGTTGGATGGGGCTTTGGGCAACCTGGTCTAGTGGAGGGTGTCCCTGCCCATGGCAGGGGGGTTAGAACTAGATGGTCTTCAAGGTCCCTTCCAACTGCAACCCACACCATCCTATGGTTCTGTGAATAAAGCCTCACAGGGCTCCTTATTGCTGTGCAGAATTAGGTGGCTGGCACAGACTCTCCATCACAGGACAAAATGAAAGAGAGGATATTGGTGGAAGTCAGAGATCATTGTGGAAATTTGAAGATCATACAGTTCATGAAGCTATGAAAGAGGTCTAAGTCATCTCTGCCTGAAGCATGCTGAATAGCTTTGAATTAAGGGCTACTTAAATAAATACTATTATCAGGAAGTAATTTGTTAACTGATTTTAAGCTTCTCTGAGATAAAAAAAATGTATGTGCAAACAGATGGTAATGAGCTCCATTTTAAGAAACAGCTTAATTCACTGCTTCAGATTCTGACCTCCTAACTGACATGGGCTAGTCATTCCATAGCAGGAGGGCTGTGCCTGGAGGATGCTGCAGCCTAGAGCAGTAAGGCAATTTGAAGCAAATCCTGGCCCAATTTACTATGCACTGGTCCAGTCTGCAGAATGTGCCTAGTACATGTAAAACATTCCTTTCAGAGGAAACTGAACTAGAATCTTCACCCCAGATATCTATTCGTACATAGGTTACTGCAACGCCTGCTGGAGACACTGAGATCTGAAATAAGAAGTAAGCCCCACTACGTCTTGTAGCATTAACCAGACACGCATAGGCCTAAGAAAGGTCTCAAACCATCAAGACACTCCTGCAATGGCTCCCATACTCCATAAAAGACTAAATGCTGCATGTGCTTCATGTGCTTCCTATTTGCTGATGATTGGCAGTCAAGTCATCTTTGATGCTCCTTCTCTCACCAAAAATTAACATGGCTCTCTTTACCTAATGTATCTTCTGTTACTCTTTCCCCCCTTTGCTGAACCCCTTTGTTTCTCCTAATATTCTTTTAATTATCCCCCCCTTTCTGTTGCTTTCTTCTACAATAATGGGAATGGCAAGTTTCAGCAGCCCCAAAAATCTAAGCACAGTCCAAGCCCGAACTACATTGTAAATCTGCATGGTATGCACTGAAAGTTTCTTGAGCAGCTGTGCAAGCCTATGGCAGACCCAGAAGGCTGTTAAGCTCTCTGTGGGCTGCAAGAGTATTGATAAGGAAGAAGAAGAGGAAAGAGGAAAGAGGAAAGAGGAAAGAGGAAGGAAGAGGAAGAGGAAGAGGAAGAGGAAGAGGAAGAGGGAGAGGG
>VWZZ01002697.1:229150-263169 GCA_013399095.1 Psophia crepitans
GAAGAGGAAGAGGAAGAGGAAGAGGAAGAGGAAGAGGAAGAGGAAGAGGAAGAGGAAGAGGAAGAAGAGGAGGAAGAAGAAGAAGAGGAGGAAGAGGAAGAGGAATAAAGTACACAAAACAAGTGATGCACAGCACAACTGCTCACCAACCAGCACCGATGCTCAGCTAGTTCCTGAGCCACGCACCTCCCAGCCAACTCCCCAGTTATATAGGGAGCATGACATCATATGGTATGGAGTATCCCATTGGCCAGTTTGGGTCAGCTGTCCTGGTGGTGTCCCCTCCCAGCTTCTTGGGCACTCAGCCTTCTCACTGGCAGGGCAGTGTGAGAAACTGAAAAAGTCCTTGTCTGCTTGGCAACCACTAAAATACTAGCACGTTACCAGCATTAGTCTCTTCCTAAATCCAAAACACAGCACTATACCAGCTGCTAGCATAAAAATTTAACTCCATCCCTGCTGAAACCTGGATGGTGCCCTACGTGGCTTTGTGGCACCTGGCTTCATTTCAGTGGGGCTCCCCTCGCCTGGCCCTTTGCCTCTCAGCTGGCCATGGGGCTGTCCTCAGCCCCCTTCTGCCCCAGCACACCTGCAGCTTCCCTGTGGGATGCTCCAGCTTTCCCCAGCAGACATGGCTGATGTAATCACTTCCACAAGAACTTCTCTCATTTCCATGACATCCCCCACTTGATGGAAGATAGGGATGATTGCTGCTAATATCAACATCTCACCGGGGCCTAATGTTACAAACCTCCCTTACACGTAATGTTACACTTTGGCAACAGTGCTTAGATGAATAATGAAAATTTAACCAAGTAAAGGAATTTTAAGATCAGGCCTATCGTGAGATTTATAAACACAGTAAATGCCTTAAATTTTCTACATCTAGTCTTCTGTTATTTTTTACTGTGGAAATACTGAGATCACATGAGCCAGGGCAAATGCAGGTCACAAAGATTAATATAAAGATTTATCATGTCTATAGTATACAAATGTACATTCTGGAAGACCCAAAAAATAATGAAACCTAAGACAAAAGTACTCACAATAAGGGAATTTTGATACTTTTAACAGCTCTGCTTTGTTTTATAGTGTTCCATTACCTCACAAATAATGTAGCTGTCATAACAAATAGTAACAGTGACAGATACTAAGTTGGATGGTGTGCAAGACTGCGGATACAGCTCCAGTGTTCAGGCTTTAAACTCAATATTTTTTGGATTGCTCAACCCTGGCAAGTGCCACTACTGTATTTCTCAATTTACGAATCTAATCTGTATCAAATAGCATATGGTAAAATGTAACATTGCCTTGACTGAGCACAGTTGTTTAAGACCGTATATGGTTTTTACACAGATGAATCTGTGTGGTTAGGTTGCTATTTGGAAGACTTACCCAGACCTCACAAGCTTCTCAAATACCTTTAAAAAGCGAGAAAGGAAGAATAAGGTGCCCCACCATTTGCTGGTTAGATGCCACCTATCATGTCTGCAACGAGAGTGGTCTGGATCTCAGGCTCAGTGCAGCTGCTGTAGGCAGCGCTGGCAGCACTACCATTTGTTAAGTGTGGTTAGAGCAGGACCCCGTTTTCAGTTGATTAAGATCAGAGGATGATTCGCTACGTCAGGCTGGGAGCGGCCCAGTCTACCCTCCTGCCCAAACCAGGACCAGTGCCAGGGCAGATCAGGCTGCTCAGGGCTTTGACCAGTGGGGGCTTGAAACCGTCCAATGATGGAGACGACACAGCCACTCCAGGTGACCTACTCTGCTGTCTCATGAGGAAAGTTTCTCCCTATACTCAGCCTGAACCTCTCTCATTTCAGCTTGTGCCCATTGCTGCTCACCCTCCCACCCTGCACTACTGTGAGGATCCCAGCTCCATTTCTTCCATGACACTTTGACTATACAAGGTCAGGTCCTGCACTTTGGCCACAACAACCCCAGGCAGCGCTACAGGCTGGGGGCGGGGTGGCTGGAGAGCTGTGTGGAGGAAAAGGACCTGGGAGTGTTGGCTGACGCTCGCCTGGACATGAGCCGGCAGTGTGCCCAGGTGGCCAAGAAGGCCAACGGCATCCTGGCCTGTATCAGGAATAGTGTGGCCAGCAGGAGCAGGGAGGTGATTGTCCCCCTGTACTCAGCCCTGGTGAGGTCGCACCTCGAGTCCTGTGTCCAGTTTTGGGCCCCTCACCACATGAAAGACATCGAGGCCCTGGAGCGTGTCCAGAGAAGGGCAACGAAACTGGTGAAGGGGCTGGAGCACAGGTCTTATGAGGAGCGGCTGAGGGACCTGGGCTTGTTTAGTCTGGAGAAGAGGAGGCTCAGGGGAGACCTTATTGTCCTCTACACCTACCTGAAAGGGAGTTGTGNTGGTGGAGTCACCGTCCCTGCGGGTGTTTAAGGAAAGGTTGGATGTGGTACTGAAGGACACAGTTTAGTGGTTAATAGGTGGTAGGGGGACGGCTGGACTAGATGATCCTTGAGGTCTTTTCCAACCTTAATGATTCTATGATACTATGATTCTACGATTCTACTGGGGATTACTAGGTGCCCCAAACCTGTCCCTTCTCCAGGTTGACCCAGCTCAGCTCCCACAGCCTCTCTTCATGGGGCAGGTGCTCCAGCCCCACCACCCTGGGTGCCCTCCCCTGAGCTCACTCCAGTTTGTCCGCATCTTTCCTGTGTCAGGTCCCAAAACTGGACTCAGTATCTAAATGTGGTCTGACGAGTGCCACACAGAGGGGGACAATCCCTTCCCTTGATCTTCAGTCTGTACCCCTGATCACACAGCTCAGGAGCTGCTGGCTGCCTTTCCTGCTGGGGCACACCACAGGCTCACCTTCAGCTAGCTGTCCACCACCACCTCAGGGCTTTCCTGAGCAGAGCTGCTCCCCAGGCCCTCTGTCCGCCGATAGTGTCATTGCAGGGACTCATCCTTCCCAGGTGCCAGGCAAGTATCTGCCTCAAAGAAAACAGCTTTGGAACATTTCAAGCAAATCACTTTAACTATTTCTGTGAACAAGGAACAAAGATGATTTTGTCAAAGTTTAAAAAAAAAAATCCAGCTAAATTTTTTTCAAGCAACAGTCCCCAGTTCTTGGGATTCAGGGTATGCATTTTGCCATCTTCTGAAAAGAGCCCTAATTGTAGCCAAGCTGTCTGTGAATTGCAGGCTGCAGAAGGTTGAAGGGTAGCACAATCAAAATGCCAGAATGCTCTTGGCAGAACAAGCTGTATCATGAAACCAAAATGTTTCACTGAGAGTTGAGTTCCTGCAGAGCTCTACAGAAACGCCTCACCAGTCTGTAGCACTGTGCTCTAGCTAGGCAATCGCTCCTCCAGCCATCCTCACCTCGGTGCTCAAAGTGCTGTAGCTTGGGGAAAACCTAATGTGAAGCCATGTCCTTAGGAATATGCATCTGACACAAAGGTTTGGAAGGTGTAGTTCAAGTTTTCTCATTTCCATAGAAACTGGATTTGTTCTGAGTAGAAATTCTCTGTTCCCCCTGGTTTCCATTATTTCGTACAACTGAGGGGTTCTGGTTCCCTACAGCACACGCTTCGATGGTAGTTCACCCATAAGGTACCACATTCTATTTCATCCGAAGAAGTGTCATTCTTGAACATAACCATGGGGTTGCTTGCAAACTTGGGTTTCATTGGAAGGAGGAAACCATCACACCAAAACCTGAGAGGAAATTGGCTGGGCATTGGTTGGTGCTGGTCCAGCCAGCTGGAACTGAGCAACATCAGCCCAATATCAGCAGAAACAGTGCAGTTCACAGAAATTCAGCCTAGGGTGTCAGGAGCTCACACGTGGTTCAGGGACTGCAGCGAGTGGCTCTTAACTCACAGGCACATCTGGCTGAGGCTGTTGGCTTTGCCCAAGGTAACAGAACATTAGGCTGAGCATTTAGGCTCTGTGAACGTTTATTTGTGATGCTGGGAAACATGCACAGCTTATCCTAGCGGTCTCCTCCTGGTATTACTCCATGACATCCACTGCACGTATGCCCTACTCACATTGAAATGTGCGGGTAGACAATTCAAGAGCCCAAAAGTTAGGAAATGCCAAAATTCATGCAATTCTCCTTCACCTCTCTCGTGCTTGGGGTCATGTTGTCTTTTACTGCCTACGCATCAACCAAAGCATTAATTAGTTCAAGCTATGCAAATTGTTTTAAAAAGCTAAAAAGCCTAGTTTGCAATTTAAAATGGGATCCAGATGCCCTCATCATTTCAAGAGAGGAAAAAAAAAGGCATTAAGTGGTAACTGTTTTTTTGTGTTACATGGCACGCGTCCAAGTCGAACTTGCATATAAAAATAAACCTCATGAGTTCATTGTTCTGAACTTACAGCCAAATGTCCTGTTTGTCTTCTATTGAGTTTAAATGTTTTGTGACTAAGTTGTATAAAACGTACTTTAAAAAAAAACAACACAGTAACAGTAACTAGCAAAATCTAAATAATAAAATGATTTATATCTTTGTATACTTCTAGCCATTGCGCGACCTTTGGATCTTCTGATAGAATTAATTTGAAAATAGCCTAACTATTCATTTATTTCTCCGTTCCCATAGAAACTCTGACAGCAATGATTCATTTCTAAGAATTATTAAGTCCCTCACCATACAATTCATACTGCTCTCCACAAGGCTCCAATAGCTAGCACGTTGTACTGCAACGAAAGCTCACGTGAAGGAAAGATTATCTATTTTTGTTTGTCAGCTTCACTTTCTTGGAAATGGACAGCCCTGTTTTTTCACCACAGGTGATTTGCAAAAAAAACCCAAGCATCACAAGTGGTATGTTCTGCTGTGGTAAGGAAAGAATTGGATTTGCTCTGTCAAACTGGAAGCACGTGGGATGAATGCAACCCTGCTGTGAATGGGGAGGGACCCTGCAGCCTAGCGCAGCAACTGTCTCATACGCCATGAGAAGGGACAACACACCAGCTGGGATGGAGTGAAGAGTGGGGAGGGTAACTAGAAAAATGAGTGAAAACAGCAACTGACACAAAAGTGCCAAACAAAAAATGTACCACTTACCTCCAATCTGGACACATGCCCTTTGTATGTAATTAGTCCTTCACGCTCACCATTTCTCAGGAACTTCACCTCCAGACCTTTTCAGTCCTTTTCAGACCATCAACAGAGGTGACGGTTGCACTAATTTTGATAGTACTTTGGTGTTCAAGCACCTGTTTGGTGAAGCTACCTAAGAAAATCAGATCTGTCCCGTGGCAGGACAGCTGAGAGACATCACTTACCTCTTCATCAGCACAGTGCTTGCTAAAGGAAACACAACGAATGCCTTTTCTGGCAGGAAGAGGTGAGGTGGGTTCAGTTCATGAGGGTTTTGCACCCCCAGAATTACAATGCAAATTGTAATTACAGAGCAAAAAAAGACATGACAGCTCCACTATCTCGCGCAGCCATTTTCCGTCGTAAGGACGCGGTAGCGTGGCTAGCTCAATGGTGCCCAACGTACACTTAGTCTGAGAAGACTATTGCTGCTCCCGAGGTCTGTCAAGTAGATGTTGGTGAGAGGTGAGAAACAGATGCAGAAAGCACCCCACAACCGCTGCCTGCCAAGTGACTATCAAGCTGCTCTGCAGCGCTGATGACCAGCTCTGCCAGTGACATTCACAAAGAAATGCCCAGAAGTTTCAAATGGTTCCTAGGCTGCACGGACGAGTCAAGAATCAAAACCATTTATCTTTGATTTCCAAATTACACCAGAGAGTAATCTGGAAATTGAGTGATGGAAGGGAAAGTCATACGGGGTCAACAAATTCCTTTCCAGCTACCAGGGTAGAAGAGAGATACTGGTCTTCCTTTATAGAGCAATGGGGCAGTCCTGCTGCAACCCTATCGAATTAAAAGACAACTCATGGAAATGTCAAAGGTTTTATTTTTACATGATTGCAAAAGAAAATTCAATCATATAAAAGGTATACATAAATAATAAACAAAAAATGAACTTTAAAAAACTATCATTTGGTAATGATGCTCATTTAGGTAATGCTACATTTAAGCATTTAGTATCCACATTAAAGTGTATTTGTGGCTTTCATACAAACATGCTGGAGAGTTGTGGGTAATAAATGATTAGTAAATTGTATACTCATTTAGAGACGCATTAGAAAACTCATCTACTGATGTAACAGAAACTAAAATGAGATTTGCAGGGATTTCTTCCCCCTTTAAAATCCATAAATGCAGTCAGGTTGGCAGCTCGCAGTTTGCACCATGGCCCACAACTTCTGGTGGGATTGTCCTGTGAGTAACCATCAGCAGGGTGAGCAATGGAGAGCAAGAGACGAGAGCACTAGTGGAGTTCATTAATGAACATGAGACTGAGCGTACACCAAGTGCAAGTTCCTAACAAGCACGTACATCTCCGTGTGCACTGTTAGTCAGACTAGTAAAAAACACCTGGTAAGAAGTACCTTCAAGATCAACAGCGGTACTGAACAGTGAGCTCTGTTACTCTTACGAACGACGCATAGAAGTGCTTGGGAGCAGCTTTTGTTCTTGCTATTATTAGGCCTTAATTATGTATCATTGAGGTGTACAAGGTAATTTACAACACGCAGAATTTGTCAAACACAACATAATTCTCGACGCATGATGCTGAGAGCACAGGAGTGGCGGCAGCTTCAGTACAGTAAAAACAACTCAAGCAGGCACCTCCTGGGCTCTGCACTTCCACACGTGATCGCACTGTCCTGCCCATCGCAGCAGAACTCATGGGTCAGGCAAAAGGAAAGCATTTCCACTTGATGACTGAATGCAGAAAGAAAAAGCCTCAAGGATTTCATCCTGATGTAGTAAGAAAATGTAATGTCCAAGTTGGAAGTATAACTTAAAGCATGAACACTGTAATTTTAGTATCAGCAGTGTAATTTAAACTCCTCACGGACTGCAAGAATTGTTTGCGTCTATGGTTAAATCTAGGAGATGGAACAGAAAAAAACGGAAAATGGAATGTAAGTTACCAACCAGAGATGTCCAACACGGGCAAGATATCTAGCTAGTTTTGTGGTGTGTTGATGTGGCAGCTTCTAGGGTGCCTTAGAAATCCAAAGCGAGGGTGTCTGAGACACCAGAAAACAGTTGCTGTCAGCTGAATATACAGAGCTTTTTGTCCAGAATGTGGGCTACTTGGCTGAATCTACTGTGGTATGTCTACTACAGTGCCAAGGAACGTTCCTAGTCCCTGAAACTTGATCATCTGTATTTTCAATTTATTAAAACAGTTTCTGGCAAGGCTTCAGCACATCCTAGCATCACAGTCCACAGGTGTGGTTTGGGAGTTAGCACAGCCCAGAGACCATTCCCAGCTGTCTGTTTGCCTGCAGCCACTCTGTGCTGGAGAGAGAGAGAGGGTAATACGGTGGAGGTGGCTCATCCCATGTCAGATGCTGAGCACAGTCCTGGGAGCATTTAGTCCTGCAAGTTACAGGTATAGCCCTTGCATCCTGAGAACAGCGAGCCAGCTGGGAGGGAAGAAGTGAGGACAGATCAAGGAGTTTCAGGTTTTCTTCTTGACACCACTGATTTTGTTCAGGGAGCCAAATCTCTAAGGAAGAATAGGTTCCATGTCTTCAGTTTGGACTGCTGCATCTACCCTTGGAAGTCAATACATTGACGATTTGTGGTTTAAGTAAAGACGTTCAGCTGAGTGATGCCACAGGAACAGTTTGGACTTAATGTCTGTTAGTCAAGCACAGGGAAAGTACACAGAAGATGGTACAGCCACACCTTTTCCTTTTTTTTTTTTTTTATTGCATCCAGCCTAGATGTGCCCAGTCTCTGACATTTAATACAGGACAAAATATAATACAGCCGCACAATTGCTGAGAGAAGTCCATCAGGAAATTGTTCATTAACAAAATGATAGTCTTCTGTAGGATAAGAATCACAGAATACCAGGTTGAAAGGGACCTCAAGGTTCATCTGGTCCAGTCTTTCTTAGCAATAGCTCTGTCTGGAAAAGATGGCCCAGCACTCTGTCCAGCCGAATCTTAAAAGTGTCCAATCTTGCGAAATCCACCACTGCCTGGAGGAGATTATTCCCATGGTTGTTCCCATGATTGTTCTCATTGTGAAAAATTTTCCTCTAGAGTCCAATCAGAATCTCCCGAGGAGTAACTTTCACTCATTACCCCTCATCTTTTCCATGTGACTCCTTGTAAAAAGAGAGTCTCCATCTTCTTTGTAGCCACCCTTTAAGTACTGGAGGTCACACCTAAGCCTTGTTTTCTCAAGGCTGACCAAACCCAATTCTCTCAGCCTTTTCTCATATGGCAGGCTTCCCATTCTGGTCATTCCGGTGGCCCTCCTCTGGACCCTCTCCAGCCTGTCCACATCTTTTTGTATAGCGGGGACCAACACTTGGTATGGCCAATCCCTGAGTTCAGAGCATCTCATGGAGATGGCCATACCAACATTTGGTATGGCCAGTCCCTGAGTTCAGTGTATCTCATGGAGCTGGCACATGACACCCATTTATATGTTTCTGGTTCACGTGACTTGGCAGTACTAATTTGACAGATCATGTGAAGTCTAAAGCTCAGCCCATACAAGACAGAGCCACTGCCAACAGGCTTGGGAAAGAGCTCAAAGCTGGCAGGGTTTCCACTGACCAGCCAACCAAGACTGTCCATCTGCTCTCTGTTCATGGTTTATAGCTTTTTATTGATTTTCATAGCAACAGATGTTTTTAGTGGCAGCTTTAGCCACACCAGTGTTTTCTCACCTCTGCTTAGTCAACAATTTACAGACTTTCCTTTCAGGTGTGGATCTTGCTAATGATGCACAGGCTGTAGCTATCTCAAGAGAAGGTCACTGCAACACTTTTGGCAGAGCAGGGAGATACAAATTGCATTCAGGCTATCTGCAGATGGAAACTGACAACTTGTTGGTGATGGACGTCTTATCAGAAGCATGAAACCAGTGATCTGCAAGAGGGATCAATTACCTTTCCATATAAATTATTGCCTTTCTCTCCATTTGTGCTGCAGAAGGCTGAGCTGTAGATCTCAGACTACAAGTGGGAAGGGAGACCCAGTGGCAGGCTGTAATAATGCCAGCCACTGCTTTATCCAAAATCAGCTAAGTCAGTATATACAAGTCTGCTGACCTTCAAAACATATAATTTCTGAGGTTTGACTAGAGGTCAGAAAAGAAAAAAAAGAATGGGGAAGGATCTAAGGGAGAAGGGAGTACCCTTACCTGATTATTACTGGGGGTTTTTTTAGGGTTCATCTTTGTAAGCTGTTGTCTTCTGGTTTAGAACTGTGTACAAGTCTTTAAAGGATGACAGGAAACTTTAAATGATAGTAGAGATTAGGAGAGGTACGGATTTTTTATTTTTTTTAATTCTGTTTAAATACAGAGGATGACAATGAAAACAGCTGGGGCCACACTAGAGGACATACCAGACTGAAATAGGGGAAGGGTAGGAATTTTTCAAGGTTTCCTTCATTTCTGTTGAGAAATACTCTTGAATGCCCTTGAAGAAAAGACATCAGTGGCCTCAGAGCAGCAGATGGTTTGAGCTAGATGGACAGAGGCAGCAGGGATGTGTCTAGGAGAGGCTGCAACAGTACAGTAACATTCCCCAGCCTCATGCTGCCATGTACATGTGTGCACACCCTCTCTCTCTCACACACACACACACACATGGCAAAGCCACAGCACACTCACAATGCCTCATACTTCAGCAAGCCAGCCCTCAAATAAGAAAGAATAACAACCAACCACGCAGAGAGGCTGCTGAAAGCTGTTGGGGTCGTCTGATGCCCACCCCAGTGCCTGGGCATCCCTTTCACGTGCAGGGGCTCAGGACAAATGCTTAACTTGGCGTACGAAGAGTGAAGGGAAAGGTTTCAAACACTGACATCTGTGCTCAAGGACTAGGCACGGCTCTGGGATAAAACATCAGATAATGAAGAAAGAGCTATTTTAAAATTAAAGTTTGCATTGACTCATTTTCATCCGTCCATCCTGTTCTTTTCTACTTACTTCATCGTTTTCAATCAGTAGAGATTAGATAGGTAAATAAAGTTTTGGGGCCAGAACTGATAACTGGCTTGCCGAAAAGATTTGGATGAAGGCTTTTTTAGGCACACGGTAAATATAGAATTGCTGCAAATAAACCACAGGAAGGAATTTTAGGGTTATTTTTCCCTTGTTGTACCTTCCCTTTCACACAGCAAGGCACGACACGTTCGCTCTCCTTGCAGCCAGGGTGGTATATACAGCCCAGCGGCAGCAAGCGGCGGGGGACCTTCCACGGACGTCCGCTCCACGAGGCACACAGCACATTTCTGGGGCTCGGGTGGGCAGCAACGAGCAGTGTCCCAGGGTGGCTGCGAGGATTATTGGATTTTTCAGAGCACGGCAGAGGAGCATTACCGCAACAGGGTCACTGTGTCACTGCTGACCACAAGCAGTAAAACACGGCAATTTAGTAAATTGTCTGTGCTCCAGGATAACCAAAACCACGTTTGCACTTAGCTATTCCCTGAAGTCTCTAATTGCTCCTCTCCAGCTTATTACTAGAATAAACACTTTTGTTAGTAATGTAAAGGAAACAATCTGTCTTTGGCTGTGCTTTTTTGTTTTCTTCCAAAGGCTGTCCACAGGGAGGAATTACACTGATCCAGAGCTAAACGGTGCCCTCATTTGCAACAGTACAACCCCACCGACTCCAGAAGCCTTTGACTTCCCCGCCTCCCCTGTGTGGGAAGATTGGAATAAATTATTCAAAATGCCAGGCCCCCTCTTTCCTTCCCACTGGTGTGGGAGAAATGGGGCTTGAAGCGGACAGAGCACGCCTGCTCTTCTGGAGCTGTGAGACTGAGAAAAGAACAGAAGGGAAAGGTTGGAAATGCACTCACGGCTGGGTCCATATAAATCAAAACCTGGGAATTAAGAACCATTCACCGGATGTCACAAGCTTTGCCTCCAACAGGGTTTCCCCCCCCCTCCCAATGCACAAAGACAGTAACATCAGTCAATAATTTAGCCAAGGTGGTACAGATGACTGACACCACATCCTTTTGTCCAGAAAAGCAAAGGGTGCCAGCATTACTACATATCCTTTTAGTGATCAGTGGGGCTGTTCACACACAGCTAGGATTGCCTACGGATGGGGGGGCGGGGGGGATTGTATGTTCAGAAAAAAGTTAGCCACATCTTAAGATCAAGTAGTCCCACAGCCAATGAAAACACTAAAATGTCTTGTGACTTTCGTGTAATATTTCCTTATTTTATCCACTACTGCACAATCTGTTGAACTCTATGTAAAATATTATTAGGACAGTTTCTGTTTAATTACTAATATGTTGTAATAAAAAACTGTTCATACGCTTACATTGAGCTTTCTGTTATTAACAATTAAAAAGGAAATCTTCTGCCTCATCCCACTGGAACTGAGGGCCAAACCCAACTTCAGGGGTTCCTGTTTGTCTTCCTGTTCTGTTCTCTCATTGCTCCTAGCTTTACAATTTTCTTAGGTTAGTGCTACTGTAAAGGCTTTTATGGGTATTGCTAACGACTCATCATCGTCCCTCCCAACTACCCAGCCATACTTCTACTGGCATCACAAGAGAACTCTAAGGCGACTGAGAAACAAAACCTGTACTGGAAAAACAATCAGGCTCTGGTCATGTCCAGCCTGCTTTGATTTCCCTTCTTTTTGCATTTATCAGAAGATTAGTATATACCTCTGCTGAAGGGGAGAAGTCCTGTGGGCAGAACAAATGTGAGCAGGCAGGAATGGAATAAGGTATATGCAGCATCTGCTCACAACATGAAGCCAACCTCCTGGCCACCGGCACAGACTGCTTTCTTACATCCACACTCATCGCAGTAATACCTGAAGTTTCTTTGAGGATGCACCACTATTTGACTGCTTGCTCCAGCTGACCATCACTGAACACAGCTATATGTAAGGGGGTTTAAAATGCAGCATAGTCCATAATGAGTTTCTTTCCAAGGTCAACTAACTGAGGCATTTATTTTCAGCTATGTGATGCCTCTGTAAATGAGAATGCTGGGAAGCAGACAGCATAAGCAAGAGAGAAGAGAGATGGAGAAAGGGGTAAAGAGAGCTTGGGAAATGGGAGTTTGGAAAGGAAGGGAGATGCAGAGACAGAGAATCATACAGAAAAACTGCCGGCCACTTCTCTGAGAGATGGATGCTGCTCAGCAACAGCACTGATCCTCCTGCAAGCAGGCAATGCAGCTACTGCTCGCTGAAGGAATCTGTCATCAAGCAGGCAAATAAGGAAAAAATCCCACAAAACTTTGTACCTTCTTTTTATGAAAGGTTTTTGAGGGTTTTTTTTTAAACAACCATGTCAGGGTCCTTGCCCGCAGGCTATTGTTGTCCACAGTGACTCTCCATCTGTCTCAGATGCACACAGGGAAGAAACCACATTCATCATTATTGATTACTTTTGGTCTTGAAGGGCTTTGTAATGGAAAGGCCGATGTCAGTGTAAGACAATAGATATGGTGAGACCTTCCCCGGGCTTCTTTGTTTAGGCTCAGTGGGTGCCTCAGGCACTTTGTGTATACGTCTAAACCAAACATCAGTCAGAAACCTGCCATGTCCATGGGACACAAAAAGCTGGTATCTCAATGCATGAGAGAATTTCACAGCCAGGGTCAAGTTTATTTTGAAGACTATGTTGTGAGGTGAGAAACGCTTTGGATTTTTAACAGGACAAAAGTCAGCGTTGTTCATTTCTGGGGTCTCAGATTTTCTGAAAACTAGAGATAGCGTCCAGAACTGTGTTGTAGCTGGGACTTTTATGTTATGAACTCTCACAAACACTGGAAATCACCTATACTCCCTGCTTGGTTGTAAATCCCCATAAAATCAGTGGGCAAAACTGCTCCTGTTGAGAAAATGCACAATACTTCAGCCTATAGGAACATCCTGGGATACAGAAAGATTATATACAAAACTAAAATGCAGTAGCAGTACTGATTTCTGTTGACATTTTTGTGCCACCTACTATAAGAACCCAGAGAACAGCAATGGCTAGATTCCTTGCATTGTAAACTGATGCAGAATCAACGTTAAAAGGCTTTACCTTTTGCTATTTTGCTTCCAAAACAATTTTTTAAAGTCGTTCCATTTTGGGAAGGTGATGTGAGTGAGAAGTGGGAACAAATATTTAGAAACATATGAAGCGATTAAGCAAAGAGATTTCTTGCAGAAATTCTTTCATTTTTTCAGTGAAAGTTTTTAATCATTTCCTTCTTTCTGTTTCTGATTTTATCTGAAAATAAAACGTGGCATTTTGCTATCTTGAAATTTCAACTTAGACAATAGAAAGCTGCAAAGGAGCTGTAACAGTAATAAACATTAATGGATAACTCTCTGTGTTGAAGAGTTCAGCTCTCTCTGCAGAGAAATAATCTAATTAGAAATACAGATCTAGTTCTTACACACTTCTAGATTATCAACCTGAGATTATGTGAGTAGCTTGAGCTACTTACACAGAAACTAGAGGAAATGTGGAAACAAAAAGAAAGCTGAAGATGGTAACCTAAAGACCTACCTTAAATCTACCTGCAGGTCAGTCAACTAAAAAGTGGTCTGTGGAGTAAATCAGATTCTCAGTCACGAGGAAACAACTGCAGTAGAAGTTGTGTTGTTTTTCTGTGAGTTGCACCTTCCAAGATTAATTTCTGAACTATATCATTACACTGAAAAAGTCAGGTTTCTGAAGATTGCGCCGCCACCATCCGCAGAAAAATATATGTAAACAGTGTTTTACTAACAGCAGCTCCATGATTCAGAACCTCTCCAGCTGGATTCATCAGATGTTATAAAGGCTTACCTCACAGACTGGACAGCAAACTTCCCATATCAGAGTGTTGTGTTACATGGATCTGGTACTTAGGGACATGGTTTAGTGGGTAATAGGTGGTAGGGGGACGGTTGGACTGGATGATCCTTGAGGTCTCTTCCAACCTTAATGATTCTATGACCCTATGATCTATGATTCTAGGATTCTAGGATTCTACCTGCACTAGACTCCCATTCAGATGAGAGATGCACCTGCCTCTCAGAAGACAAAGAAGGGATCTGCAAAAATAAAACAAATTTCAGGTAGCTTAGTAGCTGTTTAATAGTGTTCATACAGGGTCTTCTCCTCTGTGACAACATCTATACTAGGTTTGGCCAAGCAGTCCCACTCACATAAACCCCATGGTAGTGGCTAAAGCGATGTAAGGAATAGGCCATGGCCCTGTCTTTAAGCTTAGCTGTTCATCTTCAGGTCTTCTGAAGTGCTTTGCACTACTGCCACTGTAAAACTTCCTTGGAAAAGAAGTAAAGCCAAGGGCACCCAGAGCAGCATTTAGATACTTGCATCCAAGAAAGAAATCTGTACCAAAAAAAATAATCTCCCAGAGCCCATCTTTAATTGAAACTCCATAATGACAGGCATTTTTGCAGCCATACCTACCCAAAAGCCTTCTTGCAGGGCACCTCAGCACTTTGGGAAGCTGTCACTCTCACTCCAAGTATGGTGAAGCTTCCAAGGTTTTAATTAGTAAATGAAATGGTGCATGGGAACATTTCTGGCCACTGGGATAGGTTTGCCTAGACTTGTAAACTCTGAGGAGAGCCCATGGCATGAGATATGCCCACATCAACCAGCTTTCTCCCAAGAAATTCCTGAGCGTGGTTTGGGAGTTGGAGGGTCCAAAGGACCTTTCCCAATAGACAATGTGCATGCTGTCACCCAGCTGTTGAGTGAAAAAAAAATTGCTACCATAGATGTGGGCTATTCTGTGGGTCAGTTGACTTCAGTGCCCAGGAAGACTTTCAATCCATTTAATACATTAATACAGATCTAGCTGAAGGCAGCCCAATCCAGTATATCATTGGGTTTACCCAACACTCAGCGGTACTGATGTCAGCGCACTGAAGCCACATCAGCACGCAGGAAGGAGTGGTAGATCAATAAAGTCAGGGAAAGAGAGTCAGTAAAAAGGTATCTGCATTTAGCCTGTCGCCTACAGTGCTCCCATGGTTTGGTGAGTGGCCTCTTCTTCCCGCTGAGCAGTTGACTGTGCGTTTATATCTAATGACTCTTTAATGGGTATACATTCCCCCGGAGCGGGAACAGGAAAACAGCTGTAATTGTGTCACGACAGAACAAGCTCTATGAAGCTCGATTTCCATTTGAAGAAAGGAATTTTTAATTATATTTATGAAGGACAAACCTCATGCAAGCCATTAATTGCTCCACTCAATGACTAAAGAAAGTAGTACATAATTTAAATATACATTTGAAAAAAACATGGATGAATCAATACTAAATTAATTTTTAACAATGGCAAACTTGCAGGAATAATTAACTGGTTAGGCTGATATATAAGATAACAAAGGCTAGTATATCCAAATGAGAACTGAATAAAAATTGAAAAATAATTAAAAAATAATTGCCCCAAATACTGATTCAAATCAACTGAAGTTAGTAAAAAAATTTATGCTGGTTCAGCAAATATTTAATCCCTTTAAAAAGGGGGAAATAATTTTTTTTTATTTTACAAATAAGCTCAGTGACTTAAAAGAAAAGGTAAAGCTGTCCAATCTCTCCAGAAAGTAAATTAAGTTTTATGCCTCAGCTTATTAATTAATTAAATTTATTTATTCATGTTTTTATTTGGGCATTAAAAGATAAACCAACCAAACACCCCTAGGACTGTCCAAATAAAACCAAACAAACACACAAACAAAAAATCCCCAAAACACAAACTATGCCACATCTTTCTTTCAAACATGCTAATACAGTTTAATGTGATTTTTGGAACATGTGTTCAAAGCTATTTTTGGTATGGGCCATGTTAGATTCCATTTCACTGTACTCAGAAGTTTATATTTGTACTAACTCTTATTTTTTTAATTAATTATTTTCTGTATTTTTCCAGTGTTCTATTCTTCATGGTTTTCTGGTATTATTTTTCTAGGGTGTTGATCAAACCTGCAAAGGAGATAAATTGCGCATTTAAAAGCTCACATGCATTCCTACAGAAAATTGTGTCTATTTTTATGGCACCTGTTATTGTAATGTCAGACACAAATAAAAACGATATCCTCATTCTTAAAAGGCAGAGACTTCAAGCGGTAGAGATCTGAGAAAAAGACGAAAATCAGAATGGAGCTACCTGCAGACTAAGGTAATAGTAAGGGTTAAGGCAGGGCAGAATCAAATAGGTGAAAGATCTCTCAGGACAACTACAGAAGAAATAGAAGGGACCACAAGGTCTCCAAACCCCAAAACACAGCTGCGGTTATAAGATCATCTTTCGGTCAACAATATATTCAACTCTGCTTTCTTTCCCTTTTTTTTTTTTTTTTTTAAACACAGGCTTGAAATTCCTACCTCTGTCAAGACTCAGGCTTGAACATGTTCACCTCAAAATTCCGACAGTGCTTATGTGACAAGATGCTACTTGATAGACACAAATAATGAAGGAACAAGTTCTAATAGAGTGTTTGTGATTTTAACTTCCACTGAAATGGAATACAAGAATAAGTGAAAGAATTTACTTTTCACATTGCTTACATAGAGTAATGCTAACAAGCGGTAATACTAACTTGTGTGAGTTATTCCAAAGTAAAACCAGAAGGAAGCTCTAGCTGTACTCCAAGACAATTCAATAACTGTCAATGAGGACAACAGAATTGATTTTGCTGAGTTTGCCTCATGGTGAAATTGAAGTACTTTGTCTTCACTGAGTTTTTTCCAATGCTATAGAAAAGCACATTACCTATCCTGAAGTAAAAATACATCTCTTTCAATAAAAACATTACTTCTGGGTTTTACGGTGAGTTCTGAAAATTATATATCCCTTCTCACGCTTTTTATATTGATTGCTACATAAAATTACAGAGTTATTTCAGCTGTCACTGTCTTTTGAATGTTATGCAACTTAAAATAGTTAAACTAACCTTTAGTTTGACCTTTGTAAGCCATCAAAACATTCTTGAAAGCAGCTCTGTTTAACCATCGATGATTCTTAGGCATATTTAAAGTAATATCTGAAAACTGAAGGCCGGTGTCTCCTTTGGGAAGATTAAATTCCACTTCCCACACAGTATTTTCTAACATTTTTAAGCTTTGAAAATAAATCAGTCATTGATTGAGGAACATTTTCTATCATTTATGAAATGAACAAGCCAAGCAAGCAAAAACCATTAGCAAACTGTTTCCTCATCCGTTTGATCCCCACGATGACAGATTCTTTACTAAGGAATTCAGATATTATATACACTCCCAAAAGCAGCCTGGAGAAACAGTTGTGGGAGTGGATACAGCCCAAAAGGATGAGGTAACAAACCACACTGTGGTGAGGATGATCTACTCACCAAAACAGGAGCCTTCACCCTTTTAACAAGCTCTGGAGAACACAAGGAAAATTGAAGGGGGTACCACAGTAAGGCAAGAAGGAGGGCATCCATCTGAAATGCTGAATATTTTGTTCGTATAAACAAATCGATTTCATATTCAACATTAGATGTCAAGATACCTTCTTGTAAACTGGAAAAGAAAATTATACTTTTAGAATTGGTCTTGTGCCCAGTGATTTAGCGGGAAGGGAGTGGCCCTTCGCAGAGCGATGATCTGGAACTGTGGACGTGGTGGAGGGAGGCTGGCAAGGGTTGCAGGCTGATGTCATTGCTGCCTGACAACAGTTTCCTGGCTCCCCTTGGTATTTCTCTTGGTATTTCTTGCTGGACTGACTATGTTCCATTTGTCACCATTCCCTGGATTGTGCAGCAACAAACATATGGAAAATTAGTTTTCTAATATCACATATTTAACCTCAGAGTGGGCAAGCCTGGATGTCCTCTCTTGCTTTATTCTAGTGCTATTGCTGGTATTATGTAATTATTCCATTTCTCATCCACATGAGTGGATTAAAAAGATTTTCAAGTAACACCATTAAGCACTTTAAGCCTTGATGTACATTTTCAGAGAAGCGGCTAACCAAGCGGCTAACTAAAGAAGAAGCATGATTTGTGCCAGAATATCACAGCGTCACTGAACTCTGCTCTGAACTCAGAAACACAATTTTCTGGTCCAGCCATAATGACGTCTTTTAGTGCTGGGGCAACAAAACTCTTCTAACAGTCTGTGCTAGGTAAGGCCTGAGATGAGAAAGACAGTGATCTCCTCTAGGCTCCCAAGCTATAAAGCTCTCTACAGAAATTATCTGGAATAGGAAAATTAGGATATGAACTTCGGGAAGTTTTAAGGATTATTCCACATTCTTGTTTCCTTATAGCAGAATTTCTGATTCTCCAGTCCAAGACTCCCATGTCTCTCCTTACAGAAGAAAAAATGTCTCAAGGTTAAATGCTACCTGCACTGAAGAGCAGAAAATGTCTTAATGAGATGGATGTTACAAGAAGAGACCCATTTTTCATCTTTCCTCTCATGTTGAAGGATTTACATGATACAGTGAAAAAACAGATTTTCATGCACTGTTACTTCACACGTTTCCTTGTATGCTCCATGCTAGCCACACCTCACAGGACAGTCTCTCTTCTTGCTCTCAGCAATGTCCCACAAAGTCATTAGTAGCTCCTAGCAAAGGGTAAACAAGGTCTAAACAATGACTTCTGACAGTATGGATGAAGAAAGTCTGTCATTTTAAAGGACAAGTTCCTTTTGTTTATTACCAATAAAAACAATGTAAAGGAGTAAGAAGATAACTTCTGATCCAGTAGGGCAGCATTTTCATTTACTCTTTGCTCTGTGCAGGTTGGGGGTTTACTTGCATCAGGACTTGCCAGGTCAATTATGATGCAAGGAATAAGATCGTTTCTCTGTGCTGTTCCCCTGTATACACTGAGCTTGCCTGCCAACATCCATAAAACTGGGAATTTGCTGTCAGGACAGCTCCTGTGGGCAAACTGAGTCGCACGGGCAAAGCAGCCGGCTGTACAAAGTGGCACGATTTTTGGCTGTTTTGGCTCTGTCCTGTAGTTCAAACATGGAGACTTATCTAACAAGTTCCTACTTCTTTGCTGCCCACTATCTCTGCTATGCTGATTAACACCAGTGTTCTAATTTGGACCCCAATTTTACATAAATCCATCCACCTCAATGAGGCAGTTTTCTACTTGGAAAAAGATCAGGAGACTGAGACCCAAAACCATCACAGCACATGCCAGTCTTTGTTCCCTTTTTTCCCAGAGGTTTTTAAACATTTGAAAAGGATGGATACATTCTATGGCATTTAATACCTATATGGTCAATGATAATAGATATTTATTTCAAAACCAGAAGTATTTGTATTTGAAAATGTTGGGTTAGTGGTTTGAAATTTGTACTTAAGTACCTAGCTATAGACGGCCAATAGTGAAACTCTTGAGGCAGATAAATATTGAAGTTTACTTGGTAAAATAATTTTCCCTCAGATTGTATTGAGATAGAGCAAAAAACTTGCTGCTACAGAGGCAAGTTAACTCAGCTTTGGGTGGGAGTAATTGGGTTCGGCAGGAATTCTATTAGTGCTGAGCAAGGAGACTTAAAACACTGTTTGAATTATCTTGTGTGCAAGTCCTGCAGCTCAGCCGCTCCATTCTCCATTCTCAAGCTCCAGAGCTGCAGCATTAACACTTAAGGCAGAAAATACAAAACAGAGAATTGTCCACAGATTTGTCTGCAACCAGATAGTCTGACAGCCAAGTAGTAATGTCAGTGCTTCAAGGGCATCGCTGTTTCTTCATAACAGCTTCTTATTTTAGTGGTCAGGTCTCCCCAACTGGGAAGTTGGGATTTATTCTTTGTACATCAAAGGTGGAGGAGTATCAACAAGCTGGATAGATCTGGACTATTGAAAGGAGTTTGTGGTGGGTGGGAAGCGAATAGATTGAGCTTGTTCATTCATTTTTGTTGTACTTTAAAAAGCAGGAGGAGCACCCTTTAGTCTGCAGGTGTTGCCGAGCAGAGGTTCTTCCGCTGTAGGCAGATATTGGAAGGAGTGGTGCTCTAACAGAGCTTTCTGGCCAGCGTGCCGCTGCACAACCACAGCCGCTGTACTGGCACAGGGGCTGCTGGTTAATTCAATCCTGATGGAGCGAGTAGGGTCAGTCATTGCTAATATCACTAAGCAGCTCTGCATTCAGCTGCCACCTCAGCACAGTCCCACCCCTTGTGGAGCCAGGGATCCGGGGCTCATCCTGCCTGCGAATTGCTCCTGGACCTCTCCCTCCTCTTGGTGTCCTGGACCATGGGGGACGTGCCTTGCAGCTGTTTGCAAGCTGGAGATTTTGGTATGTGGCTTGTGAGCTCGGGAAGATCAACTGCCTCAGTCTGAAACAGTCACTTATTGTGAGGTCACAACATACAATGCAGGCAAGAATGGCTACCATGAGGCAAGCTGGGATGGTGATCCAGTGCACTGGCTCTTCTGAGGCAATGTGCACACTCTTATCCCATGGTTAATGGCAAGAAGCTGTTCCACTTGCATGGAAGGATCAGTTTCATTGAGTTCCCTCACAGAAGATGACTGCTGGAGTAGCCCACATGATGCACCTGCCTTACCATGAGGGAATGTCCCTCTGTGACCCTGACATAAGTGCATGGCAAGAGGCAGACAGGTTTGAGTCTACTACCTACAATCATCCTCCTTAGCAGAAATGCAGAGCTCTGAAATCACTGTGGTGATCAATACACTACAATTGAGCCATCTAAATACATATCTATTCCAGACAACTGAACTTGAAAATGTTTCTTGTGACCTTTCTCAAATGCCGTTCTTTATCATTGCCAAGTAGAATTCCAAGCGGTTTAATCAGAGGAAGATTTGGAGTGGTGATGGATGTGTTTGGGGGTTATCACTATTTTTTAGTTTTGTGGTTATTTTCAGCACAAGCTGAGCGATGTTTTTAAGACTCCTAGATGTCTGATCAACTCAGAAGCTTGTTCCCCTTCACCGCATCGTCCTCAGCATATTAAGGAAGCTGCAGCTGATTTTCTGTTTTATTCCAGTCCAGTGGCAAACATTTCATCTTGTCATGCAAAGCACCAGAGGGAAGGCAAGTGAGGTGGTGACGGGGAGAGAGTGAATTTACTCCACTTGCCTAAGCTCACAGGCAGGTTATGCATATGATGCTCACTAGAACATGACCTGGCACAGCACTGAGGTGAAGCAATTTTACACGTGGTAATACTGTGGTGATATGAACACTGTCCCAGTGATTTCAACTTGTATTTATATGCACAGGTGTCACGGTTAAGGCCCTCCATTTCAGGAGGCATTCCTGATCCTAAGCAGCCTTCATTTGTAACAGAAACTGTGAAATGTAAGTTAGAAGTTAATTGCTGTAACAGCCCTTCTTATAGACAAATTGCCAACGACACCCTTTATCTGTCTTCATCAACCCAAGAGAACAAAGTCAGTTCCAGCCATGGCTTCACCCCGCATTTAAAGAGCCACAAATGTTTTTTTCTACCAGCCAACCATCAGACAGACATTTCACCCCACAAACCTGTGAGAGAACAGCTGTTTACCCACACAGCGTACAGCTTCTCCCCTTAACGAACCGGGGTACAACCACAGGGATGCCTTTGGTATCCTGAACTCCAGATCCGAGCCCTGTGGATGTCCATCAGCACGCTTCCGAGAGCATCGCTGTGCACTCCCAGGCAGGCCACCGGGACACTCCGAATAAGCAGTGTGTGACAGAGCCCTTCCGGGTCCCCTCTGCACGTGTGCGTTGGGGAAGTCTTTCATGGAAGGAGAGGTCGGTGCCCTTCTCTGCATTGCAATTGTTTTTTTTCTGAAGCCTTTACAGGTTTTTAGGGCAGGAAGGGGCTTAGCGAGCCTCTCTCTTTAGTGCCTGTACGCCTCTAGGCTGAGGCAAGGCACTTCAGGTTGCAGGCAGGTAACTCACAATGCAAAGGGGTTTCAAAGGTATCTTTTTTTGCATCTTTTGTTTTTTCCTTTGACTTAATTCTGAATCCCAGACTTGTTAGGCAGGTAACAATCTAGGAGATAATACATGCTGCTCGGCTGATGCTTTCAGAGACAGACAGAGAGACAATTACTCCAGAGCACTGGGAGCAGCACTGTTATTTAAAGATAGCGTAAAGAGAAGCCTGCCATGTGAATTCTGTTCTGATCATGTCAATCAGTCATAGCAGAGAAACCCTGGGAGCTGTGTGTGTGCACCGTCTCTTTCAGGCAGATTACTCTTGCACGGTATGCTCTCCTCCTGCTTTGCTACTGAAATAGAAGGTATATTAAATTGAACAAAAATTAGGGGGGAAATGTTTACCTTGTCTGTATTGTTCCCTCTTAGAGACAGAAGGGAAAGCCGTGACAGTAAGCAAAAATGTATCATGCTTGTAAAAGCCTTGGTAGATCCTTAATTAGAAAAATGAGTGCGATTTAACACTGTGGCATATGACGCACTTCCCACTTGGAGTCTCGTTGGGAGCCACTGGTTCCAAATGAACAGCAGCAGTTCTGCTGAGCCAGAGAGGAAGAAAAAGACTAGGGAATAAAGCTAACAAACCACTTTTAAAGGCATCTGTATTTTTAAGAAAACAATAACTTATGGAGGACTAAGCCATCTCCCACCCATTTTTTTCATAGTATCTTTTTGAAGTGAAAATTATGTTTTGCCAAAACATACTTCCTGATTTTATCGGTGTTCTCCAAGCATCCATCAAGTCTAAAAATATCCATTTCTTTTATTCACACCCTCCACTTTTTTCTTCATTCACCAGAAGGAATTTGCATTTGCACTGGAACAAACGAAATCCAAGTTTTCCCTTTTCTCCTCTAATTCAGAAAGCAAAAGAAAAAGTAAAGAAAGAAAGAATAGTCTTTAATGATCGCTGACTCATTACAGACCTTTTTTTGTGCACTCTCAGAGTAAATTCATGAGCGACAGGAAAAGGTGGGTTTAACTAAACTGTCTTGTAGTCAATGGAAGGTCCAGCTGTGCTGTGCAATGGTTACAGACCAGGAGCAGCGACCCCATGACTTAAAAGAAATTTGCCATGTCAAACAAATCCAGTTTTGTTCTTTGAGACTGCAAGTTCCATTCAAAAAGCAAATAGGAGAATTCCACACTCTTAGGTAACTGCCCAGCGCGTGATTTCATATTGCACTTGTACCGTTCTATACAAACTACAGGAAAAACTCACTCCTATAAGGCGCCACTGGAGCACATGCTAAGCTGATTAAGGACCAGCTGATTCACAGACCTTTAAAATACAGTGGGCAAGCTGCAAGTGCAGGACCATCGCTTGCATTAGTCATCTGAAAATAAGTTCAAAATTGCTGATAAAATATGCAGGTATGACGAAGGTTAGAAGAGCAGTCAGAGCAATTTGTCTGCCCTGTACACCATGCCCAGTCAAGCAAAATGTGTTTTCAAAACAAAAGCTCAGACAGCTGGGAAGGAAGAATGGAGATCAGCCCTCCGCGATGGGGAGCTGCCGCGGGGCTCTGCAAGACAGCTAATTGAGCAGAACAGCTCATATTTAAAAGCATAAAAGATTTTTGGATGAAGAAACAGGGAAATAATACTGAGAGGCAAAGAGATGGTACTTTCTGGGCATATGTCATCCGTGAGCTCATTGCTAGAACGCTGTGTCCTTTGGGGGAATCCACACTTCAAAAAAGGAGGGTGAAAATCTGCAAAGGGCTTAGGGGACAATGGTTAAAGCAGGAAAATACAGCTGTTAGGTGGAGGCTGAAGAAACTTAAATTTATTTAAGTTCATTCAAGAGGTTAAGAAATTACTTGATTAAAGCCTACATACATTTACAGTGAGGCAGATACTTAACAAAAATAACGCCTAATGAGACACAGTAATTGGAAGACAAAATTCAACAAATTCAGCCTTAAACTATAAAGATCAGTGAAGATTAAAAAAACTACTCGTTTTTTAGATGTGTAACAGATTTTCCATCACTTAAAGTTTTGAGTACAGAAGTGACTATGGGAAGCAGTTTTCCTGGCTTAGCCACCTATGGAGCGTGACATTGCTGAAATAAAAGAGAATGAGCCCAGGAACGGGCTTTGGACCACTCCAAGTAGCTCTCCCTGAAATGCTACACACTCATCATGGCCAGGTCGCAGCCACACAGCCACACACATTCCTGCCTTCTGCAATATCCTCGGCAGAGACATTGGTACGGTTTTTCTAATGGTGAAGGGATGATGCAAATCTACCTCAGCTGAGGAACTATTACATAGAACAAATCAATCCATCTGTTTCAGCCTAGTTTCCCTTATCTAAGCTCATAGTAACTCTTTTCCCTGCTATTTCATACTACTGCATTTTTCACAGTTTTAGCTTACTGCACACATTATGCCAGCTCCGGCTACCTCCTTGCAACTGTTCCCTTAACCATTCAGACACAACAAATTCAGGACAATTTCAAATGCTAAATAAAAATGCCTCTGCAGCAAGGAATCTGATGCTAGAAAAGATATTGACTGATTATATATAATGTATAATAATATATATTGTCTTACTATTATATATTATATGCTATATTCTATATCTATATTATATACTCATATTTTTATTTATAGGATGTAAAATATATATACACACACGTGTAATGTAATGCGTTAGGTAAAACCTATCAAGAACCCTTTCTCTGTGGCAGGAAACAAGGCTCATCTTGTTTTCACATGATATCAAGTGTGCATTTCCTTTAATGACTAAGAAAGTTATTAATGATGTTTGAACCAGCCAAAGCCTCTGCAAGTAAAAGTGTAATTTCATATCATCGCAAGGCTTCGTAAAGTAATTTTAAAAAAAAACAAACGCAAGCACAAAGGAAATATATTTAGAGGCCTGTAAATTGTCTAAAACTACAAGGAAACACTTTCTACATGGTTTCTTTTTATCCCATGCCCAGATGCCTGATGGTCCTCCCATGAGCTCCATGAATACTGATCACTAGTCATAAATGCCAGACCCCTACGCACTGTAGTACCATCATTAACGTTTCTACGCAAATCATCTTGATCTCAGGTGGCCATTAATCCCAAAGTCACTGACATGACAGATTGTGAGAATCGAAACTCAACTCTTTGAACTAGCACGGGGCCCTTCATCTTCCGGCTGACACACATTGTCCTATAATTGCTTCCTCCAAGAGATGATAGCCTATCTTGTGAGTCTATACACTTAGATATATAATTGGTGGGTTGTCAGTATGAGGGGGCAGGATGTTGGAATTTGTGTTACTAATTGTTTAAGGCAACAGGCAAGATAATAATTCATAACATGGTAGGGATAGTAAAAGTCATCACAAAATAAATTAGTTACCAGAGGTGGATGACTGTCAGAGCTGGATCGAGTATTTTATTCCATTTGTGTTATAGCAGATACATATCACGTCAGAGAAACATCTTGAACACCTCAGCCTGCACGACATCTATTCATAGCACCACACAGTGTCGTATGATGCACACCACATTTCTCGCCAAATAATCATGAAGTGTTCGCTAGTATCAACAAAGCTCGGACCCACAGGTATAGAGATATAAAAATAAAAAAATAGCAAATATCTTCTCAGCATGCAAAAATAATTGATGTAGCTGGAATCTTTAATTTTCTAACACCTACATCTGATCTACAGGAAAGTTGCTTTTGAGTGGGAGCACTCCATCCAGTATTGATGCCTGCAGTTTGTGATTAGTTCTGCAGCTCACAAAGCAATTTAGGAAAGTTGGTTTCCATTGAAATTGTATCCCTCATTTCTTCATTCCTCCCCCCACTTATGCAATAGCCCAGTTCTGCCCCTAATGTGTTTGTTGTTGTCTCCTCACTATCGCCCTGAGGAAAGAGCTGAGGCAGCACTGGTTGGGCAGCCCAGGGGCACAGATGGGTCTCACCTCCTCCCAGCGCAACAATTTCCATAAAACTTGAAATAGGCAGACTGTAAATGCCTCTGGGACTGTTACCCCTCTGACAGTTTGGAGTTAACATGGCCAAAGATTTAGTAAGATATGAGGAAAAGAATGGGAAGGAGTTGTACAGACGGTAAGTCACATTTCCTTCAGGAACCATGCCAGGAGTTTCAAGGGAGTGCAAAAAAAGCCACAAAAAGTATTCCTTGACTGTAAAATTTGCCTTACCAAGACACCTACAGAGCTTGCTCTGCTCAATTTTTCGAAATGGAGACTTAGATGTAACACGGTTACAGTGCAGAAATTCTCTCACAAGAGCAAAATACAGATGTAGGATAAACTGTAACAAAAGCCAATAAAGTTGCAAAGCCAGATATATCTGAATAAGTAAATATGTTAACAATGAAGACTATTAATTCCTGTCAAGCTTTGGGTTCAGCACCCCCCAGTGTGGTCAGATTGGGGGGCTGGCGACTTTACCATAGGACACGATTTGGTCAGAGACAGCATGCTGGGCTCAGTGTAAAGACTGGCTAAGTAATAACTGAAAATGTCATTTTGCATGATCTTATGGATCTTTTGGACTTTAAAAGTCATTGAGTAAAAAATTAAATGCCAAGTTAAAGATGTCTGAAATCAAGATTTATGATGTGACAACCTTTGGTTATGAGCACAAGGGCTAGCAGTACACACCATTACTGAATTATAATAGCACATCTTCCTCCCTTTCTCCCTTCTTGCAGAAGTGCCATTTACAGGGATTCATAAGCTGACTAATGTATTAAAAGCCTAAAGTTTTGGCCACATCAGCCATAGAAAGACTCTCACAAAGGTCAGAGTGAACATTGCAAGAATGCCCACATTAGAACATAACGTTTCTGTTGTAACAAATTATGATGCTCACAACAGCACTAAAACTGCAGTGCTTATAAATCACTGCATAAAACAGAGTTTGAGGTTTGGTGGTTTTTTTACATGATAGCAAGGCCAGAAGTATTTGGGTCCCAACTGACTGAAACAATTCTTTGTTTAAATAGGAAGGAAGCTTGGGAAAAATCAAGGAAAGCTGGATATGCTGCACTTAGGATGAGAGCAATGTAAGCCACTATTGACAATGTACTATTTTGAATGAGGAGAGGAAAGGGAAAACAGTAACATAGCAAAGAGATATTTTAACAATAACATTTTGGAAGTCTTACGAAGAGACTCCTGACCTTTGCTGCAAAACGCTGAGGCACAAATGCCCTACGGAGGTCTACATTCATTTCACAAAAATAGTATGAAGGCATTGTTTTAACCAGTCAGGGCAAACACACGTGAGGATTAGTGCTTCGGTGTTGTACGTCGGGCAAACACAGCGCCGATGTCTCAGAACAGAAAAAAGTGAAGCACGATGGAGGGGAGGTAGGAAGAGGGAGTTTCACTCAGTCCTTCCTGATTCTTCTCACTTTAATTAACCGGTTTTCCATGTTTTAGGAGCACGGAAGGAACGAGTTTTAGTTAATAGTGTTTTCTCAATGCAGGACGTGTGCTGCAGATTCCTCCCAGTGAGTCTATCCTACCCTGACACAGCACGTAGTGTCGTCCAAGTCTGGTACCCTGGATGAGGTGGGGAGCTGCCCAATGGTGGAGCTGAATGGTACTTGCAGAAATAACGAGCTACATTTCCACATGCACGTAAACACCTCAGTCATCACTACACCATTGCCACTGACTTCGCTAGACCGGTGGCAGTTAAACAGAGAAGTTTCTCCAGCTCCTTTTTGTATGCGGGCAGCATTAAGCTGGGTAGTCTCTGGGACATTACGAACGTGCAAAACCTTACAGACGAGAACCAGCACGTTACAAACGCTAGTACACAAGTAACTTCCTTGGCTGAAATACTATCAGTTTCCAGGAATTACAGACCCACGTTTCTGTAAAAACAGGACAAAATGTGAAACGGAAATAATTTGCATGGAATTTGCAGCTTATGTTCACTGACGTCCGGCAGCCCATAACACACCTTACGGTATGAGCTGTACAGCCTCCAGGCTTTAGCAAAGATCTGACTTTTCAAGGTGAAAGAAGCCAAAGCAAGGTGATATTTGTCATTGGCAATACAGTCCTAGGCTACACATTACGTGCTACTATGCCCTTTAAAATAAATAAGGGGCCATAGGGGAAGAGTTTGTGGAAAACAGTTCATCTGTGTTAGCCACAGCTCAAAAGCAGTGCTGGAAAGCAGCAAAGCACAAGCATCCCTCAACGCAGCACAGAAAGCTCATTGTAGGGAGAGCGTGAGTGACTCAGGGCACTGGAATGGGATAGGGCACCTTTCACCTCCAGGTCACCAATTTCCATCCATTTTCAGCTAGCTGGGACTAGAAGCTATTGCCACCAGAGGGGCGTTCAGTGAAACGAGTCGGTTGTCTCCGCGCAGCCTGCAAGGGACAGCTGCCCAGATCACACGGACCAGCCCGCAGTTATTACCCAAGGCGCACTGTTCTCCCCAGCTCTGGCCGTGGCCGCTCAAAAATCATCCGAATGGCCTGAAGCTCTGAGGGCCACCAGGCATACACTGCTGCCTTCTGTTTCGCACAAGGACAGGCATGATCACCCACTGAGAAAGAGACAAAGCCCTTCTCATGTCCCCTTTGTTCCCCAGTTCTTTCTTCCCTTAGAAAGATCTGCAAGAAATGTTGTCCACACTTTTCTGTAATTTTTCCACTTTTGCCAAGCCCAAGCATTGAAAAGCAATTGGCCATGCCACAAAAATCATGAGCATTAAAAAGCATATTCCATTTCATATTGTTCAGCTCTCTTTTGATTTTTGCATTTGGTTCATATTTCCAGCTTCCTTTTCTTCCTTTTCTTTTTTTTTCCTTCTTTAAGGAATTCTGAAATGCTCATACTCACACAGGTCCGGAAGCACAGACTTCAAGGAATATTTCAGACGTTGTGATAATTTCTTCACAAAAGATAGGAGCTGGTAACACTGTATGCTAGTGCCGATTTAATACGCTGATACTCACATTCCACGCGCAGTGCAAATGTCAGTAACTGGCTCCCAGTGGAGCTCAGAGGAGGTTAGTATGATGGAGAATCAGCTATAACACGCTTGGTTCAGAGCCAGAGAGACGAATATTGGGTCTTTGTCTGTAGCAAATCTCACAAAAAGCCCTATGAAGAAATTAAGACTCTCTGGTACAAACTCAACGGAGCTGTGGTCCCAGTTGCTTCTTACCCCTCCCTGCAGAGGCAGTTGAGGCTAAATCTTTGTGCTCTCTTAGAGAGAATAAAGATCCCTTGATCATTTCACAAAAAATATTTCACACTTTTCCTTTGGACTCTGAAAGTTAATTTTCCCCTTCGTGCCATTATCCACCCTACAAGAAGATTCATGTAGAAGATTACAGCGAAGAACACTGTGGCTTCAGAACATGAATTTCTTCTTGCATTTCCACATATGCCATTCGATTTATTTGCCCATTATCTGCTTCCTCCATGTCCCTGTGCTTCCTGTACTTCCAGGCTGCCCACTGCAGCTTCCCAGTGGTGCTGGCCACCAGCCAGGACCACAGCAACTGGCTAAATCAATCACTTCAGCAGTTTATTCACACCCTTCCTCTGGTTTTCCCCCTTCTACCAAGGAAATGGCCTGCAATTCTCACAGACGACACACTCAGGAATCAAAACCAAATCACTGCTCAGTCAAGCCGTACCAGGACAGCGCTGGCCCTTTCCACACAGCTGCCAGGCATCGCAGGGCACTGCAGCAACACACCAGGGTGGCAAACCCACTCCTGCTTCTCTGGTAATCGAAGGTCTCATTTCAGCCCTCTGACTTCAAGCCCTGCAAGCTGTTCACCAGAAGCCTTGATGATGTCAGAATAGGCAAAAATATTTTACCTCCCTTTTGACTCCAGGCACACACACTAAGCTGGAACAATAACAGCCATCAGGCACTGGATCCCAGCAGTGGCTGTCATAGTCTAAAATCCCTGTGTAGTGTTAAACACTTAGAAATTTAGTTTCATAATACGCAACACTCAACAGCGAAAAGCAAAGAGTGAAAAGAAGGATGTGAATCTTTGCTGCTGCCTGGTAAGAGACGTCAGTGCAGAAGAAAGATTCCTCATACAAATTCTACAGGTACACTTGGATCCCTGTCACTGCTTTATATATGCATACCTTAACTTTTTAAAATGTGGTTCAAGGAGGAGCTGCTGCCATTCACCTTCAAGCTCCCTGTGCACCATCAAGGCAAATGGCATTCAGAAGATCACCTGGTGCTTCAGAAGGCATTACCTTAGCCACCACCTTGTGCATCTGTTGGCTAAAGTGAAAGAACGAGGACAATATTTAACCCTTTTGAAACTGGACACACACGAAGGAGGGAATGAATGTAAGATTCAAAGGATCAGGAAGAGCATATATCGTCAGCAAACCTGCCACCATAACCTGTGAAGAACTGAGTATTATGGGCTACCAGCCCAGCTCCCAGGACTCTGGGTGAGTTTGCTGATAGTGACTGGAGATAATAATGGAAACAAACATCTAAAGCATTATATGGATTTTTCTATATATCACACTCACAGAGTTAAGTGTCTACAGTGAAATTTAAGTCTCATGTGTCTGAGCCTCAGTCAATAATAGGCCTTGTGTTTATCACTATATTACACATGAAGTATGCATTAATGGGTGTTTATGTCCTCTCTGGAGGCTCGAACAAGCATTGGAGCCAAAGTTGTGAGGATCAGTGATTTTTCAGTGCAGTATTCTGTTTAAAATAATTATTTCAGGGTGATCCAAGACTGAAACTTTTTTCCCTGGCCTTTCTAATAAACGCAAAGAACTAGATTTCTAAGGGACTTGGACAATGCTCAAAAAGTTGAGGTACCGTTAATGACATTCTCCTGGGATGCATGACACTTTGGTTTAACTCTTTCTGCTGCCTGAGAGCTGAACTGGGGCAATCAAACTCCACTGATTTGAACAAAACAAGCAAACAAAAGCAAAATAAAATATAACCCCACTCTTGGAGTTTAGATTCTTCTGACCTAGTTTGACCTGAGCTGCTTTGTCTTGCTCGTAATAATAGCTAGATTTTTTTTTTATTGTACCAGGGGTGCTTGAAGCTATATTCCTGTTTCTAATAAAATAAAGCTTTAAATATAGCAGATTATTTTCTCCACCCTGTCTGACATGAGCTATAATCTGATTTTTTTTTCTCCCTTTCATGAACACCATCTGTTTGTGACCATTAAAATGCATTTTCTATGCCGAAGAGATGAGAATTCAGAGGGATGTGTTCAGCCACTGTCCAAACAGTATTGTCGTTCCTAAGGGATCCATTACAGTCTGACACACCCAAGTATTTATGAGCTATAAACCGCCTGCCTAAAATGGCGATTCATCACCCCGTGCATGGGAGACACTGACAATGACAGAGCATGTTGTAGCTGCAGGGGGAGGGGGAAGTCTATGGGTTTGAAGAAGACTTTTTTTGAACCAGCAGTGTTACACAGCATCAGGTTTTTTCCCACTATGGCACCTCATTTCCAAGCCATTTGCTCTGACAGTTCTCACAGCCAATGTTAGATTAACAGATGTCTTGGAATTGGATCCCGAACGAGGCAGCCACAAGGTCACCGCTTCTTCGCATCATTGTCTGCTCTGGACTCGGCACTCACTTGGTGTCGAAGCAGAGCGTCCTGCTGCTTTTCTTGGTGCGCTGCTCCCTTCAGGGCTGGTTGAGGGACAAGCTGCAGCTCCCACGCCGGCGTGACTGAGCGCCCTTCTCATCCCATCCAGGTGCAATCAGTGCAAACAGGTACATGAATGAGATTCCTACAGACTCTTTTTGCCTGTTACCTCTCAGGCAGATTGTATCCCCCCCATTACGAAAGCGATGTTGTAAGAAAACCGATGAGAGAAGCAGCACTGTCTCAGAGGAAGTCAGAGAAGGCAGCAAATGGGGGTTTTCCGCTGAGATTTAATACAGAAGACAGATAAATTCAAGACTTTTGCTCCATATGGCAGGTGGAGCATATCACAGTTCTCACACCCACATGAGAAACTGCATAAGGGAACAAAGAAAAGGAAATACAAGTGCTGGTAAAAAAATTAAGTGCAAGGACTATATTGTGTGAAAACTGGCTTTGGAAACACTCCCAAAGCTGTGTGAACTGAACAGACTACTGTAAAATTTAGATGGAATTTATATACCAACACCCAAAAAAATTGCAACCACTGTAGAAGCCATTTTATTTTTATACTTGCCAGCCTAATATTCTAGCATTGTGCATGCCCAGATAAGCGACTCTCTTGGCTAAGCTCTGCTTCTCAGCGCCTACCACCCTTTGGAGATTTACAAACGGCTCCTGCTGCTTATGTTCCCCAGGGGAACCCAAGCTGACAGGCGTGCTCAGCGAACACCAGCACACACCGACAGTATTGTGTGAAGCACAAAGAACCATAGTCACAATTCTGTTTCATTCAAAATGATAATAATAAAAAAAATACTGGAAAAGTTAAGGACAAGCTGGAGCATGAGATTTTAATTTTGGTCTCAGATTTAATAACCACTGTGCATTGAATAAGGCATCAAATGACAGACACACGTAGATACTTGGAACTGAAACTGTGCTGACCATCCCCATCCCTTGCTAAGCGTTTTCACCAATGGATTGCCTGAACTACAAAGCCTGTCCCCATGCATTCCTCCTCTGCGAACCTTCAACTGCGTTTTCCACAGCGGGACAGCCTCAGTGGTGTCTCCAGTTTTCCAGCAGCAGCCTGGGTATTCCCCCTCAGGCCCTAGCTATCCCATTTTCTTGGCTAGTCCTCCCAGGCAAGTAGGGAGATACTGCATAAAAAAACCCACCATTACATATGGTTATTTTGAAAATAAACGCATGATTTTATCACCTGCATCCAGTGGGAAAACTAAGCCCCTGCTGAGTCCTGATTTGGTCTGAGCATCATGCAGAGTATGTGAGCTGGTGAGAGGTGCCTCCACTTCATAGCGTCTGTCAGCTAATTTTCAGGTACCTTCTCATTTAATGCACAGTTCTGACTGCCAGCTCCAAGCACCTCCCCTGTCACCTGTACGTGCAATTTAGGTATGTTTGCTGGCCTGCTGCAGTCAGTTTATATCTTTCAGTAAGTACCATCTTGCCAGACTCACAAGAAACATGGATCAGAGGGCAGGTTATGCATTTTACATGCATAGAATTGTTGAAAAAGTTTTTAGACACTTTCTCCCTATTTTTGTGTTATACCTCATGGGACTAAGTAATAATTGTAGACCTCTGCAGTAGCTGAGTATTTTTTTCATCTGTATCATACACGATGAAAAGACTGTATGCAGTGAGCCCTAGTAAAGAAGGGCAATGCATTCTTTAGTTGCTCCCAAGCACTGCAAGAAGCTCTCCGATCTTCTCTGCTGCATTAGCTAAATTAAGAGGAAATAAGACCAACTTACACAGTTTAGTTCTATCTCTAGAATTTCTCCATTTCAGATATTTAGAGGTTTGGGGGATTAACCCAGCTATTAATGAGGCTGTTGAGCTTAGGTAATCGGAAAAGTGTTACAGTGTGTGCTAATCTCATCAAATGCTATTCGAGGGCAGAGCACAAATACACTGATAAAAGAGTCAGCAGTTAAAAAAAATCTGCCACCTCACAAGACACGCGAACTGTTTGCTTTCAGGGGCTCTGGCCAAAGACATAAACGATAGTCTGAAGGAATTCGCATCAAAAACTGTGCCTTTTCTTGGCATGCCCAGTACCGAGACACGCCGAAATTCTCACGCTCCGGGAAAGGAGGCGGCTTACAACGCTCGTGGCCGTGTTTTGGCTTGCTGGCCATGACCAGCCGAGAGGGCGGATGGCGGACGACGGCAGGCAGCGATGGCTGTCGAGCACTCCTCGCCTTGGCGGCCGCTGGAGTGCCGCTCCCAGGACAGAGCGGACCGCTGGGCGCTGCCGCTCGACGCAGCTCAGGGGAATCCTCGGGGGTACCCCGAGAGGGTGTACCCTGCCTCAGCCACGACAGCCAGGGCTCTGGGGGTGCCTGCTCGATCCTGTGTATTACCAGT